>JAMRYI010000038.1:0-528239 GCA_029231635.1 Ditylenchus weischeri
AAACGGTAACTCACGACTTTTTTAGTTTACAAATTTTACCCTACTACAATCAATGTTTTAGTCGACCTGGTTTTGCACGCCGTCCTGGTTATTCTCGTCTCTTCAATCTGCTGCACACAATTGAGTACCAGCAAAGTTGGCGCATTTCAAAGATTGCTTAATCATGCAGAATCAAACCGAAATCGAGAAAATATAAGCAAGTCGATGAAATGCTTGCAAAATATTGTGAAAATACCGGGACAAGTACGAGGCAATCGCAAAATACCGGGACAAGTACGAGGCAATCGCAAAATACCGGGACAAGTACGAGGCAATCGCTTGTTGGTTTTTGCTTTTAAACTTGTTTGTCTTTAGAAAAATTCCAAAAAGCAGAGAATCGATTCAACTACTTTCTGTGCTTTAGCTCTCTTTCTGTTGCACGAAAAAGCAAGAAGGCAAACGTTTCTCCAGTTGTTGATCACACTACTAGCACGATTGATCTGACCGGTAACTCTTCAAATGCTGTTATATCCTTGTTTTAATATATGGTTAATATGGTTAATATATGGTTAATATATGGTTTTCTGAGCTAGGATTGCAAATGATTGATACTTCTTGTGTAGAGAGCAGCCAAATTCTCGTAAAAAATTCGGAATTCAGTTTAGGAAAAACGACATCGAACGACTAAATCCGGGAAACTGCTCGAATGGCGTCGTCATCAATTATTATTTGCAGCTACTTGTCGAGGAAAACAAATCAAAAGTGCGTTTTTATTTGCTTATTTTATTCACGTATGTGATCTTATAGGTTTTTGCGTTCCCTACCCAGTTTGTTTCCATAGCTCGCAAAATAGAGTCCTGGTGCAATGCTTAAGTGGCTTACTGGTCCTAGCATTTTATGTTGTGAAATTGTCTTGGTGCCTATTCACTCTCCTGGTCATTGGTCATTAGCTGTTATTCAAACAAAACGACTAAGAATCTATTATTATGACTCGATGAGCGGTGATGGGTCGGAATATATCGCAAACATCAAGTAAGAAGATTAAGGTTGACTTGTTGTGATTTCTTATTTGCAAAATTTAGAGAATACCTTGTTGTTAAGGTCAAAAGCATGAATATGGATGAGATGGATCCAGATCATTGGATAATAGTATTTAATCAGAAGCTTTGTTAGTCGCTAGAATTTATGCTAGAAAAAGTATTTTAAACGTCTGAAGTTTATAATCAATCGAATCAATATGAAATCAAAAATATTAACTGAGGAACTAACACAGAAAACTTAGAAAATTCATGTTATGTAAGCTGTTTGTGATGTTACCATGTTATAGCCTCTTTGCTGAAAAGGTATCTCATAAAAGGTATCTCGTAATGTATAAAAGTAGAATTAAATAATCAGAAATATATAGGGTTGTCGACATGTCGAAAATTTTCGATATGTCGAAAATTTCGACATTTCGACAGGAAATGTCGAAATCGACATGTCGTGTCGTGATATATATTGTTATAAAGATTACAACCAGTGGATACATTTGCTAGAACACAGTTGCACATTGTGGTATATAACTGATTACCATAGTTTTTGATTGCTTAGAAACAAACTAAGTATCAAGAAGCACCTTATGGGTAATTTCGGAAAAAAAAACATATTTGTAAAAAAAACAACGGGTGAAGGTGGGCCAAAGCAACTTTTGAATGGAAAAAATGACAAAACGTCCCAAACGTACCACAAAAATTTTGTGCCAAAAATCATTGATTTTAGTGCCAGAAATCATTTATTTGGAGGTGGAAACTAGTTAGAGCCAATTCAAATTTGCGAGCAAAATAATTATTTAGCCAGTCAAATTATTCATTTACCCTATCAAATTTTTTAATTTGTAATTTCAAAAATTTGACGGGGTAAATAATTATTTTGACGGGATGAATAATTAATTATTTCGAAAATTTGAATTTGATGGAGTAAATAAATATTTTACACAAAATTAAATTTGACAGGGTAAATAAATAATTTTACGAGGTAAATGATTATTTTGACAGGGTAAAACGATTTGAGCCACTGTAAAATGATGCTTTGAGAAAAATGATTAATGTAAAAGGGTTCTTTTGGCTTAAAAAAACGGTAGTAAATAAGGAACTTATCGCATCTTTCCTCCTACAAAACTTGTGAAACTTTTTTTTTTAATTTTCATCCTTTTTGGCTAGTTTAATGTGAATCTGTAGTTGACTCAATAAGCTTACCGCAATAGTCAAAAGATCAAGTTGAAAGCTATTATTTTGGAAAGTCTCGTAAAAACCAGCAGTCATTGGCAAGAAATCGTCTTTTTGAAACTTCCAAACATGTCTTTGATTGCTTATAGGTTGCTCAAGTTTTAGTGACCGCACAAAATTGGATGCCATTAGAAAAGAGTTATGCTCATCTGTGTCTCCATTGAACAGCAAAACTTTTAGTGGATAGTCTGAAAAAAGAAATTCTAAGCTAAAGTTTAACACTATTTACAGCGTCCTCAGATGCTACATTGTACAAAGCTCGGAACTCAAAATAAAAAAATAGAGGACATTTAGTCATTTTCTGTCAAAATATACCATTTTATCCAATGCTCATTAAATTGAAAGGTTTTGGGGTAAAATTTAAAAAATTGCAAAGATTTCTCAAATGAAGGACGTTTCCTAGCCCTGTTCTACATACTATAAAACTTCTAATTTTAGGGCCCTAAATACTTTTTTGACGTTAAAACATGGTTTACCTTCTTAGCCTTCCCCTGCTCTTCTATTAGAGCATGATCTTGTATTAGAAGTTTTACGGAAAACTTGACGCTAAAAAAATCCGGTAAACATAAACTTTTTTGACATTTTGCACATTAAAGGCAGAGGCCAGTGCATTTATTTCCCGAAAATTTTTAACACACATTCTTAATGGTTTTTTGGAAGTCTTTTTCCTAGTTTTGATACCGTATTTTGTTTCATATACCGACCCCCTCCATTATACTGACCCTCTCTAATAAACCCCCAGAAATCCAAAAAATCTACAAAAATCGTTGTTTGAAATGGCGCGTTTTTTGTCTCATTTTCATTCTTTCTTTTTCTTTCTCAAAAATTGTCGTCTATTATGTTTTTTCCTAATTTTTATCGATTCACTGCTAATCAACGGATAAAATTCTGGAAAACTCTGAAAGTGATGCGTCCGGCTTCACTGATGAGCAATCAGTGAAGTTCAGAAAGCGCAAAGCCTACTCTACTGAATGGAATCTGGAGATCATCAAGCACTTCAAGCAGATTATTTTTCTGCCCTCTTCTGGGTGTTGGCGATTATTACGGAATTCATAAATCACCGAGTTTTCGGTGATTCACGACTAAGTCACTGAAATTTCAAGTCACCGGTCGCTAACCCAACCCTATTTCCGACTACAGGCGGGAGATTTAAAAAAAAACGCGGGTAATTTTCGAAAACAGGCGGGAGATTTCCGACAATAGGCGGAAAATGTTCTATTCATTCTACGTCTATTGTGTGCTTATATTGTACTGATAAAATTGTTTGAAATTTTTTTTGCCGCACCTTCGGCGCGACAATCTTGAACAATATAACGACCCTCTCTAATATACCGACCCCCTAGAAGGAGGTTGAAAAATAAACCGACCGGTCGGTATATTAGAGAAAATACGGTAAATGAAAATACAGAATTTTATATAGCTAAAAATTTAGAAAATAATTTATTTAAAGATTGAAAAAAGCAGATACTTAAGTAATTTATAAGTTTACTTGTTTCAACTAGTTGTTGAAATACTGCTCCCATTTCATGATGACTTAAAACATAGTTAACACTGCTAGAATCCCTGAAACTATTGTTCATAAACAAAACAGCAAATTATAATTAGCTTCTTAACTCACTTGCACGAACTGATGTCCTTGTTGTTAAACAAATCTGGAATTTTGAGTGCTTTACGCACTGGCTGACTGTTGAAATAAATATCTGCTATATTTTTGAGACATCTGTAGCCTCCAAACTGATCAGTCGATCTAGCATTGATCAGACTCTGAACGACAGTATCAATATAAAAGTTAATTATAGTAATACAATTAACATACTCCTTGGTCCACGAATCTGCTTTGTCCGTCTGTGATCAAAGCTGATTTTGCTTTCGAGTTGTCCAAAGCTCTTCTGAAGCTGATTGTTTGAAGAAACTGTTGAGTGGGTGAAAAATCGTAGTTATTAGTATAGCAATCCTGATGTGGGCTTTCGTAGTTGTAGCTTAACAATTTGAATAAAAATTTATTTTCTTACTTGGAAACTTCCGGATCAAGAAAGATAATACCTAGGTATTCCAGCAGAGACCAGTTGGATCAGCTCCGAAATTCGCTTGGAACACACATTATGCAACAAATCTTTATTGGATATAGGAGAATAGGTTAAAGTTGAGGCATTAAAGCTAACATATTGCGAAAAGTCACAATTTTCTTGGCTGCGGCAACATTGTCTTTGGAAGAAATCCATGTCTCTGAAATTATACATTCTTAACTATATCTTTTGGACACCCGTAAATTTTCTCTTACATTCATATATATTATATATTAACAAGCAGAACATCAAACTGCGAAAAGTTGGTAATTTCTCAGTTGTTTGTTAACTAGAAAAATGCTATAATGCGATTTTGCATTTTTTGAGGTATGGGCACCCTCATTTATCATTTAGGAGGTTTTATGTATCAGATCTTTTTACAAAAGAGTTAGCTTCTTACAATTTTGACTTCTAGAATAGTCAACGACTATGGCAACACCTGATTATTGTATTACAAGGGACCACAGACGCCTATCGGCGCCTCTATATTATTTCGAAATTTCAGTGAAGGGCTATGACTTCATTCATAAAAATAGGTATATCCCTATTAGAACTCATTTTTCGCCTGTTCTTTTTAAAACGAAAGCTGACATTCTGGGGAACACGATGGTATTAGCGACAAAGTGATTTCGCTATCTACGACCCGTTCTGGCCTTCGAAGTAAAAAAGCGTTACCCACCCACACATGCCAAATACTATATAAGATTGACATCAATTGAATTTTTGTTTGCAATTGTAAAATTGATTGTAATTTTTTAAATGGTCGTCCACATTTGTGTACACATTTACAATCAATTTGAATAATCGTTTTCGTTTATTTACTCAAAACAAATTGTAAACAAAATTACTCAAATCAACTGAGGAAAGAAGTGTAAAAAGAATTGATTTGAGTAATTTTGTTTATAATTCGTTTTGAGTAAATAAATTCAAACGATTATTCAAATTGATTGTAAATTTGAACACAAATGTAAACCCCTGCGATGTGGAAAATCTGTCTTTGCCAATTGATAAAGCTTTGAAAATGCTTATTTGACATAAAGATCCAATTTCGCCGAGTGCTCGATTTCGAAATTCAAAAATTGTTTTGAAGTTTTGTAAGGAAAATGCATACTGCTTGTCTATAATTCCACAGTAGAATGCTAGCTTGACCAAAGAATTAACATTTTCTTTGGCTGAAAGAAATCCATTTCCGATTGCAATCCCCGTTAGTTTTAGCGTCATTTTGGATGGCTAAAATTACAAATCTATACAATTATCTAAGTGCAAAATTCTTCACATACATCCTCATTAGTTATATCAATCATTTTTTTAGCTATCAATGGGATATAGATACCCGCATTGGACACTCCAGCCAGGTAAAGATCTCTGCCTGCATACCCAGGAAAACCTTGTACAAACTTCAGAAGAGCTTCCACAGCATCATTAGCTACCTGAAAATAGATCTAAAATATAAATTTTCTAATTTTTTTATCATTTTTACACTGTCATCAGTGTTTTTGCCTTCAGGTTGTGAGCTAGAATCTCTGTACGAGAAACCAACTTCTGGTATACTGTCTACAAACAGAATGTTGGCAACCTAAATATTTTTTCTGTAAAATTTAATTTTCGGTTGCTTCAAGATTACTTTATTCCATGCATAAACATTTTCAAATGCTGTTTTTCCGTCTGGATTGACCAAAAATGGGCCTATGGAAGTAAGTCCTTGAAGTGCAGAGCAAGAAAGTTGGCCATTAACCCTGTATTGAAACTTTTTGCAGCGATAGATAGGAAAATTTTCGAAATATTTAGAGCGATGTTAAGAGTACTTTTCCTTCTCAAAATTTTTTTATGAGTTCTCATCTAGCTTTTCAAAGTCTTCTGCCTGATTTTTCAAATTAGTCCAGGAGTATGAAAGGAGGATTTTTTGACTTGTCGGGGGTCGACCCTAGTGCGGACCCACTCCTTTATTTTTTTACAAAAAAATTCAATCAGATGTAGCTTGACAATTGCTAATAGCAATAGCATTTTGAAGCGCTGTAATATTTTATAAACAAAATTCATGACTAGTGCACTTTAAGGTAAAAAGAGTTAATCAACAGTCATTGTTTAAATTTACAGAATTTATCTAAAAGCTAGTTCAAGGCAACAGTCTTCTTTTTCTGTTTAAAATTTATTTTACCATAAAATTAGAGGTAGTTTAGAAGGAGCGTCAGTTTGAGCCTCTAATAGCCTAGAATAAAAAATTTAAAAAAATTAAAAGCTCGATTGAACGGGCGCTTCAAAAGTTCCCGCCGACTTTTCTAGCTTATTTTTATTAATGATTTTTCTAGTGCAAAATTATTCCAAACACACAGTTTTGTAGCCCTCCTTCTCTTCTTTCAAATAGTATACAAAGTTTTTTTGGAATTTGTTAGAATAGTCATGATTTGGCTTTAGACACCGGTGAGGTCATTTTTGAATTTTGTAAAGCATTTTCATCACTTTAACTGTTCAAACGCTTAATTTTGGATTCAGCGCTTTGACACTATTTTAGTGCTATGTTGTAGCGCAGTTCAAAATCTACAAAACCTATTTCACAGAATTTATTTAAAAAATTTAAGTGTTAAGATATGCCTTTTTGAAAAAAATCAACATCTTTAAAAAATGACTAAGCAATTTTTTCCAACTTTTTCCGATTTTGGTCCTTTTTTGAAGAAATCTTTTTTTCAAAAGCCATATCTCAACACTTGAATTTTCAAAATTAATTCTGTAAAACAGGTCTTGTAGCTTTTGAAATGCGCTACACGATAGCTTTAAGATGTCGTTGAAAAGTCTGTCGCTAAATCAAAATCAAGATGTCGCTAAATGTTGAATTAAGCTTTTGACCAGTTAAAATAACCTCACCTTTGTCTGAAGCCAAATCATGACTATTTTGAAGTATTTCAAGGAAACTTTTTACAGCCGAACCTCGCTATGAGAGCACTCTATATAAGGACAAACTCGATATAGGGGCACCTTGGAAATTCCCCGGCTGGAGAACCACTAAAAAAGGCAAATTAAACCTCGATATAGGGGCTCTCGATATAGGGGCAATATAAGGGAATATATAAGGGCATTTCGGGCCCTTCCCAAACGTTAAATTTGCCTTAAATTTACCTCGATATAGGGGCACCTTGAAATTTTTGAAAATTTGTATGTCTTGACACGCTTGTTTTTTTAGCTTCTCGAACGTATGTTAATAATTTTTTGTTATAAATTTTACAGCCACCTCATATTATTCTCTTGAATCGTATGCAGCTGAACCACAAACAGAAGACGACCTTGAGGACATCGAAGAAGATGAATGTGACTTGATCGAACCAGTGATCAGCGTGCCTTTAGAATTGTCCGTCAATATGTTTAAATGAATTCGGATGATCCAGCTATTCTACTCTGCAGTGACAAACTTGATGAATTCTTCTGCCTAGAGCGTAAGAATGATGTGAAACAGACAAAATTAACCAATTACTTTGTTTTGAATCATTGAATGTATATTGAATTTTATTGTTGTTGTTACTTTGTTTCGAATCATTGAATGTATATTGAATTTTATTGTTGTTGTTACTTCGCTGGAATAAATAAGTTGTTAAGAAAAAAGCTCGATATAGGGGCATCTGTGGCTTTTGACGGTTCAAGACACCTCGATACAAGGGCAAACTCTATATAAGGGCAAACTCGATATAAGGGCACTTCGGGCCCCGCCCTTGGGGTGCCCTTATAGCGAGGTACGACTGTATACCATTTGAAAGAGAAGAGGCTACAAAACCATGTGATGGAATATTTTTGCAATATAAAAATTATTACTTAAAATGAGCTACTTAAACGAAAACTCTTGAAGCACTCATTAAAACATTACCAATAAAAAAGGTTGCTTCCGGAAGAAATCTTTAAATATCCAGAATACTGTTTTGCACTATAATCAAAGTTAATTCCTGGCAAATCATTTATCACATCAGTAGTGAATTTGTTCTGAGCATGAATTAAATTTAGAGAAAGTAGCAACAGTGAAAATATTTGAATCAAAAACTTCATCAGATTCTAAACTAAAATTTTTTTATTTGATTTCGTAAAAGTAAAAGTATAATAATAACACAAGCTGAATTCTAATTCTAACGTCAATGGTATTTTTAGTTTTAGATAAAATTATTATAAACAAGTTCTATTAACTTTCACACTCAATCTTTTTCTTTGAAAAATAAAACTCGCCTCGAAAGACAATTTTTGCGACATAGAGAATGAGGTCCAAACGAAAAAAACAAAATGGGACAGAAATATAACTCGCGTATACTTCCTCAATGTGTACTTCCCCAACCCAAAACGCCTATTCCCAATAATTTTTTTCTTACGAAGGCTTAGCTCGTAGGCGGCAGGAGTTCGGAACTCCTGACTCGGTCAAAATCGTATTTCAACTACTTTTAAGGGTGTTTTACACCGTAAAACGATAGAAAACATGTTTTTAGTGACCGTAAGACCTTTTTTGAAAAAAAATTGACTGAAATTTTGACATTTTGCCTTGGGGGACCAAGGAAAACCACCTTATGTTAGGGTGTTCTACCCCGTTTTGGTCGCTGGCGCTGAGCAAAAAGAGACTATAAATGCATTTTATGATCAAGAGTCTTGCTCGGAATCATGTCTAAGGTACGTGAGTGCGCGCATCCGTGACCCATCAAGCGCCCTGCGTCCCCGGAGGGGTTCGGCCGCTTTGGGTTGAGATGCGCACACCCACATACCTTATACACAAATCACTCGAAAGTTGATCTGGATGCATGAAAAAACATGCATACCAGAGTTTCTATATGCGGTAGACCCCAGTATTTCAAGCTATGTTCAAATTCTATCTTTTTGGGGGTATCCACGTACCCCTTTTAGGTGGTTTGCCTTGATCACCCAAGGCAAATAGTCAAATAATTGGTCAATTTTTTTTTCCAAAAATGCTCTTCCGCGCCTTAAAAACATGTTTTCTATCGTTTTTACGATGTAAAACACCCTTAGAATGGGTTAAAGCACGATTTTGAGCTAATCAGGAATTCCGAACTTTAGGCCCGTAGGCTTAGGGCCTAGCCATTAATTTACTCGGGCTTTTGCATAACTTTTTTTAAAAATGGTGGTTAAGGTGATCGCACTCACATCCCCACACCCCCTAAAATATTGGGGAGGGGGTGTATACGGCCGTAGCGTCGCTGAAGTATTTTAGTTAGCCAGCATTAGTTAACATTGTAAAATAAATTTAATAAATATCACAAATATTATAGATATTAAATACACGAAAATATATCAATGAATTGCTTTTTTAGAAGTCATAATTCCTCTTATCATTTTTATAGCAATTAAAGTAGCTACTTATGAAAAATAAGAATAAAATCAATTTAAGTCATTCTGGTCGGTTCTTTTCCAGAATTAAATAAAATAAAAAGGAGCAATTTGAACATAATTATTTCTCTGCATTTTTTAGCAAAAATTACGTCGTTTTAGGTATTTGTAATTTTAAAATATTTTTATGGTATAAAATTAATTTACCACTCGAAATGTCTCAGGAGTTCAAAACGTCCAATAAACAAGTCTGCAAAATATTTTTTTGGAATATAAAGTCTCAATGTCAAAGAGGCGTCTTATGAGCAGACACGGAAAATTCATCGTCCTTATACGAAAGGCATGATTCATCGTCCCTCGAAAAAAAGGGTCAATTCCTCGTCTTTTTCAAAAAAGGACAATTCATCGTTTTTTTTTAATTTTAGGTTTGGAAGGTATGTCTGCTCGGTATCGATCATTCTAGGATCTACAGCATATGGAATCCATGGTACGCACATATATATCTGGGTACTAGTGCCGTTGGGCTTCTCAATTTTTTTGGTCCACAAGAGTGGCCCCCTAGTGTGTTTTTTAAGCTTAGGCTCAGGCAAGAGTAAGACAACGTGTGTTAGGATGGACTCAAACATGTTTTTTTACTTTTTTCGAGAAACATTTTTGAGTCTGTCCTGAGATGCACTGGCCTACATTTGCTTGAACGTTATAAACCACCAAAAAACGACTCGTAAAACACCTAAAAAGACCATCTACCTTGAAAGGACCATACTTGTTGATGACAATGAGAATTTGGCAGAGTGGGTGAAAGTACGTGAACAAGTCATCATTGCCATCAACAAGTATAGTCCTTTAAATGGGTACGTATCGTTTCCCCGAAAAGCTCATTCCCCCGAAAAGTATCATTTTTCCCGAAAAGTTCGTTCCCCGAAAGTATCATTTACCCAAAAATATATGAATGAGACCTATGTATGGATTTTTGTTCAAGAGCCTCGCTCATCTTCACCTGACAGGTAATTTTGTGCACATAAATAAATTCCAAGCCTTTTGCACCCGATACTTGACAATTGATCCCCTAGGATGAGTGTTCCAGTAAATGGAAAATTCCCTAAGAATTAATCATCGCCCGATAAGAAAAGGCGATTGGTCTTCACGATAATTAAGATTGATTGATTTCCCTTGTTTGAAACTTTATTTGTAGCGACTGTTTGGCTACAGATATATTTGGCTATAAGCGTATGGCTAACACACGCTGGCCTACACTGTCTAAGTCTAAAAAGTACTTACATCGATTAGGGGGGTCAAATTTGCCTGAATTGGCCACTTTTTGAAAGCTGAGATTCTGGGCTTTCTTATGCTGTATAGCTCACCTCGGTGAGTAAAAAGCTTTGTCGTCAAAAGTTATATTTTTTTGTAAAATTAGATGATTTTCAAAACAACAAATTTTATAAATGGTTATGATGGTTATAGATAGGGTTGTCGACATGTCGAATTTCGACATGTCGAAATTCGACATGTCGTGTCGAGTCGATATGTCGAAAATGTCGACATTTCGACAGGAAATGTCGAAATCGACATGTTGTGTCGGCAACCCTAGTTATAAACTTTATAAATGGTGCATGCGCTTGGACTTTAAGTTCGAACTTTTATTCTATAATTGGTGCATAACCCTGAACTTCAACATTAAGATAGCGTTAAACTTTAACTTAAACGGATCCATATTAAGATGCATATTAGGATCGGTATTTCTATCTATAAATCGGTACTTCTAAAGTAACTACGGTAACTGTTTTATGTGCGGGGTCAGGCATGTGCACGGGCCGTAATTTTTGGCGGCCCACCCCACCCGGAAAATTTTTTTTGGCCCGGCCCAGCCCGGCCTCATCTGCTTTCATGCTCAGTTATTCTTTGCCTCTGATAATTTTCATATCGATTTTGGATAAGCACGGGCTAAAGTTGCAGAATTTTACGTCATTCTGTGCAGACAGCTCACATACTACACAATGCAGCGCGAAAGGCGGCCGAGCATCTACCCGGGATCGGCTGATCAAGACTAGCTCTTTGATTAGGTAACGACTTCTATACTTTTAACTCAGCCTGTCCCTGTTTCTATGTATAAATATCGGCGCTCAACATTCTTCTCCAGCAAATCCCAGAAGAGGAATTCAATCAAATGTGTGTTGAAGAAAAGTGGATGAAAATCTTCAATGACAATGACTCTCTGCCGATCGTCTATCAGCTTGTGTGCGCCTTACTTTCGATCCCAGTGTCCAATGCCTTCATCGAGCGAACCTTTTATTTGTGTGGAGTGCAATCTACAGATGAAAGAAATCTCCGGCTCTACTGCAGAATCGGTTGCAAAAAAAGTGCTTGGCCCCCCTGTTTTTTTTTATGAAAAACAGCTTGGTCCCCCTGTTGTTTTCAAAAAAAAAAAATTAAATTTTCAATAAAAAATTTCAAAAAAATATTTTTGAAAACAACAGGGGCCCCCTGTCAGGGGGGACCAAGCACTTTTTTGCAACCGATTGTGCAGTAGCGCCAAATCTCCTTCAAGTCGAAACAGTGAAAAGCCACCTTCAAACGAAAGTTAACTTTGATTTGAACTGTCCGGAAATGTAATGTAACATTTGTTGAAAAGAAATGCATTCTTGAAGAAAAATTAGAGGACCGGAGAAATATGTGTAGCCTGTTTTACATTGTTTTGTTCAACTTATAAAGATTTCATGAAATCGGCTACGAAATTGTAAAAACTATGAAATTCTACGGATATTGATAAGCTACTTATTTTTTAACCGAAAATCATAGTTTTTTAGGAAATCTACTTATTTTTGAAATTTTTTGATGCGATCTCTGATAATAACCCAAGCATTATATGCCTTTAAAAAGGAAAACACTAATGCTTTCATAAAATATATATAGTCTTCTAGGCCCAAATTTGGCCCCTTTTTCCACTGAGAAAAGACATTGAGCGGAATTGAGTTAATTATTTCGTGTTCATCCACCGAAGAGCAGGGAATTTTTAATTCTCTGGACTGCTGCTGCCCTGTCACTGCCCCTTATACTCTGCGATGTGCACGCAACTGGAAGCTAGGGGATTTCTGCTCTCTCCACCATTTCTTCTGGCACCAATTTGTGAAAGGCAGTAAAGCGGAAGAACAAATGCCTTTGTTGTGGCTCCCCTCCTTCACGTTTTCTTTATTATATGTCTACCTTCTTTTGTGGAGGACCGCAAACTAGCCGGATTTTTCACTGAGGTTTAATGAACAGCTTTTAATATGGTGTTCTAAGAACTTAGTAATTTTAGTTTTAGTTAGAACATCACATGACAACAAATTTTTCGACTTCCTAATTAAAATCTAATTAAAACATTTGTTATCAGACTAGTTTGTTGTCATATGTCTCAATACACTTAAGGGAGGACAGACTTTATGGGGGGAGGGGGTTAGTTGTTGGTGGTTTGTGGTTATTTTGACTGAAAATGGAATTTTGCATAGCTCAGTTACTTTACCTTTTCTTTTTAACCCTTTATTTTTTTCACACCAAACGATAAAACCGAAAAAAATATCAGATCAAAATTTCGAAATAATTTTTTTTTTCGGAAAATCATGGTGTCGGCTCTAGTGGAGAATCCGTGTCCAAAATATGCCTTGGTCCCCCCTGTTGTTTTTCTTATCAAAAAATGCCTTGGTTCAAAACAAATTTTTTAATTCAAAAACAACAGGGGGGACCAAGCTCTTTTTAACAAAAAAAACAACAAGGGGGACCAAGACATATTTTGGACACGGATTCTGTACTAGCGCCGGTATTTTCGGAAGTTTATGAGAACTTGAGTTTTTCTCAGTAATCTATTGGACAGAGTCATTTACAAGTTGATAATGTAATTAACCGTGGATCAAATGACCTGGAGCCCTTCGTGCCCTACTGGCATACCTATACACCTCACTTGGGTACCTACACACCTTACTTGGGTAGCTGCCCCCTTGTTTGGTTGAAACCCCAATTTTGGTAATGTCAAACCCAAGTCCACAGATGATTTTAGGTTTAAAAATATCTGTTTTGTACTTTATAAAAAATTTATTATTCTTCAGGCCATCCAGATGGATATCCACCTGACCAGGTGGTACCCAAATCAGATTTTGGAGTTTGGGTGGGTTAAATTGGGATTTCGGTTTTAACAAATCCTATTTCCGAAACGGTTTTACGTATGATAGCATTATTTATTTTTCGATTTGACTAAATTTTAATTTTAAGGCTATCCAAGTGGATCCATCTGACCAGGACTAAAAGAGGAAAATAATACACTCGGTGAACGTATGAACGTAACGTGAGGGAAATGAGAAAACAAAGCTATACAACCCAAAATATTTGCAGGACACTTTTTTATGAAACAATTTTGTCAAAGAACAATTATTTTCGAAGCAAATCGTGCCAAGACCAATTGTTTCTCATTTGAATTTCTTGTTAGATGACTTTTTGTCCAGTTCAATTAATGCTCAGATAGTTTTTGTCCAGTTGTCGGTGTGCCTTATTTAAATGTTATAATAAAGATTTGCAAAGGATAGACGTGTATTTCAGATGGATTAGGCAAAATTGCCGAATAATCGGGAATATTTACGAAGATTCGCAATCTTCGCGCAAATATTCGCTCGAATATTCGGTGATTTTGAATATTCGCGAGTTTAAGCAATCCTACAACCTTACTGCTTTCTGGCGTCAATTTAAGTATTTACTTGTAAATGAATCTGTCCACTAGATTACTGAAAAAAACTTCAGTTCTGGTAAACTTGTGAAAATTACCAAGACACCCCTGATTTGGATCAAGGCAAATTTTTTTCCAAAAAAAATTATTCTGAAATTTTACATTTTGCGCGAACCCTAAAAAATGTAACGAGTTTCAAGGAATAAAAAAATTATCGTGCAGAAAAATTGAAATTTGACAGAGGAAATCATCAATTCAATTTAATTAGTGAAAATAAATTTTAATGATTTTTATGAATTTAATCAATATTTATGTATATATTTTTTGATTCAAATTGTATTTTGACTTTTATTGGGCCCTGGTATACAATCGAGTTGTTTTTTTGCCATTCCAAAATTTTTTTCAAAATGAAAAAAAAAATCTTTCCTTTCTTGTACGGTTTTTTTAAAACGATATTTTGCAAAAACAAAATTCGGCAAACCACAGATTTGACAAGCTGAAATACCGTATAACCTCTATTAATCACCCCCCCCCCTCTAATAATCCCCCCCTGACTTTATAGACCTATATCTCAGCCTAAACTAAATATTTTACAAATCTGTTTTTTGCGTTTTCTTAACTGCCATGAGCTCTACCGGTTCCGCTTTTTCGATTTTGGATTTTCACCCGAAAATCTTGAGATCGACCCAAAATTTTTCCGATTTTGGGAGGGTTGAAAAATAATCTCCCCGAGGGGATTAAAAGAGGTTATACGGTAAGCTATTGGCATCTCTTAAACTACTTTGTTAATCTTAATTATATGCTTACCAAATCTCAGTTTGGAAAATATCGCTTTGCCGAATCTTATTGTGCGAAATCTCCTTTTTGCCAAGTCTCCTCTAACCTATTTTCTTAAAACCATTTAAGAATGTTTGCTAAAATTTATTCTTGCGCAGTTCTAATTTGTTTTTGTTAAACTAATTTAATTGGCTTTTTAGTAGCGTTCAATTTCCAGGAAATTCAACAATTGTTAGATTCCTAGCTATTGTTTTGTCCAATCCACTGTTTTATTGTGTTTTTTTCCAGGCTTACTAGCCAGAAAAAACGATTAAATGTAGCAGCAATTGGCTTGCAGTTAGCCTATAATTGGATTTTTTTGGCGCTCAACCATTTTTGAATGAATGTTAAATTTCGTTTAGTCGCTTTTCTTCGTGTTCTTCTATTGTGTGTTCGCTTGGAAATTGGGTGAGCTAGAAGTTCCAACACACAACTTTGGTAATAGAATTGTCTGAGAGCGTCTAAGCTAGTCAAACAGATGGATTTGTTTCCAGGTTCCCACGCCTTTAAAAAATATTCTGCTTTTTTCTGCCAAACTAACACTTTGGGAAAGAAAGCTGGAAGTATTTTCTTTTCATATTTTTTTATTAGGCTTTGGTCAGTGCTAATGATGTCCTAATTTGGTTTGGCAACGGAATAAAATCTATAGCTTTTTAGTGAAAGGTTAGACATTCTAATTGAAATTAGTAATTTTGGGCAGTCTTAAAAGCATAAACCCGAATTGGATATATCATTGAATATTTTGATAAAAAACGCTTGTTTAAAGCATCACCTAGAACTTTTTTGTAAAATTTTTTACAATTTATTTAAAGTATTTAAGTTTTTTCAGAATCTCAGCTACCGTATAACCTCTATTAATCACCCCCCCCCCCTCTAATAATCCCCCCTGACTTTATAGACCTATATCTCAGCCTAAACTAAATATTTTACCAATCTGTTTTTTGCGTTTTCTTAACTGCCATGAGCTCTACCGGTTCCGCTTTTTCGATTTTGGATTTTCACCCGAAAATCTTGAGATCGACCCAAAATTTTTCCGATTTTGGGAGGGTTGAAAAATAATCCCCCCGGGGGGGATTAAAAGAGGTTATACGGTATTCAATAAGTGTTAGAAAATTCTAGTTTAGCCACAAAAAAAAACTAAGCAAAAAAATCAATTTCAAACTGACTATTTCCAAATAATTTTCGTACCAAAAATTCGCCATTTTTTAATTTTTTGTATTTTTTCGATTTTTACTTTATTATATTCAACAATTTTTTTCGATTCGGTGGACAAAAAGGCTTATAAACGAAAGATTTTTGGACACCTCCATTCCAACTAAACTAGATGTGATGCATTTATTCCTGATTAAAAAAGGCTGGCAGAGAAGGAATTTAATCTTTGGTAGATATTCTACCACGTAATACCGCTTTCCTAATTTTTTTTAAAATAACCTTTAATTATGACACTTTCGTTTACATGTCAATGTTCACTAATTGAACTAGTTCAATGTCAAAGCACCAAACATTCAAGTCCCTCTTTAAAAGCTTTTATTTAGACCAAAATAACACATATTCTATCCGACAAAAATCTTTTCTCCACAAAAAGTGGCACCTTTAAAGTGTTTAAGAGTTTCAAGTCTACCTTTTAAAGCAGGCACTTTGAGCAAAAAATAAAAAAAGCCGTATTTTCTCTTGCTTTTATAGCTCTTTTGTTGAAAATGGGTAGCTGCCACACATTTTAGCTTCTCAAATTTCCAATTTTAATTTTCTTACCCTAAATTTATAATCATAATTTTTCGTCTCGTCTATTAACATTCTCTAAATGCTTTTTATTTTTAAAAAATATAATTTTTCTGACGAATTTTGTCTACTGATTATGATTTTAAATCTCTATATAGTATTTGGCATGTGTCCGTCCTACTTTTTAATGGACATTTTGACCACATTCAGGCCATTTTTGCTTATTTTTCCGATTATTTTCGGCAATGTCTCGACGGAACCCCAAACTTCAGACAATTCAGCGTCTTTTTATGCCGAGACCCAGGAAAATGTCTTCGAAAAAGAAAAACTTTTGTGGTCCCTCAAAATTGGAGTTGGAGGATTTTGGGGTAGGCCTGGAGGATGGTTTTTCTGCTTCCAACGATGGCCATTTTTGCGATGTCTCGAAAAGAACGTAGACGTAGATAGACGCGTAGTTTTTCACGATGAATGCACTATCGAAATTTCGAAATACTATAGAGGCGCCGATAGGCGCCTGTGGTCCCTTGTTTCTTTATAGTAGGCAAAGAGCTGTTTGCTTGCCAATAAATTGTGTCTTTTAAACCTTAAACATATTTTTTAGACGGAAAATTTGTTTGATTGCAACTAAGACATGATTTTTGCTTACTTTTCACTGAAAGAAATTTTCGTTTGACACCATATATAATTAGCTATATTCCTGTAGCTGACTATTGAAATGAGCGTAGTTCCGATTTGGGCATGGTATTCCTTTGGAACTTGCTTTGTGCTCATTGTTTTATTTCTCTTGCTGGACTATCTAGGTAGGCTTTTTAAGAATGAAGTTGTTAAATGGACAAAACTGTTAAGTGATCAGAAGGAATGCACTAGGCAATACCTGTTGTGCCACTGCCAAAAAGAGGAAAAGTGGTGGGAACGGTGGTAATACTATTCCCACAATGGACAATGATAGACCACACCATCACAAGAAAAGCACTAATATGGTGCTTAGTGTTTGAGGGTGACCATTAAAAGTGCAGGCTCAAAAAATATAGGCTAAATTAATTAATTAATATTTTGTTGAATTTTTTAACTAGCCAAAAAATTTGTTCCCCACTGCGTCCGACTAACTTTATACTAAACTTTTGAGGTCTTTTGCTAAATTTAATTTGCCAGCCTGGTACAAAAAATCACAAGGATTTTTATTTTTTGCAAGGGTTTTTGAGAAACACTATAGTCTTGTCATAATAACTTGCAACTCGTTTAAATGTAAGGTAAGTGCAAGAGTGGTTCGGACAAAACCCCCTCGGCATCCAAAAGTCACAAAAAGTTTGACTTAAAACCCCTTAATTTATCCAAATCCTAATATTTACTCAACCCGTTCTCGTTATTAATTCCTCTTCAGTTTGCAGCTTTCAATCTCTGGGTGTCTGGTGCTTGCACGCAGCACATTTGTCCGCACAATTGTCCGTACTTCCGTCTTAATCGCATCGTCCGTTCCGATCAGGCCTATGGGTGGAAAGCAGTCAAAGTACACAGAAGGTGGCAAATCTTGTGAGTTGAAATCAAATAATTTGAATATGATCCAAGGCAGCCTCGATAACATAACAGAAAGATGGAATCCAAGCTTCCGAGCAGTTCTATAAATCAAAGATATGTGAAAAAAAGAAACAACTCAGAACTGAGTCTGTCGCAACTAGAATTGAACCAATACTCCGTGGAGTACGTAATGACATTGAAGAAACTTGGTTAACCCTCTGCAAGGAGAGTTCGATCCTTTTCAGATCGAAGGCGTATCCTTTCTCATGAGATCCACATTCCTCTGGATTGAAGATCAACACCACACAAAGACAACGAAGGTGTCGGCCGACCTAAAACGTGAATTGCCCAGGGATGCTCCGCAAGTCAAGAAGAAGCCGCCGTCGTCGTCAGTCTAGCAGTCACTCCAATAGTGAGCAGTCAAGCCAAAGGGTCTGCCCTTGCCTAGCGGTCTCCTCCTCAGTCAGTCTAACTGCCAAAGGGTCCGCTCCTCGTCCGATAGTCGCCGCAAGTGGAAGCTCAAGCAGCAGAGTCCACTCCACTCTCGAGTCAGAAGAAGAAGCCAGCCAATCTGAACCAATGAAACATCCAGGAATCAGTAGTATACTAAGTAACAGTATTGTTTCTGAATAAAAATAGACAAAATCCGAATACCTACAATTTTTGGACTAGTTTGGTCAAAAAAATTCAGCAAACGACTGCAAAATTTTTTTACACCTAGGGGCGGAACTTTTTTTTGGGCGTTCATTATCAGAGAGTTGACTGTAATTTAAAAACTTTTGGACTTCCAAAGAATTTTTTATTATTAAACATGTTTCATTAATTGTATCAGCTTTTCATGTTTTTTGAATGTCAGCATATTATAATTATTTCTGATAGCACGGGTATTTTTCACTTTTGTCCTGTACAATGTCAAAATTTTTTGATGTCTGTTTATTTAATAATAAAATAAGTTTACTATTAAAAATGACTTATTGCTGTTTGTTCTTTATGAAGTAATACACTTTAAAAATATTTACAGTTGTTTGGAAGATCTTTTTAAATTGTCTCGTCGAATACCTAGCATTTTGACACGAACGGCGTGAGACTGGATAGAACGGAGAACATTTTCCAGATTTATTTGTTCGTTTGCCTTAAAAAGTGGACTTTTAAACTAAGTCCAAAGATATAGTACTGGCCAGTTACCTGTTTGCTATTGACAGCCTCATTGAACTCCATGTTAAGTTCTTTAATATTGGCTGCATCTTCGTCAGATGAATTGACTTCAGATTCATGCTCTATCTGTTTGGTATTGAGTTTGTCTGAAAAAAAATAATAATATGGATTTTTTATATTTAGATACTGGATACCCGTCCATTACGCAAGCGGAACAGCAAATTTTTTTGAATAGCTCCCCCTTTTACTAGTTTTGAATGAAGTGTGATTTAGATCACCTTATGAAAATTTTTAAAACTAGGCAGAACACTTCAAAAAACTAGATAATAATGTTTGGGAAAAAACTGCTGATCCCTTCCTTAAATTTCGGATAACGCACGTCGGCATTCTGTTAGAGATGGCCTCGGGACGGGAATCCCGTCCCATCCCGAAGGGTTTTTAGCGTATACCGCGTCCCGGATTCCGTCTCGGAAAACATTTTCAGTCTGTCCCGTCCCGACGTTCCGTCCCGGACAAATTCTCCGCTTCCCGGATTTATTGTCCCGTCCCGGCTTTTTAAAACTTGTCCCGATCCAAAAATACATTGTTCAAAGAGCCGCCAAAAACACAACGCCAAATTTTCCCCAGCAACAAGCGTGGCAAGTGAGTCGATCTTCTCTCTTGCCAGGGACATCTACGACTACAGGAGGACAAACTTGAGCCCGGAGAAGGCGGAGATGTTGATGTACTTGAACCGCTGTTGATCTTGAACATGTCTAGCCCTCCTTGCTCATGTTATGTCGTGTTATAGCTGTTTCATGAATAAAGATGTGCGCCATTTCCAGTGTTTTTCGTCCCATCCCGGGGAAACGTTTGACCCGTCCCGAAAATTTGCTCTGTCCCGGATTTTCGTCCCGGAGAAACTTTATAGTTTGCCCCGTCCCGGTGTCCCGTCCCGAAATTTTTTAAAGTAGATTTTGTCCCGTCCCGAAATAGGCCATATGCCATCTCTACATTCTGTGGTTACTTTTAAGACTTTTTTTTGTCTTTTTGGCACGTCTTTGAACTATAATGGGAAGGTACGTTACCCAGCCGGAACCGACGATTTTTTCGGTCTCTATTTTACTAATTCTGTTTGAACAGTCTGGTCTAAAAAAGTGCAAGGATTCCGATTTTGCAGATTGTTCTTGCATAAGACGAAGATTTTGGCATTTAAAAGAAAAAAATTCGACCCTACTGGAGTATACCCCCAAATGAAATTTTTTTAAAAGTGTTTCCAAACACCCTATATCAACCTAAAATCACCTCAGAAGTTCAAAAAAGACATTATTTTTGTGTTCTGGTCAATAAAAAATTTAGTTTTGGGCATTTTGAAATTTCGACCATTTGCCTGTTTTACCATGTTTTGGTCACTGGAGCTGGGCAAAAAGTGCCTCTAAATGCATTTTTGATCAAGAGTCTTGCTCGGAATTATGTCTAAGGTATGTGGGTGTGCGCATCTCAGCCCCAAGCAACCAAGCCCCTGCGCCCCGAAGGGGCACGAAGAGGCTGTCGTTAAGATGCGCGCACTCACTTAGACATAATTCAAGCAAGACTCTTGATCAAATGACTCAATGACAAGCATGGTAAAAATAAACATGCTTGGGGTTGAGATGCGCACACCCACATACCTTAGACGCAAATCACTCGAAAGGGACTCTGGATGCATGAAAAATGTATGCATACCAGAGTTTCTTTATGCGGTAGGCCCCAGTTAACATAACTATGTTCAAATTCCATCTTTTTGGGGCCAAGGTACCCTCAACATCTAATTTACTAAGTTATGATAAACAGAAATCAACTAAAAGTACCAAAATTCAAGATTTAAAAAAAATCGACTTTTTATATAAAAAAGTAGGTGAAAACACCTTTTTTATCGTGTTCAGCGTGTAGGAAATGCTTAAAATGGTTAAAATGGTGTTTTGAAAAGTTCAAAAAAATTTCATTTGGGGGTATACTCAGGTAGCGCCAAAAATTCTTAAAAGAGTGGCTTACTGCTAAATCTTGCCCAATCTCGCTCAAAAGTGGTCATCCGGAAAAACTGTTAAGTGCATCAGAAAGCTAGATCAACATACTACAATCCTGCCCCACAAAAAAAATTTCTCGAAGAGAATCACGGAGAAGAAACTTTTTTAAGTTAGCAATCTGACTTTGAAAAGGCCAATTTAGACTTTTTTTTATCAAACTTTTTCACATTTTTAATGCACTTCAGGGTTAGCCATAAAAACACGGATATGTTTGAAAAAATTTGGGTAGATAGTTCCTTGCTCTAACGATTTCCTCACGAAAATCGATTACAGTAATTAAGCTACCTGGTAGCTCTCGATCAAAAATACAAAAGATTCGATTAGAAACACAACCACTTTCCGCAAAGAAACAACATCAAAAAAATGCTAACACAAGTTTCAACTCAAAAAATTTCCGTGTTTTTTTGACTAGCCCTGTATAATCGAGACTCTCTAATCGACGCTTTTAAGCCCTATATTTTCGTAAAGTTTGAAGTGAAAATATTTTCCCGAACATATTTATAGCTTCAACCTAAACTTACATATTGAGTCATTGCCTGAAGAAACATCTTCTTGTTCTTCTTCCTCCAAGACATGTCCATTTGCATCAATCAAAAAAGAAGATTGAACCCCTTCATTATTGATCACTCTAAAGTCTGTTGTTAAATAAGTTTTTTAGTTTTTTTGCAATAAAGTCATTCAAAAAAGCCTATAAGACTTAAGCTAAGCTTTTTTTAAACCTAAATATTGGATTCGAATGTCTTTTTTGATGTATTGGGTTGGTGCATAATTAACGATCGTTTTTTGGGGTCTTATAAATGTTATTAATTTGATAATTTCTTTCATGGTTTTGAGCTTTTTTATTTCCTTAAATTAAGATAAGAACTATGTGCGTCGATAACCACTTGCATCTTCGTCATGTCATGCTCTATCACTTCGAAAAAGGGTGGTCAGCAGCACAGTACACACTAGTGAACTTTATGGGGAAGGAACAATTGGGGAAAGCCAGATTCGCAAATGGTTCCAGCTCTTCAGATCTAGCGACACAAGTTTGGAGGACGAAAAGGGAAGAGGTCGGCCGTCTGACTTCGATGAACATGCACTGTGGTAGTCGTGGAAGAAGACGAAAGTTTGACGACAAACATGTTGGCTGAGCAATTCGATGTTGATCATGACGTCTCAAAAAACTTGGCAAGGTATGAAAAATGGCCAGATGGGTTCCCCATGAGCTTTCTGATGGCAACAAAGCAGAGCGAGTGCGGATCTTTAGCATTACTTTGTTGTTCCGTTGTCAAATAAAACATCATACGAAAAAACGATCGTCAATTATGAACCAACCCAATAGTTTAATCTGTTTTATAGTGGATATTAACCAGGGCTCCCATGTTTTTTCTTCTTCAAAAATCAGAAAAATATCAGAAAAAATCAGATTTTGGGACGAAAAATCAGATTTTTCGTCAATCGCACAAAAATTGGGACTAATAATTTTTTTGGACTAGAATTAATTTGGGCCTCCAAATAAATGATTTATGCACTAAATTTAATTGTGACATTTTTTTTAAGATTTTGTTAAAAAACTTTGAAATTTTTTTTGCACTAGCATTAGCCTTGGAAACTAATGGTTCACAAAATTACAGAAACAAAAAGTTACTTTATTCAAACTCCTATCTCTATATTTCTGAATATTCCTAAAATTGTCAAAGAAAACAAAAGAAAATACGCAAAATGTTGGCGGCAATTGATTTATTTGACTAATTTTGTTTCTGTTTTGCCGAAATCAAACATATCAAACCTCTTCGTTGAAATTCAAACCTTTTCTGATTAATTAAACGAGATGGGAGGCTTGGTATTAAGTGTTAGGTGAGCAAGTACCACGAGTTTACCTCAAACACAAACTTTGTTGTTATTGTTTGATAAACAGAAAGTATTTTAGTCTCACATTGTTAAGTTAGTGTGGAATTAGGTCGATTAAAAAAAATGTTTTGGCTGGCAGAGGATAAGAATCGTAAAGAATGATTGAAAGTATAAAACTTGCATACATAACTTCTGCCTGTTGATTCACAGATGAGCCGCTTGTGTCTGAGGACATATTCCTGTACATGCTTGGCAACTCTGGCCTTCTATCAGCCCTTAACTCCATAACTGACTTCTCTTCATCCAACGATTTCGCGCTTCGGATTGCTAAGCCTCTTTTGGCGGAAGGGCTTGGCTTAGATCTTATCGGGATTGTTATACTTATTGGAGGGGCTTTTCTCCACATTTTGTTGTTGCTAGGTTTTTTTCTTGGAGAGTGCGAATCAATTGAGCCATTTAAGCCTGAAAAGTGAGTCGTTGATTTCAAATAAAAAAATTTGAAAATGTAGGACAATTCATGAGCGGTTAATTTTATGGGTCTTTTTTTTGTTAAAAAAAAATTAAGCTGACCAATGTTAGAGTGTTCGCTGTAACAAGCACGCGTTGCAGAAATCTCCTTTTTGTCTGGTTTACTTCTTTCTTGGTCAGAACTTGAGCGAGCTGCTACAGCACTTCTAGACCTGCGCTGGTTGAATAAGGCAGAAAGGGCGTATCTATACTGATTTGCTTTTTTTCTTAAAAAAACTAAATTTTTGTTACAGTTAAATAACCATAAAAACCTAGAATTTTTAGCTTGAGAGTCTTGAAAGTGTTTGTCCAAATGCATAGCTTCTCTAATCAGCAGGTCATTGTCTGCAACAAATTAGCGATTCATTGAAACACTAGAGATATTTTAGATTTTACCTTTGTTATTTTTTTCATATTCACCAAGGATCCTCCTTAGTTCCATGTTTTCTTCTGTCAAACGGTCTATTATTTCCATATACTGAGCTTTTTCCCGCAAGAATTCTCCTTCAGGAATGCTAAGTGTATATAGCTAATTACACAGATTGAAACAGACTATAAATTTAGAAACCTTTGAGACAGATGATTTTTTAAGCGGTTGCATTCAGTTTCCATTTTTCCGAGCTAAAGATATACAATCAAACCTGGATATAAGAGCACCTTGGCCCGGTGCCGAGGGGTGCTCTTATATTCAGTTTGAGCTGTAGATAACTTAGGCGGAGTTAACTGTTAAGTGAACTTTTGGTTAACTTTTTTTGCACCCGTTAAGATGATTTTAATTTGTTCCGATATTTTTTAGCTTTTGTCACTTTCTGATAGGTGGGAATCTAGCTAAATTAGTATCACAATTCATTTTACCATATGTCTATTCTCGGCAGCCTTGGCTACATTTCTATCGCTCAGCAAGTATCTAAAAACATCGTTGTTTTACATCTATATTAAACTCATTATAAAATAATCAACTCATTTTCTTCAGTTTTGCTTCTAAGAGCACGCTCTAATTGTAAAATCCTTTTCTTAAGAGAATTAAGTTGCAGTCTTTCCTCGTATTTGGAAGAGTTTGGCTTAAAAAATAGCTTTATTAATAGTGCTATCGTTAGTTTGCAAACCTGATCACTAGACAATAAACTGCCTATCTCCTTTTCTTTTTTTTTGCTCTCCTTTTCAGCAATCCTGAGTTTAGTGCGCATGAACGAGTTATCTCTGAGTGCCATTGAATGGGCCTGTACTTATCGAACACGTATTATAATTTTTATCAACACAGAGAATATTAGTGTAAAATTTGAGTTGGATTCACCATGCCACTTTGTGGAAACATTTTGCCACCTTTTTTTAAATTTTAAATGGTCACCTTGCCTATACCCGTGAAGGTATACATTTTTCGACCAGTTTACTTTAACTTGTTAATTTAATACTAACACTATAAACCCACTTTCTTAGTTTTTAGTAGCTCCTCTCTAAGATCATTAACTGAGCTCATATAAGGTGAACGACTAAACAATTCCGCTGAAGCATAACTTCCTGAAACGAAAACTTAAGCAAAAAATCACATAGAAAATAAATTTACCAAGCAATGTTTGAGGTAATTTTCCGTTGACAGACAACAATTTATTAGCAGAATTCGCGCTCAAAGACTTTAAAAAACCGCCGAAAATATAAAAATGTTTATTAAAAAGAAAACTAAAAAAGAAATTTACCTTTAGATGGGGCTGGTTTCCTGATACTTCGCTCTAAGCTAGAAGATTTGTGATCCACGATTTTTTTCTTAGTCACACTTCTAGCATGCTGTTTCATTGTTTTTACACAGAATAAAAAGAAAATATGCTAGATTTTAACTTAGTCATTTACTACCCACTGATAAATTATTCTCGTTCAAATTTTGCTGCCAAAATTAAGCATTAAAGTAAAAGTGTAGTCATGACTACATATAAGCATAGGTATAATTTTTTGTGTTTGTGCCAAGACAATGAGCTAGCTGATTGTGTGAATGAATTTTATCCAGAAGCATGTTTACCTGCCCCAGATGTGTTTTGACAAAACAAAAGGGGCTTAAACAAACTCACATTTGCGATTTTAATTGGCATTTGCAGTGGAGCAAGCAAAAAGATTGACTGAAAAATAATAATAAAAATAGAAACATTTTACACAATTAATTGGTATTACACAATATTTTTAAATTCAGTGTTGCTTTCGCGCAAAATTTGTTAGATCGAGTAAATTGGATATAAAATATTTTTAGCAATTAATAAGTGACTATGTTAGTTTAATCCCGGATTATATACTTAAAAATGCCTGTTTTAGAAGTAGACAAAATGACTTGGAAAAAAATTAATCGAAGAAACAAAATATATAATTCAGCATACCGATAAATACCAGCAACATATACAATAAACACACAACATTTTTTTCAAAGTACGAACCCTCTGGGGGCCTGAAAAAATGTTCGTTGAATCGAGGTTTTCGTTAACACTCGGGAAGCCATGCATAGTAATTGGTAGACTGGACTCAGAATTTTACGCTCTGCACGATAATGTTTTTAATTTTTTTATTTAGACAAAAAAGTGCTGAGATATCGATGATTCAAAATTGGTCGAAAACGGGTTTCGAAAAACGACAATTCGGTTGATTCATTCGTGTGGTACTCACCCAAATTTATACTTCTTCCAGGCGCTCGACATCTCAAAATTGGAGCGCATGAACAGGGCTATCGAATGAGTGCAAACATTCATGGTGGTGCAATAAAAATCATGGCTAAAATGCATGTTTCTGAAAATCACATTCCGCTCACTAAAATGCTCATAACTATTTTAAGTGATCACTTTTAACCAATTTTGTCAGCGTGTCCGATAGCACAGCTCAATGGCTACAAAATGAGCACAAATATGCCGTATGGGGAGGATAAAAACATTCGAAAAAATCGGTTTACACATGAGAAATCGGGGGCTTATAATCCCCACCTTATCTCGATCCTTGTTGATAAGATAAGGGAAGTCATCGTTTCTTCGAGACCGGTTCTGATTATTATTTATCTGTTTTATGTTGCTGAACCTTTATTTCGTTGCTGTATCGATATTTTGATATTAGTTTGCATCAGTAAAAAAACGAAGCGATTTTCTTTAATCTGAAAACCCATTTTTCGCGAATACCTGAAGTGTGAACTGACTTTTTCCAATGTTTTTATCCTCTCCATATGGCATATTTGTGCTCATTTTGTAGCCATTGAGCTGTACTATCGGACATGCTGGCAAAATTGGTTAAAAGTGATCACTTAAAATAGTTATGAGCATTTTAGTGAGCGGGTGGTGCTTCAGGTACCCGCTGGTGCTTCGGGAGTATCCACGTGGTTCAGGTACCAGCTGGTGCTTCGGGATTATCTACATGCTTCGGGTACTCACTGGTGGTTCGGAAGTATCCACGATGTTCGCTGGTGGTTCGGGTGTATCCACGTGCTTCGGGTAACCGCTGATGGTTCGGGTGTATCTTCGTGGTTCGGGTACGCGCTAGGTGGTTCGGGAGTATCCACGATGTTCGCCGGTGCTTCGGGAGTATCCACGTGGTTCGAATACCCGCTAGGTGGTTCGGGAGTATCCACGTCAGTGTTGTGCAGGCATGGCAACAACCGTGTTTCGTATGTCAGACAAGCCAATTTATTTTTTAACGTTTAGTCAAAATCTATTATACTTTATTCATATTTATTCATGCGAAAACATATTTACACATATTCATCCATAAAAGCACATACATGTTTTTATACACGTTTTATGCAAATAATGTGTGGTTTATGAAAAATACATTCACAAAAATTCATGAATTCATGTCATTTTATTTTGATAAAAATAAGTGAATTTACTTTTTTGTCAATTTGACCTGTTTTTTATTCATGCAAAAATCTTGTGAATAGCTGCGCTCGTACCGCCCTTTTATATACTACTAGTACACAAATAAAAATCAACAAATTAAATCCTCCAAAAGTTGTGGCTCTGCAAATCTCCTAAAAATCTTTTAACAATAAATAATAATAATGAAAATCTGTAGCAACGAATAAGTTTCTATTAAATATATTGCGAGCAAATTTGCTCTTTTTATTTGGAATAAAAACAGACTGATTACAAATAAAATCAAACAATACAAAATCTAAAAAGCAGAATCAGTAGAGCTCGCGGCAGTTAGGAAAATGCAGAAAAAACGGGTCGAAAAAAATTGTGCTCTGAGATACAAACCCTCAAAGTCAAGGGGCGCGTTCATTAGAGGGGGCGCGTTAATTAGAGGAAATACGGTGCACCAGATTCTTGCTCAGCGTACCCGATTTACTTGTAAGACTGCCCTTAAAATTTTAAATTAACTGTCAACTTTGAATTCCTCTCAAGACAAAATTCAAAATTCAATTTAAATTTTTTTTTGTCTTGAAGGGAATTCAAAGTAGTAGCGGTATAATTGTTACCATTGTTAGTTGTTATAAGGGTGCACAAAGTATAGGATAACCAGAAAAGTACTTTAGTAGCGGTATAATTCTTACCATTGTTAGTTGTTATAAGGGTGCACAAAGTATAGGATAACCAGAAAAGTACTCTTGTAGCTGTATAATTGTTACCATTTTTAGTTGTTATAAGGGTGCACAAAGTATAGGATAACTAAAAAAGTACTTTAGTAGCGGTATAATTGTTACCATTGTTAGTTGTTAAAAGGATGCACAAAGTATAGGATAACCAGAAAAGTACTTCAGTAGCGGTATAATTGTTACCATTGTTAGTTGTTATAAGGGTGCACAAAGTATAGGATAACCAGAGAAGTACTCTTGCATCGGTAAAATTGTTACCATTTTTAGTTGTTATAAGGGTGCACAAAGTATAGGATAACTAAAAAAGTACTTCAGTAGCGGTATAATTGTTACCATTGTTAGTTGTTAAAAGGGTGCACAAAGTATAGGATAACCAGAAAAGTACTTTAGTAGCGGTATAATTGTTACCATTGTTAGTTGTTATAAGGGTGCACAAAGTATTGCAGATCATCAAGGAGTCAGCAAACAAGAAGCGATTGGAATTGAGAGCAATTTGGTTTGCCTCCATCAAAAGTCAAAAGAGATGTTGATTCAAAAAAAGCAATCCTCAAAGCAATTGATGAAGGTGGAAATGCAAAACAAGCCAAGCTTAGAAGTGCAAAGCATGATAATTTGGAGTTGGCGGTTCTGCATCGCTTCAAGGACGACAGAAGCCAACACGTCCAAATATCTGGAGAGGTACTCAAGGTATGGTTCACAAGATATACATGTGTCATTGTACATTCATATTTTGCTTGTCTCAGGAAAAAGATGCGCGGTTAGCAAACATTCTCAAATTGGGAGGCTTCAAAGCAAGTGAGGGCTGGCTCATCAATTACAAGAATAGGCATTCGATCAAATTTCGGAATGAGCAAGCAGAAGCGGCCGAAATCAATCTGGAGGCGCTCGACGACTGGTAAAAGCATGTCTTGCACAAAACGATTTCTCAGCTCTCAGCTAATGATGTCTTCAACGCAGGTGAAACGGGACTCTTTTTGCAACTTCTGCCGCACAAAACAATGGTTTTTAAAGGCAGTTTTTGAAGATTTCGTTTCTGTTTATACTAGCGAAATATAGGTATTCTATAAGAAGACCATGAAGCAAGAAAGAAAACTATGAAATACGAACCTTTCTAGGAGCTGTCTCAAAAAGAGTTTTCTATGCCATCAGGCGACATCGACACGTGTATTTTCAAAAACTTTTATTTATTGTTGTAAGAGCATAATGTTTTTGAAAATCAATATGGAATTACTATAAAAATGGATTTAGGTTCATAAATCGTTTATAATTTTCTGAGATGTATCTTTTAGAAAATGTACTTGATTTTTATGAAAGTGGAAAATTTCAAGCTGTGTTCATTTTAGTTTAAAATATCCGGTTTTTCTAGATGGGTTGATCAAGCCTGGGAGTACTTTATAAATAAATTTAATTCAGAGCTTATCAGACCTTTTAGTACACAAATGAAAATCAACAAATTAAATCCTCCAAAAGTTGTGGCTCTGCAAATCTCCTAAAAAGCTTTTAACAATAAATAATAATAATAATGAAAATCTGTAGCAACGAATAAGTTTCTATTAAATATATTGCGAGCAAATTTGCTCTTTTTATTTGGAATAAAAACAGACTGATTACAAAACCGAAGAAGTGACTTGGCTATTTCCTGTCCACTGGCTTTCATTGCATCTGTAATATGTTTTGTTGAAATTTTTAAGTATTTTATATTGTATATTTGTAAATAGAAAGAAGTTAGTTTTATATCAGGGGTCTGATTATATGCCTTAATTAAAAGGCATTGCCCTTAATTTGAAAATTTTGCCTTTAATTTTTTTTGAAAATAAAGGCACATTTTGACGAATGTTATGAAAGTTATGACTACTTTCTTGGGCAGAAAGAGTTGTTGAAAGCAGGAAAGGGGGGAGAAAAATATGTTGTTCGTCAATAAAGTTGTTTTTTTGTTGATTTTTGTCGGGTTTGAAGCATAGGGACAACATGCCTTTAAGTTGCCTTTATTTTGGTGAAAATACTTATAAATTGCCTTTATTTTTGACACTAGATGCCTTTATTTTAGAAATTCACGATTACAAAAAATGTAAAATTATTGACCAATAAGAGAAGGAAAATTTTTTTAATAATTTTTAAAATACATCGTCATGAGACATAAAATTGCTTAAATACTTTTCTTGTATAAAATACTTGGTTTAGTAATAAGATGTGTTGCCTATTCTTGTTTGTCACTCTTAATTTTAACTAGACTATATCAAAAAATGGTGTATAAACGAAAGCAACCACTAATAAAGCTGAGTAGCCCAAAGGTTTGTACCAATAACTGAAATAATAAAATTAGATAGCAATATCTTTTAAGCTTTTCAAACCGACCGAGATATCTGACAACGATAACGACCAAAAGCAGTTTGACCTGGTTCAAAAAGAAGCTGAATTAAACAAAGATGATCTTATAAATTTGCTCCCAGACGATGCTTTAGTAGGTTTTTTAAGTTGGGAATTTGCAAAAAATTAACAATATAAAAAATCTTAAAGGACCCTGTCTTTTCCTTTTCATGGCAATTTCAATCGAATGCGCGCGGGACCACATAGAATTTGTCAATAATGTTTTCGAATTATTTTTTCCTTTTCATCTAAAATTTTATACGCTATGCTCTTTCCGATATATGTCAAACTTTGACAGTGACAGTTGTGGAGCAGTGAAAATCGGATAACTTGTCCGATCTGGCGTTGTCAAGCAACGTTGGGCTCAACTAGTGAATGGTCCTGAGTTTTGAATAAATTTACAAATTTACTTTATAATTGGACCAGATTGGACGAATTAGTCGATTTTTACTGAGCTATAAGGTATCAATGTTAGAAACAGCTTTGCCTCGATCAATACATAAATATATAAAATATAAATTTTAAATGCAAATAAAAAAATAATTTGGAGAAATAATTTGCGCATTTTTGGCCTAAAAAGATGTCCCCTGCCAATTCAAAAACTCAAAATTGCCGTTGTCATCAACGGCGGTACATGTCTGCCAAGTCAGATGAATGTCCGCACTTTTTTCTGAATCGAGAAATCAACCATTTTGAGCAGAAAATAGCAGAAAACTTTAACACTCTAGAAAAGATCAATTTAAAAAACAAGTAACATGTTTGGTGTCATTCGAATTCTCCGTGTCTCCTCGTTCCAAAAAAACCAAAAATCTTGCCGAATGGTTGAAAAATAAAAAAGTTGTGGACAAAAAAAAATCAGCGCAAAAATGGACCACCCTGTATAACTCATTTAGATTACCATATTTGAAATGTTATCTTGCATTGATCGATTGAATGTGGAAGCTGTCAGTCACAGATGGCGAAGATTAGCTTTAAACAGAAGCTGGTCTAAATTTAAAGAGTTTTCAATAGAGCACTTGAAAAAAGTGGTCTATGATCCTCGAATTAAGGTTGTAAGCCTCATCTTCAAAAAAGCTATTATACTTAAAAATTTGTTTAGAGCTCAAGGCAAATTTCTTTGTTGCAAGACAAGCTCAACCCTGGAGGCGTATATTATTTAAATATTACCTGGGTAACTTATATTAAACTTTGGAGTCGAATGGCTATTCATTCATAAAATATTTAGTTTGAATCATTGTTTCGCAGATGTAGCTTATATATCCAAGAGCTGGTTCTCACCGACTTTCACTGTTTTCGACATAGAAGTGAGTTTTTGCTTAACTTCTTAATTATTTGATTAACAAGGGAATATCTTTGAAACCGTAAAATTGAATTGCAAGCACATTCGATCACATGTACAAAATTTTAACATATTTGGCGAACAGACAAAAAATCCAAATTTGAAGACTCGAGAAGCATGGGCCAAAATTCGACTTCGTCTCTCGTGTGGATTTTTGAAAATATACAGTCCATGCTTGATATAGTGATACCATTAAAAATTTAACCTTCAGCCAGGTCGCTGTCTTATACAACATGCGGTACTTGTGCTGTTTGTCCCCCCAATTAAAGGGGGAAAAATAATCCCCCCCCCATATTTTTTTTTGGAATTTTTTGCTGCTATCACACAAAATTCATATTCTTATTTTTATTCAGTTGATTTATTTACTGGTTATCTATTTACTATTTATTTACTTTATTTACCAAGTATATTTTTAGACAATAGAAGAACTTCATAGTTTCAATCTCGGGAATTTATATGAAAAGATCTTGAGTGTAAATAAATAAAGAGTAAATAAATTAATTAAATAGTAAATAAATCAACTGAATAAAAATAAGAATATGAATTTTGTGTGATAGCAGCGAAAAATTCCGCTCAAACGAAATAAATTTTAAAAATATTGGTGGGGGGACAAACAGCACAAGTACCCAACATGCGGCTAAAAAGGGTATTATAAGCTGCTGGGTATCGAACTTTTGGAAATTTCACTATATCGAGGTTTGACTCCATAAAATAACATTTGAATATACACAGGGGGCAGGCAATTTCATCCTATTTTGACATGTTTCTCCAGTCTCCAGATTTGGACTTTTCTGTCTGCTAGCAAAAAATACTAAAATTTTGTGCAGTTAGTTGACTATGCTCTACAAGATGGAGTTTTCAGAATTTTCGAATTCGATTTTACAACTCAATAAATTTCTTTGTTAGTCGGCTCTGTAATTAATTGTTTTTCCGCCTTTTTGTCTAAAATTCCCGATAGTAAAATGTTCACACCTCAATTGTTCTCATTTTAGACGTGACGCTATTAAAAACTTTAAAAAAAGAGTTTTGGAACATGGACTTTTCTGGCAAAATACCTGTAACAGATTACCAGGAAAGGCAATACTTGAAAGTTCAAGCTGTAGAACAAGATTATAATGAAAGCCCCTGCAGAAGAACTTCAAGGAAATATAAACCAAAATATACCATCTATGAAGACAATCTGATGTACACATCCACTATCAGTATGCCAAGACTGCAACATCTAAGCATGCATGAAGTCCAGTTGGACTCTTTGGATCTGCAGTTGATTACCAAAAAGTTCCCGAATTTGAAGTCTATTGACCTATCTAATCTAGTGAGTGTATCATGATACTTTTAAAATTTTTGTTTTGTTTTTAATACACACACTTGATACTCACTAAAATATTTTGGAGCGTCGCTTTAGACTTTCATAAAGGTGGTTGGTGGCGACTGTATTAACAATTTCTACAAGTTTAATAAATGGGTAGTACATAATTTGAGTACCAGAATACTGAATTCTAGTAGCGAGTTTCGGCGTGTGTAAAAAACTTTTTCTAAACTAAGATTTTTTTCGTTGATACATGAACGTGTAGCCCTTAACCCTCCCAGTACGGACTGGAACATGTGCATATTCCGGTAGCAGTGTTGTGACTTGGCTTTAAATTTTCCTGTCCTCTTCCTCATTCCTCATCGCCTCTAAAAAATTTTCCTCTCCTCATTACTCTTCCTCATCGCGTCTAAAATTTCTTCCTCTCCTCACTCCTCTTCCTCTGAGGAACTTCCTCATTTCTCTGAATTTTCCTCATACGCTTTTCAGAATGAGCGAAAGTACAACTAACTCCACACCCGGCGATGGAAAAGTCTCAAAAGGAGGTTTGTTCGACTATTTCAAGGACACAACCACAAGGACTCTTACTTCGACGCAATCCACTCCCAGCGAACAGTCTGAATTGATGGTGGCACTTGAGAGTGAGTCGATTTAATTTGATTAGTTTAATCTACTAAAAGCCGAACACAATTTCAGAGCCGAAGCTCAGCCAATATGTGGACCATAACAACAACAGTTCGATGGGAAGATGCATCCGTGTGGAGCGAAGGTTGGTTTTATTACGGCTGGTGTTAGCGAACAGATTCCAGCAAGACATATTTCAGACGGACAAACATAACGTGGGAAGGCATTTCCGGGACAAACACGCCAACTACCAAGGATAGCCTATATGTCAACTCGCGCCAAACAATACAACAGCGCGTCGCCAACTCGCGTTTTTTTTTCGCCACTTCCACCGCGTCCATTCGGCTGATCGAGAATAAGTGGTTTAAGAAGCTTCTTCCCGACTTCATAGGGCTGTACACCGAAATATACGCGCCAATTTGGTACTTGGTCGTTTTGGTACGCGGTCGTTTTGGTACGAAAATTTTTTGGTACGCGGTTATTTCGGTAAGATTTTTTTGGTAACATAAGTTTAACAAAAAATTATTTTTTGACCCCACTTTAATAAATGTTAAAACTTTCTGGCTTTTATACACATAATCTAAGCGATAGGGCGAATTTTATCCTAATACTACTCGGCCACTCATGCATCTATTAAGTCAGATTCAATTGTGGCTTATGTGTTACATCAAGGCTTAAATTTGACCCACCTTTGAATTTCGCCTGTAAGTTCTGCCAGTATCTAAAGGCACAGAGCCGGATGAATAACGCCAACTTATTTATTTATTCCACATTTATTTATTTATTCCAATCGGATCCGCTTGATGATTATGTCCCGCTTTCAGCTCTTTGTCGTACACATCATCTTTCAACCGGACTTGCATAGTACAACCTTTTTTGGAAGAAACGCAATAGTATAACTTGTGCACGTGCTTCAAATTTCCTTGCTTGTTTTTTTCTTCACGAGTACGCTTCAGATGAAATAAATGACCTAGAAATGATCTATGAAAATTATCGATCAAGTAAGAAGTTCAAATCAAACCATCTTAGAGAAGCATTGGCTTTCCCTTGTTGCTTGGAACGCATCGAAGCAATGGCCTTGGCTGAACCTTCTTGAAGCCATTATCCATAATCGAAGACCCTTCTTCCGTTTGCTCATTATGCACTCGACTTCTCTGAGAAAGGAGCTCTCCATCTCTTGATTCGGATTCATCTTCAGATGAATCGCTGAGAAGATTTCGCTGATCCTCTTCGTCGCATCCTCTAATTCATCTAAACACGATAACCATGAAGTAGAATTATAGAGATCAAGCTGTTTCAAAAAACTTTGTGCTGTTACCAAAAAAATTTTTACCAAAATAATCGCGTACCAAAAAATCTCTTACCAAAAAAACCGCGTACCATAAAATTTCTTACCAAAATCACCGCGTACCAAAAAATCTCTTACCAAAAAATCTATTACCAAAACAATTCTTACTAAAAATTTTCGTACCAAAACGACTGCGTACCAAAACGACCAAGTACCAAATTGGCGCGTATATTTCGGTGTACAGCCCTTCATAGTTCCTTGCCGGAGAACTCTAGTGGCGGAGATAGACGCAGAGGTGGGTTCTATATTCCTTCTTGAATGGACTGAACTAATGCCCATTATTATAAATGTTCAAAGAGTCCTTGACACTATTCGCAAGAAGCTCACCCAATCCCCAGGACAGTGAAGGCTGTGAAGGCTTCAGTGAAGGCTGAGTTCCTCAGTTTTGAGGAAAATTTCCTGTCTTCCTCATCGTCTTCAAAAATTTTCCTCTCCTCTTCCTCTTCCTCATCGCTCCAAAAAATGTTTTCCTCTCCCTCGTTCCTCTTCCTCTGAGGAGAGGGAGAGGAGAGGAATGAGGATGAGGAATGAGGATGAGGAAGTCACAACACTGTCCGGTAGAGCATACTAATGTTGTAACCAAAAGTGCTTAGATCTTTTCGATATTCGAGTTCTGTGCAGAGATACAGCCTCTCAAAGTTTTGATTTTGAAATTTTCAGGTCTTGACACGAAAGCATAAAAATTTCTGTATGTCTTCATAAAGTTAATTTTTTTTAGTTCTGTAAAAAAAAAAGCATTTTGTAGAAGAGGAACATGGCTATCTTTTGAGTGGTCGTTGACCCACTCTTCATTAACTTCGGACAGACATATAGGTAAAAGAAGACAAAACTAGATGCTAAAAGTAACTACTTACACGAGGCTAAAATTTTATAAAATCATGTACAGAGCTCCAATCTTAAGTGTGCAATAGAGAGAGCAAGGAAAGGGCTTTCTAATGTGTAGTCAGTTGTTAAGATATAACAGCATAACAAAATTTTAGAAGGCATTGAAAATTGCATATTTTTTAAATTTATTACTTCATATAACCTTATCCGCTAGACAAGAAGTTAAAAAATAACACCAGATTCGTGCTCAGCGTACCCGATTTGGTTATTAAACTTTCCTTAAAGTTTTAAATTGACTGTCAATTTTGAATTCCCTTCAAGACAAAAAATATTTGAATTTTAAATTTTGTCTTGAGAGGAATTCAAAGTTGACAGTTAATTTAAAATTTTAAGGGCAGTCTTATAAGTAAATCGGGTACGCTGAACAAGAATCTGGTGCACCGTATTTCCTCTAATTAACGCGCCCCCTCTAATGAAACGCGTCGGCGCCTTAATTAGAAGAAATACGGTAATTTTTAATTTCAGCATTCTAACAAGGCCTTAAGCTCCTGTAAAATATTTTAAAAATTAAAAGATTTCGGTGTTTGGATGTAGTAACTTTTTTAACAAAGTTTTTCTATTGAAACCCGGAAATTTCTAGTTTTTTATAATGTTTTACTGAAGAAAGATACGATGTTGAGCAGCTGAGATTCAGGGCTCCAAGATAGTTAAAAATTTAAAAAATAAAAAGAGAAGAGTTCAAAAAAGTAAAATTTTTTTACTAGAATTCAGTAATTTGCTACTAGAAAAAAGTACCACTGTTAATAAATAAAGAGACTGCAAAAAAGTATAGTCAAAATATGTTATAAATGTAGTGTTGTAAATGTGGTCCAGGATAACTGACAAGTACCACTACTTAACTTTTTTATTATAGGGAGATGCTTCTTTCGAAGGACTGACATTTTTTCTTGAAGAAAGCCAACATTTGGAATTTCTTCGGATAATTGAATGCAGTTTATTGTTCCACAAGTACAAATTTACTAAGCTTCCGCCCAATCTAAAATATTTGGAAGTGGACAAATCGACAGATTTCTTGTCCCTGCTAGACAGAGCTGCTGATCAATGCGCTCAACTGCAATCGTTTGAGTCTTATAGATCACTTGGCTTAGGAAACCAATTTTTTAATGGTATTTCTAAGTTGAAAAAGTTAGTTTAAACAAATTTCAAGAAACTTAAAACATATTTTAGCTTGAAATATTTGTCTTTATATTTGGGTGCTGGGAATGAGCAACATTTTCTAGAAACCTTAGACTCATTGGCTGGAATGAAAGCTGTGCAGCTTTATGGTTATGTTAACAAAGATGGCAAGGCATGTGATTTTTATTTAAAAGATGTAAAACTAGAAGCTGCACGCGCATATCGTTTCTTAAAGTAACTGTTTATGGGATAATGATCTATTGGTACTGCCGTTAGAATACTCTTAAGATTAGGTACCCTACAGCTAATTTAGATGGTCTACAGGCAGTTAGTGTACATTCTAGGTGATAGAGATACTATCCAATTAGTTAGGGTACTTGCGGGAACTCTGCGGTTTACTGATGCAATAAAAACTATTTTATGACTTTTCGCTGCCAACTAAAAACACTTCTCTTGGTACCCCAAGGCAATTAAAAATTCACCTAAAAATGCCTTTGTCCTCCTTGTGGTTTTTGGCAAATTTTAACTGGGGTTTTTCTTTTTTTATCGAATAGAAGCGCTCTGTTACGCTCCTTGTCTCAACCGGAGCTGTAAAGATTTAAAAACAAACAACAAGAAATAAAAAATTTGGTATTACAGCTTTTGCAAGCCATTGCAGAAAAATGCCAATTATTGGAACACATTGGAATCAATCTTCTATGTTATATTCAAGATCTTAGCAAACTACTATTAATGCCCATGCTTTCCTCAATTTCGTTAAATTTTAAAAAGGAGAGTCCAACTGCAACTTTTAAAAAAGACTTTGAAACCTTTTTTTATGACATTACCAGTCTTGGCCGATTAAAGGTAATAAAAAAAGAAATAATTTAAATGTATATTTTTTATTTAGCATTTTGATACAAATGCACATTTGTCTACAAATGTAGTTTGCGAAGGCATATCTAATTGTAGAGTAAGTCTTTGCTGTACATATCGCTTAAGTGCACAGCCGTTTTTTAACGCAAAATTTATGTATTCTTTAAAAATTATAAAAAATTTATGTATAATTTTTTTCAAATTTATGTATTCAAAATCTGTTAAATTTATGTATTCTGTCTTACACCATATTTCCTGTAATAAGCCGACCCCTTAATTTAAAATCGTGTTTTCGGTTTTTCGGTATTCCTTCGGCTGGGGCCCCCCCCCCTCTTTTTTCAAATTTTTTCGAATTCTACGCAGATATCTCGGAACAATTTACGATAATTAGCTCTTGTTTCAGATGAAAGTGTAGAGCCATCATCACGTCGAAATTCTCTTTGCAGAACCTTGTCTGTAGCTCTATCATGTACCCAATAGTAGGAAAACAGAAAAATCTCAAATATAAATACCATAAAAATGCTATAGATAAAGTAAAACGACTAACTTCTTTCAGACTTATTTGAGCCGATTCGAAAATGGTCCCATTGAGGAAGCCGATTTCCCTCTTGCAGTTTTTGCGGTCGCACCAAAAACGTTGTTTTCCATCTGATCGTCGTTTATAGCGCATAGGTTTTCTACAGATGCACAATGGAGATGTGTGAAGCACCCCAACTGTTTGAAGCCACTGTTGGAATTCATCGTCAGCTTTACCATGAACCAGCACAATGAGTTGATACAGATTGATACCTCGCAGATTTTCCATTTTTATAACTGGGAGCTCTTTATATAAAATGACACAAGTTACAATATATTTGAAAAAAAAGAGGGGGGGCCCCAGCCGAAGGAGTACCCATTGTGTTTTTGACCCACTTTTTAAAGACTACTCTTACGCATGCACCCCTAAACATGTAGCTACTGAGCTTCACAAAGCTGGTAACTTGCATAGAAGCAGTTTTCAAAAAAATGAGTCAAAAACACAATTGGAAGGTGCCGGCCTATTTGAAAAATACGATTTTTGCACTCACATGTTCCTGCGAAAAATAGAAATGATAAGGTCTTCGCAGTATTTTTTGTTGTAAAGTTTATAAAGGTCAAATTTTATTAAAAAAAATAGCAACCTCTTTTACTCAATCGTTCTCCACAAAAACACAACAGATGTAAAAGTGTAGAAGACTGAGTGAAAGGATTTAAATTTTAAAAGTATTATTTGAGCTCAAGGGGAGGGTTGACTTAAAACAATAAAAATATTTCCAATAGTATGCTTTTGGTTTATAGCTTCTGAAGTTTTTATCATGGAAAAAGTATCAGCCACTTGACTATGACCTTCTTTTCCAAACTCTTGACCAAATGCACAAAGGCGAGATCGAGCCACGCAGCTGTGCAGACCCAAGAATACTAGGCATCAAACTAAACAAAATATTGATTAAGAAAGCCCCTTGTCATGCTTACATCAAGTTTTACAAGACTATGCAGACAAGCCGGGTAATGCGGGCTGCTCAATTCAGTCAACTTTCGTCTGTGCCGTAAGAATTAAAAGGACTTTCATTATTATTATTTATTGTTAAAAGCTTTTTAGGAGATTTGCAGAGCCACAACTTTTGGAGGATTTAATTTGTTGATTTTCATTTGTGTACTAAAAAGGTCTTTTTAATAGAATTGTAATTTATAGAATTGTAATCCTTGTGCAGTTTTGTTGATTTTGTGTACGTAATAGCTCTGAAATTTGTCTGAAAGTATTAAATTTATTTAAAGGAAAGGAAAGGAAGAGGAAGAGCATGACCATACACCAAGAAGGAGCTGTGCACTTTATTGCAGAGGACTCATTTAGCCTTAGAGCTTAATTGATGAGCTGGCTTTGGACCGTCTACTACTAGAGTTCACCAACCCTTATTTCGGTCTCTGTAGATAAGTGTGTCGGGTGGGTGCTCTAACTCTACATGTAGTACCTTCAGATAAGCGCGTCGGGTGGGTGCCCCAAATAAAGGTTCTTGCCAGAATCTTCGCCTCTATAACATATGAAGTTTTCAAAGCGTACCAACATCAGTCCATTCGAAGGTTTGACCCTACCGAGTATACCCCCAAATGAAATTTTATTAAAAGTGTTTTCAAACACACTATATCAACCTAAAATCACCTCAGAAGTTCAAAAAAGACATCATTTTTGTGTTCTGGTCAATAAAAAATTGAGTTTTGGGCATTTTGAAATTTCGGCCATTTGGCTGTTTTACCATGTTTTGGTCACTGGAGCTGGGCAAAAAGAGCCTCTAAATGCATTTTCGATCAAGAGTCTTGCTCGGAATTATGTCTAAGGTAAGTGAGTGCGCGCATCTCTAACCGACCAAGCCCCCTGCGCCCCGTTCGGGGGCGCAGGGGGGTTGGTTGCTTGGGGTTGAGATGCGCACACCCACATACCTTAGACGCAAATCACTCGAAAGTGACTCTCATGAAAAAATGTATGCATACCAGAGTTTCTTTATGCGGTAGGCCCCAGTCAACAAAACTATGTTCAAATTCCATCCTTTTTGGGTCAAGGTACCCTCAACATCTGATTTACTAAGTTATAATAAACAGAAATCAACTAAAAACACCGAAATTCAAGATTTTAAAAAATCGACTTTTTATAGAAAAAAGTAGGTGAAAACACCTTTTTTACCGTGTTCAACGTGTAGGAAATGCTTAAAAATGGTTAAAATGGATTTTTGAAAAAGTTCAAAAAAAATTTTTCATGTGGGGGGTATACTCCGGTAGCGCCGAAGGTTTTTACTATAGAACTCAATTTCGCCATATATGGCGAACGTCGACAAAATTGTTGGCGTTTTGTCAAAATGCAATTTCGCCAGAATTTCGCCATAACTTCCTTGTGAAGTCGCCCACTAGACATCGCAATTCTTTAAAGGCCCTTTCACTGGCAGTGCTTGACCTTTGGCCACCATATACCAATCTTGCTAGCGGTGCAATGTTTGGTAAGTGCTGAGTAGAAGGATTAATGATCATATAGTAAAAACGAAAGACCAAACTTTTCATTCTTCTTCCAGTACGACAAACAGTCAATAGATTGATCAACGTGCAAACTCACATAGCTATTGATCTCCTTTTCTACATTTGTTGCTTCCACACTATCAAATCTTGAACGTTTCATCGCTGGAAAAGATTGCTCTACAACGGGTGTAAGAAGACTGGCTTCCCTGACAACCAATGCTTTCATCTAAAAAAGGATATTTATGTAAAAGGGAAGACATAGGGAAGCTTACCTCTTCGTAATTTAGCCCTGGTATGTGTTGGCAGATGCTTTTAAGTCTTGAATGCTCCAGCGGGTCCAGAAAAGCCGCACATACAGCCAACTTCTTGTTGATTTTTCCAGTGTTGGAAGCGAGCTAATTCTCCGAAATATCTCCAATTTTTTTCTTAAAGCACTTCATAGCACTTTTAGCTAGCGCAACACCGAAGCTTGAATTTTCATCTACTTGTTGTGTCTTCTCTTCCAAATGTATCCACAATGTAGCCATCTGTTCTATTACTCTCATTGATTTTGGAACTTTCTCTGTCTAAATTACCTGTTATGTTAAGTTAAGTTATTGTAAAAAATAATACCTCAAATTCAAGAACGCATTCAGCCACAGGCTTGAGCACTGTTAAGTATTCCTTGAAATAATGGGTATTGGAGAGTTCAACAAGATTGGCTGAAGCAGAAATCTATTGGCCATGTAGCTCAACTGCAGCGCAAAGAATTTCGCGATTGGTCACCAAGGCATCTACCGTGTAGTAATACGTCAGAAACCGTGTAGACACTGGTGAAATGAGCGCCTTTCCTGCAGCCATCCGGATGAGGTCATTTTGCCTGTAAAAACGGGTTGTTCAACTTAAGATTCATTAGCGTATGGATATGGAAAGCTTACCTTAGGTTATTCACAAGTTTTTCTATGCCCTTTAGGCCAACTTCTACATCGGCACATGCTTGTTTTTCAGAGCTTGTTGAGGAAGTATTTTCATAAGGCTCGGTTGAATGCTTGGCAACAGTTGCACCGACATGGCATAGGCACGGCATGTGCATCGTCCCACCGAGTTTGTCGACATTTGTTCCCTCATCTGTGGTCACAAAAAATTTAGAAAAATCCTCCCTCGTAATCTCCAGTTTGTCCAGCTCATCTAGCACCAAGTCACGAACATTTTGACTAGTTTTTTTGAGGCCGGGTGAACGGGCGTAAATAGCAAGACCATGTGACAGAGTGACCTAGAATGTAAATGAAACCGAAGAACCTAGGGAAACTAGACAAACCATGACGCATCCACGTAATGAGACGTTACAGCCAAGTAATCGACTTGCTTTTTGGCAAAATCCAACGTCATTCCCACCGAGTTTGTCGACATTTGTTCCCTCATCTGTGGTCACAAAAAATTTAGAAAAATCCTCCCTCGTAATCTCCAGTTTGTCCAGCTCATCTAGCACCAAGTCACGAACATTTTGACTAGTTTTTTTGAGGCCGGGTGAACGGGCGTAAATAGCAAGACCATGTGACAGAGTGACCTAGAATGTAAATGAAACCGAAGAACCTAGGGAAACTAGACAAACCATGACGCATCCACGTAATGAGACGTTGCAGCCAAGTAATCAACTTGCTTTTTGGCAAAATCCAACGTCATTCCACCTCCATACTGTTTGAGATAAGCTATCTTTGCGGCAATATCTTCACGAACAGCATCCACTGGCAAATCGATTCTGTTACTAATGGTGTTAGCACATGGCGTTAAATCCTTGGCCAATGATGTAAATCCCTGCTTATCGTTGTCTAGGCTATAAAAAATAGGTAGGATATTGTTAACAATTAGAGGACAGAGGCTTACATGTACTGACGGAAGGACTCTAAAAGAGCCAAGAAAGCTGTCTCGGAAACGAGCTTCATTGACTGCGTAGTGCATACGAGGAACTTTGTAAGTGCTGCGTCGACCATTTGTTGGGATGTTGGTTGGGCAGCTTTGTGTAGTGAAATGTGGTTCCTAAAGTAACCCATCTAACATTGAAACACATCAGAATTACTTACCGTAAATGTGAAGACTTCCGTGCAAAAACTACCATGCATGTTGGAATTTTGCAGATGACACAGCCTGTATCATGCTCGCCTTCGTATAAGATATCAAATGCATGGGCATACTTCTTGCCTCTGCCTCACGGCTTGGTTGAATGCAGCTGTGGATCAAAAAAGTTCTGAAACACGATAACAATTAACGTTGCATGGTAAAAAAATGTCTAGATACCTTTTCTCGCCGGTTGCTGACCGTAGGCGTTGAAACCTCACTAGCTTCGCTTGATGACTGATCACTCATTACTATCTGTAATGCATTATGCTACTACATCCCATTATATACAGCTACAGTATCACAAGACAAGTTCTTGTAATAGTATAAGCATTAGTGATTGCTGAACCATGACTGACATACAAATGTAAAATACTGATGTAGAAAGTGCTTAAAACACTCGTGAATGTTATTAACGTGTGAAACATGTGTAAAAAACACTTAAAGAAGGGCATTTAGACGTTCAGAGAAACTTTGCCCCAACTTCGCCATAACTTCGCCAAAAATTTTGGCGAAGTTATGACTAAATTTTGGCGAAATTGCATTTTGACAAAACGCCAAGAATTTTGGCGACGTTCGCCATCAGGGGTGCACCGGAAGTTCCGATTTCCGATTCCGATTTCCGATGTTTTTTGGGTTCCGATTTCCGAATTCCGATTTCCGAAAAAATGAACCGAATTTCGGAAATTTCGGAACAACATAGGCTTTTTTGATTTAAATTCTAAAGATTCTTCTTGGCTGCTATTAGGGAGGAAGGACAACTCCTTACAAAACTCAACTCCTTACCCCAACTCCTGACAAAACCCAACTCCTTACCCCAACTCTTTTTTGAATCTGTTATTCGATACACTTGTTCCGATCCAGTTTCTTTTTTATTTATTGAGAGTGGCGTTGAAGGCGTTGAAATGCGTTGAGTGCGTACCACGAATTAATCCGAAAATTCTGTAGATTTGACTTGACCCATCTGGAGCCATCTTGACCCATAAAAGCTGGGTGAGCCCTTGGCCCGGACATGTCAACTCCCGGGCTTTTTTTTTAAGCAGCGTTTAGCCGTTAGACTTAGGCTTAGGCCCATATCATTCAAGATATGATATCATGGCCGATATCATTACTCAAAAATAGTATTTGGAGCAAGACTGTAAGGAGTGTATAAAATGTAAGGAGTTGGGATAAGGAGTTGGGTTTTGTAAGGAGCTAGTGTAAGGAGTTGGGCTTGTAAGGAGTTGACCCTCATCCGCTATTAGTCACTCAATTTTTCCTTTTGTATTATTTGAAGATGCTACATCATAACCTCACTGCTTATAATTTCGAATATGTTTGATGATTGAATTGTTATGAATTCGATTGAAATAAAGTATTTCGTTTCTGTTCCGATTTCCGTTTCCGATTTCTGATGCTTTTTGGGTTCCGATTTCCGATTCCGAAATTTTTGGAGTTCCGATTCCGATTTCCGTTCCGATATTTTTCGTGTTCCGGTACATCCCTGTTCGCCATATATGGCGAAATTGAGTTCTATAGGTTCTTTGGATCAAGGAGTCTTTATAAAAAGTTTTTATGAAAAACTTTTTGATCCAAAGAACCCCTTCATTCCCCAAGGGAGACTATGTGGGCGTGTATTGGCAGCCCTTCTTCTTCGATGGGATCGTTAATGCTCAGCAATATTTGGCAATACTCCAAGATAATGTGATCTCGGCCATCCAGCAATGGCCGAATTTCGACCAACTGGTGTTCATGAAGGATGGAGCTCCACCTCATTGGGGATTGGAGGTTCGAGCTCTGCTCAATCTTCAATTGCCGAATCGGTGGATTGGTCGGGATCTTGCACCAATCAGATGGCCTGCTCGGTCTCCGGACCTAACCTGGATGGACTTTTTCTGTTCGAGTTATGTGAAAAGTTTAATCTACACTGATCAACCTCAAGCCAATCTTAATGCCTTACGTGAACGGATCATTGAAGAAATGGGTGAGATCCCACAGGATATGATCGATAGAGCAATGGAAAACTTTCATCATCGTCTAGAAGTTTGTATCGAAAGAAATGGGAGAAGCGTTAAGACGAGATAAGATGCTTTTGTTGTTGATATTGCTGTCTTTCTTGGAATAAAGCGTTCAATTCTGTTGTTCTTTTTAAAATGACCATAACTTGGCGAATAATAATTGCAAGGAGTAAATCTTTTTTTAAACAAAATCCTAGAGTTTGATCTTTCGAATGAGTGGCCTTTTTGAAAAATCTAGCGCAAATTTAAAAAGTTATGTGAAAACAAATCGGACTGAAAAAGTTTGAAAATCCTGTACTTTATTCGAATATCTGTATTTTATTCGACAGCTTAAGCTACATTCACATCTCTTGTTTGTCACAATCATGTTCAACACTCATATTCGCCCATAAATTTTGCTGCTAAAATGCTTTCGACGAGATTTTTTCGCATACCGTTTCTCAGTAAGGGAACGTCCATAAATTATGTCACGCTGACAGGGGGGGTGGGGGGGTCCCAGCCCAATCTGACAAAATCTGACAGAGGGGGTGGGGGTAAATGGTCTTTTTCTGACAGGAATGTCAGATTTCACAGAAAATTTTCTTGAATAGTTTAAATCAGTTTTGAAAATTTTGACCTAATTTTTTGTGTATTATATAAAAAATAAATGTATTTATAGCAAAATAAGATTAAAACATATAGTCCATATTTTATTATGGCTCATATTTTAAGTTTTCCATTTCTAATTCTTGATAGTTTTCTTGAAGGGCTCGCACTTGCCTCATTTCCTCAGCCAAATCTACTTCGTCTTCAATGACGGTTTCTTCAGGATCCTGGAAATCCATGAAATCCATTTCAAATTCTTGGCAAGCCTTTTCATGTGCATTTTTCCGTTTGACGCTAGGCATATAAAGCCGACAATGCTTACACATCATTTTCTCGTACTTGTCTTTCATAGTTGGGCAGTACTGATCAAAGCAAATGGGTTCAGAAAAGCAGCTGCTGAGTGCGAGTCTGTCTGCCAAATCTCCAAATTCAGGTTTTTCATCACCCTCTTCAGCTACTCTTGGTCCTCTTGCGTCAAAAACACATGGGATAGGCGCAGGGAGAAATGATGGTAGGAAATTTGGAAGTTTTGCACATCGGTAACCTCCACAGCACCAGTCTTCTCCGCATTTTCGGATCTGCAGTGTGTAACGACTTTGGCGGACATGCTCTGTGAGCCAATTTTCTCCAGGAAGTAGACTAGACATAACTTTTACAGATCTTGTCAAGAAAAAGCTGGATGTTGAACAAAGAGCTGTTAAAGAATTCAAAATAAAGCTGGGTAAAATATGCTTAAAGTCTATATCACAGGTGCTATTAAAAATCAGACCTACTGCTACATCCAACAATTATTCTGTAGCTACAACTGCCCTGCCAGTGGTTTCCACTTTTCTAAAGAAAGCTTTGATTGCATTTGGAATATATCAGATTGGGGACCCAATACTTGACCGCTTTTTTGGTCCCGCGAGCCCTCCTCCTATGGATTTTAATGCCTTATCAAAAGCATTGATTGAAATGATCCAGCAGTTAACTCCTCCTCCTCCGCCCCCGTTCCTGCAGCTACACTTCCTCCTACTCCTGCCAGCAACTCTTTGATTGACGACAACATCACCATCGTAGATGCATTTTTTATGGGCTTACTGTGATAGTGCTAATATCTGCAGTCTACTTTATGAACCAATAACTGAAGCTCCGAAAGTTGGATATCCTTTCGGCGAATGAAATGGTCTCAAGCATCAAAAAAACAAGGCCTTAGAAAAAGAAGAGGCGAATGAGTGAGTCAAGACCAAGCTAACACATATTTACGAAAAAACTATTTTGTATGCTATTGAAATTTCAGTATGCAACTATAAGATAAAAATACCTTTTGAAAACAATTTTGTAAATTTTCTGAATGATTGTTGAGTTCTTAGATTATTAAACATTATATACAATGTGAAATTTGGAAGTCTAAAGTTGTGTCAGAAAACTGTCAGATTTTAATAAGGGGGGGGGGGGGTTCCGGCCCATTCTGACATTTTCTGACAGGGGGTGGGGGTCTCCAAAACCGGGCTGTCAGTCTGACATAATTTATGGACGTTCCCTAAGTGCCAAATTTTTATACACCGAAACTATGCATGCCTTTTTACAAAATATAGCACAATTTTGATTTGTTTGACGCTTGGACAGAACTCTGTTTTTGTGCCAAACAAAACATGAACGAGTGTTAAACAAATCAAAATTTACTTACAAAACTTACTGAGGAACTGAAGGCAGAAAAAATCCATTCAAAAGCATTTTCCCAGCAAAAGTTATGGACAAATATGCACTTCGTATGCTGTACTTCTCTAAGGCCAATCTTTCGCTAATTCTCTCAGGTCTAGACTCCGAAATTCAATGGCAGCTAGTAAGCGCTTTTCGTGCTGCTAGCAAAATAGAAAGCCAGTAAAAGGAAGGTCTCGCTGCTAAATTCGCCTGGTACATTTGTCAAGATTTATACTCAAACATGGAATGGAGATCTTTCATCCAAGCGGATTATTCTGACAGCTTTTAATATGAATTTTCGTAAAACCATTTCTGTACAATTTTTCTAAACAAGTTACTCAAAACATATTTTTGTATCAATCTGCAACTTTTTTAAGGTGACCTTGGCTTGCTGTAAATAGTTAGAGTATTATCAATTGCAATTAGAATTATATTTATATTTTTATTCTATGCTGTCTTATGGCAATTTGTAAGTGTTTTCATTGCTTAGACCACAGGGTCACCGTATTTAAATAATAATAAGAACGACACCCCCTCGTTCAAAATCGTGTTCTTGGCATTGTGTTTTAACCCTTTTTTCAAAGACTACTCTCAGACAAGTTACCACCCAATTTGTAGCTAGTGAGATGAGCTACCAAATTAGTAGTAACTTGCCTGAGAGAAATTGTCGAAAGTGGGTAAAAAACACAATGCCATAAACACGTTTTTTGAATTAGGGGGTGTCGTTCTATTAGAATAAATACGGCAATCAAAATTACTGCCGCATTAATAAAACAAATTGTCCAAAGCTTCCGTGCACTGGTGAAACTCCAAAATTTTTCTCGAGGTTGCGGCCTACAATTTCTAAGCCTTAAAAATTATCAGACTTAGCGAACAATTTTATAAAAATAAAATTTAAAAAAATAAGATGAGAAACAATACGGTAATGTGATTAGTAAATGGCTGATTTTTTCTTTCTTTTGCTTGGTTTCCAATTATTTTTTAAAAATTGCTGAATTCGATTACTGCTTACTCTTATAAGCATTCTGCCAGAAAAAATTATAGAACAAAAATGCACAAGCGAAATATATTGAAAATTTAGAAATGTTTCGTGAAAAAAATCGCTAATTCAAAGTAGTTCAAAAAATGCTGCAGTAATTTTGATTAACCCTGTATTTATACAATTTCAGTGTTTTTTTGTTCTCCAATTCTCTAAATAACTCATGATCACGTCTGAATATTTTTCAACGAACTGTAGTTTCATTCCAAGGTCTATTCTCAGCCGATTCACAAATATTGGCACACTTTGGTTGTGGATCTGCAGCTCTTTGGTGTGTTCTCTGATGAATATTTCCACCTCAAAATTTTGTGAAATGTGGATCGGTAATAAAACTGTAGATACGTAAGTACTCACATCCACAATGTCACTGTCTGAAATAACGCATTTCGTCACACAGGCTGACAGTAATCTAACTGACTGAAGGTCTGGCAAACTGAAATCAGCCAATTTTTTAATTAAGATATTAAGGCTAGTAGTAAAAGAGAGTTACCACGGGGTCTGATGACCGCCGAGTATAGGTTGTGTCAAAAAACTTGACCATTATTAAAATTTTCGACCCTACCGGAGTATACCCCCCCCCCCAAATGAAATTTTTTTAAAAGTGTTTCCAAACACCCTATATCAACCTAAAATCACCTCAAAAGTTCAAAAAAGACATTGTTTTTGTGTTCTGGTCAATAAAAAATTGAGTTTTGGGCATTTTGAAATTTCGGCCATTTGGCTGTTTTACCATGTTTTGGTCACTGGAGCTGCTCAAAAGGAGCCTCTAAATGCATTTTGATCAAGAGTCTTGCTCGGAATTATGTCTAAAGTAAGTGAGTGCGCGCATCTCTAACCGACCAAGCCCCCTGCGCCCCGTTCGGGGGCGCAGGGGCTGGTTGCTGGGGTTGAGATGCGCACACCCACATACCTTAGACGCAAATCACTCGAAAGTGACTCTGGATGCATAAAAAATGTATGCATACCAGAGTTTCTTTATGCGGTAGGCCCCAGTCAACAAAACTATGTTCAAATTCCATCTTTTTGGGGTCAAGGTACCCTCAAAATCTGATTTACTAAGTCATAATAAACAGAAATCAACTAAAAATACCAAAATTCAAGATTTAAAAAAAATCGACTTTTTATAGAAAAAAGTAGGTGAAAACACCTTTTTTACCGTGTTCAACGTGTAGGAAATGCTTAAAAATGGTTAAAATGGTGTTTTGAAAAAGTTCAAAAAAAATTTCATTTGGGGGTATACTCGGTAGCGCCAAATTTTCAATTCATTTTTTACTGTTTTTCAAATTTACATTGTAATTATTTTTACAATTGAAACAATTTACAATTTTACAGGATCTTAAGTGAAGTTGGAGATTTCCGAGCTAAACAATTTTTTTTTGACTAAAAATCGACTTTCTGCTTTAGGAGCCAAGGTAAACCAATCTGAAAGGGTATCCAGATATCCAGCAGATTTTCGAGTACAGTCCACTCTCGATATAACACCACTCTTGATACAACACTACTTCATTTTTCAAATTCAGGCAAAAATTTCAGTTTTTGACTTAATTTCAATTAATCATTGTTTTCGACTTCAAAATTTCGTCTTTCATCTCTAATTTGCAGGTTGCATTGTATACTCTTTTGAAACTAAAAAACTGCCTTGGTCTATCTGCTGTTTTTTTTTTCAAAATAAGAACGAAATAAACTCAACTAAATAAACTCACAGATTTTTCCCGGATTGTTTAAAAAAACTGTTAAGACACTAGATGACTGAAATGACATATAGGTAGGTAAGCAAAAATCGTGTTTTAACATCTTTTTCTTAAGTCTAAGCTTCTGAAAGATGCAGAAACGTGTCATCGGGCCCGAATTAAAAAAAAAATTTTTTGATCAAATTTTGACTTTTTGCCTTGGGGGACCAAATTGATTTAAGTTTGGAGGGTACTTGAATACCAAAAAGATAGGATTTGTATAGTTTCGTTAACTGGTGCCTATCGCATAAAGAAACTAAGGCATGCATACATTTTTCATGCTACAGGGTCATTCTCAAGCGATTTGTGTTGAATAAAGATCATATTAACCCAAAAGCTGGCTGATTTTTTCTCGGAAAAGTGATACTCTCTGTATAACATTGCTCTCGATATAACACCGCCAATGGCCGGTCCCGGAAGCGGTGTTATATCGAGAGTGGACTGTAATAGGGCAAAAAAAAATTGGGAAATGGATCGGGCGAGAACCCATCTACGCAAATTTTTTTAGTCGGTCTAGCTTTTTTTTTGAAACACCCTGTATATCTCTTCTATTACCAGCCCACAGCAGTTAACTACCGTTTTGAGATTTCCTTAAATTTTTTGGGAATATAGCTAGCGATTTGGTAGAAAATAGGTGATCTAAAAATTATGAATGATTTCCATTGCTCCTCTAATTTGACGTTTAGATGAGTAGCACCTGAGTAGGTTGGTCACAAAGTCTCTGTTGTCTTGGCCTGTAAAGCGGTTAAAAACACTAAAGAGCATTTTATTATTTGCGAACACAATGATTTGTAGCAATCAACTAACTAGTCCACCAGGGATATGTTGGATGTGCTCACTAGACCACACAAAATGCGGAATCTCTCTGCCTCGTAGGTCTCCAAAAAGTATTTGTTATACAAAAACATAAAATCTTGAGTAGTGCCCAGCCGAATGGCTGTCCCATAAACACCTTCTCGCAAGCCTGGTGCAATTCTGAATATACTTCGATGTACCAGACAAAACCTAAAATGACTACTTATTGCATTTGGTGTCACTGAGTTTAGAGTGCTTGCAGGACAGCCTCAGTTTGGCAAATGCATCCACTGCTTTCTGCAAACACGGAGAATAGTTCCAGTGACACAGCTGGACCATTGCATATTCTTGCTGAGTCCTAAACTTTTTATAGTAATTAAAGTCGATTCTTGATTCAATAAAATCCCAAACAGTTCGTTCCCGCCTACGGTTTAACACTTTTGGGAGTTTGGAGCAAGAATTCCGATTCTGCGTTTCGTTTTTGTAAATGGCAGCAGTTGAGACTTTTAAGGGGGAGACATTTGGGGTAGGTTTCTATTAGAAAAATATAAAAAAATCGAGTTGAGGTTATGGCAATATCCACGCAATGCATATTACTCTTACCAAATATACATTTCTACTAAAAAATCCTGTTCATGTAAAAAAATCATTCGTCCAAAGAACTAGACAAGATCAGCCGAAAAGCTGGGTTAACGATGAATATATTTGTTTCAAATTTTTCATTTCGTCTCAAGACAAAAAATCGGCTCTATTTAAGAAGAGGTACCATTTTTTGCCTTGGTCCCTCCTATTGATTTTTTTTGTAAATTTTATTGATAACACACCATCGACAATTCCAAGATAACAATTCAACTGCTTAGCTAATCATATATTTTCCCCATCTGATCAAAGAACACCTTCAAAACATTCAATTTCTTAGCCCTGCAATTCTGAAAAAATCAATAGGGGGACCAAGGCAAAAAATGGTACCTCTTCTTAAATAGAGCCAAAAAATCTTGGTGGTTGATTTGAGGCTCATTTTTTCAACTATTGATTTTCTTTCATTGGCAGGATTTTTCTCAGTAAAAGGTCTCGGAGGATTTTGGTTAGCAGAAATATGTATTTGGTAAGAGCATTAGACACTGTGTTATGGCCATATTTTTCTTCTAAAAACCCACCCCGAATTTCTCCCTTCTTTAAAAAGACTCGCGCATCTCGATGAAATTATATTAAATTAAATTATTGCGACTTTTCAGACTAGAATGACCAAAGACAACTGGCAAAAAGCTTCAAGATCTGGAGCGAAAAAAGTAGAGTTGGCCGATTTGCCGGCAAAGCCGTTGTTGAATTCACCGGCGAAACCTGAAATTGGCGTACTCTAAAAAATGTCGGATCCTAGGCGGGAACAAGCTTTTTGAGTGTTCGCTTTTAAGAGGTTTGACTTTATTGTTTAACCTTCAAAAAAATTTTGACTTTCTGTTAATAATGCAATATAGGATGGTTTGCCTTCCTAATTTTGGACCCAAGTGGTGGTGTTCTTCAAAATTTGTGTATCGATCACTTACTCGATAATATCATTGACCAGGAAATCTTCAGCGAATATTCTGTGGTACATTGGTTTCAGCATTTCCACCACAAAATTCTGTAAAGTAAGGGAAACTCCAATTAGTAAGGGAAACTTCGAACGATGCAAAAGCAGTAACCTCCAATGGGGTTGTATCAAAAAAGTTTTTAAGCAAAAAGTGAAGTTCATTCATGTGTTTGGTAAAAACATTGAATGGAAAGTTGTTTGTCTCATTCACCAAATACTCGGACAATCCAAAAGCCACCCTGTAAGGCACATGCCCGGTCTTGGCCAAGGTGAATGCATCCTCCAGCAATCTAAAACGGCTGGCTAGTGGTATGGTCAGGTGGTGGGACAACATTTTTTGGATGATTGCTTTGTAAGAAAGTGGGTCATAGCACAAGCGGTAGTAGCCACGCACATCGGGATCCAATATTTCACCCACTTCCAGGTTCACTAAAATAGGAATTGGTGACTGCAATTTTTAATTTTTTGGGCATATAATTTAACCCTCCCAGTACGGACTGGAACATGCGTATATTCTGGTGGAGCATACCCATGCTGTAAGTCAACTCTAACCCCAGAGAAAAACTTACTGGTTGTCCTTTCTTCGCTCAACCATACAATTTCCGGCGATATTCCAGTTTTAGCCATGAACAAAGGTAAATTCCAGCGTCGAAACTGGTTGTTATTTAGCTCAGCGTCTTTTCCGCTATCATTGTTTGTTTTAGTGGAAGTAGGTGAGGACAGGGTAGTAAAAGGATATTGTCTAGCTACCACTTGTTGTGAGGAACCTTTTCGAGTGAATTCAATTAGTGGAAAACCTGGCTGATGGATCCAGGACCTGATTGATTTAAACAGTGCATTATTAGCAGTAGTGTTGTCTGATGATTTAGACAGGGGCGAGAATACTGAAATTTAGTTTTATTTAATGGTCTTATGTTATCGATTGTGTGCACCTGGATCAAGAAATTCTTTGATTGTAAGATTGCTCCAGATTCTGTGCCGCTGATGAAGGTCATTTCTTGCAACTGCTCTAAAAATTAATGGAGACTACTCGTATATATCCCATTTGAAAAAATGAGGTGTCATGTGCCACATAACAAGGTATTGCAAATGTAGTTACCGTCAAACCTCTATTAAACGGCCCCCTTACAGTTAACTATTTTCAAATTTGTTTTGGTTTTTAACCCCAACATTGTTTATTTTTTAAAACGTACGACCACTCATTTTGTAGATCTTTCCAAACTCTAGAAAATGAGTGGTCGTACGTTTTTAAAAATAAACAATGTTGGGGTTAAAAAACCAAACAAATTTGAAAATAGTTAATTGTAGGGGGGGGGGGCGTTAAATAGAGGTTTTACGGTAGACTTTGTTCGAAAACGGTTCTGCTACGTGTGATTGGGTATTTAGCTCATTGTTTTTACGCAGCTCTTCTATCTGGGTTTCAAAAAGAAAAATTTGTCTATATAAAAGGATCGAGAAAAGTTAGGTATAGTGGTAAGCGTATGCTTTGATTTGGGTAATCGATCGAGAGAAGTTAGGTATGCTGTTAAGCATATGCTTTGATTTGGGTAATCGATCGAGAAAAGTTAGGTTTGTTGTTAAGCATATGCTTTGATTTGGGTAATCGATCGAGAAATGTTAGGTATGTTGTTAAGCATATGCTTTGATTTGGGTAATCGATCGAGAAATGTTAGGTATGGTGGTAAGCGTATGCTTTGATTTGGGTAATCGATCGAGAAATGTTAGGTATGTTGTTAAGCATATGCTTTGATTTGGGTAATCGATCGAGAAATGTTAGGTATGGTGGTAAGCGTATGCTTTGATTTGGGTAATCGATCGAGAAATGTTAGGTATGGTGGTAAGCGTATGCTTTGATTTGGGTAATCGATCGAGAAAAGTTAGGTATGCTGTTAAGCATATGCTTTGATTTGGGTAATCGATCGAGAAATGTTAGGTATGGTGGTAAGCGTATGCTTTGATTTGGGTAATCGATCGAGAAAAGTTAGGTTTGTTGTTAAGCATATGCTTTGATTTAGGTAATCGATCGAGAAAAGTTAGGTATGCTGTTAAGCATATGCTTTGATTTGGGTAATCGATCGAGAAATGTTAGGTATGGTGGTAAGCGTATGCTTTGATTTGGGTAATCGATCGAGAAAAGTTAGGTTTGTTGTTAAGCATATGCTTTGATTTAGGTAATCGATCGAGAAAAGTTAGGTATGCTGTTAAGCATATGCTTTGATTTGGGTAATCGATCGAGAAATGTTAGGTATGGTGGTAAGCGTATGCTTTGATTTGGGTAATCGATCGAGAAAAGTTAGGTTTGTTGTTAAGCATATGCTTTGATTTAGGTAATGGATCGAGAAAAGTTAGGTATGCTGTTAAGCATATGCTTTGATTTTGATTTTTCCTTTTTCGCGCTCCGTAAGCTCTTTACCGCGAGTCATTTCACTAAACTATTGAATAAATTCAGAATATCGCAAGTCGATGTTGCTGTCGTATAAATATGCACCGGCAAAGTATCATATTTTGCAAAAAAAAGTTTTCACTGAAACTGCTGTCACATCTGGATTCTGTACTGAAACCACCGTTTTTTAGCGCGCTTTTTCAAAGCGTAATATGTGAGAGTTGTAAGAATTGTTTCGCAAAGTCTCGAAATTTACAAAATAAAGAGTGGTCGTATAATTACTTCACTTTATATTTATTTTCAATATTTTGATGATCAGGCAGAAGAGCGCAATTGGGAGACAGTTTGAAAAAAGTGTAAAAAGAGGCTAAAATTACCCTGATTGCACCTGTCGATTTCTGAAGCATATTTTCGCAAGTCGAACCGCCATATAGCGCCACCTTTCAAATTTCGATCACTTTTAAAGATATCCTTCTATCGAGGTTTCAATGCAGAATTTTTTTGTGCGAAAATGAACAGTGGGACTAAACAGTTTTTAGGTCAATGTTACTCGAGTCTTTATATTTTATTCTTTCTATCTTTCAGATAAAAATGTTGAAATTTGACGTTGTTCTACAAGATATGCTTTACAAGACTCTACAAGAGGAAAGATATTTTTGAGTTGAATCGGAAAATCTGATTTGTGATCTCAGAAATAAAAAAGTAAATATACCATGATAAAAAGAATTGCTTTGGCAACAAACTGGTTTTTATAAATAGTTTTTAACATTTATTCAGCATTAGCTTCCAATACAGTTTTGCTTTGTTCTAGACAACTTTTTTAACTATTTCAAATATGCGACCAAAATTGTTTTTTTTAAGAAACCAACTTACTGATTTAATGCGATCAGCAAATTTTCAGCTCTGGCTAAATCACAATCGTAATTTTAAGTAGTTGAGAATATAACGCAATTCCCTACCACTCCCATATGTAAACTTGTTAAGAAAATCGCTTAAACCAGTGCGGAACACTTGAGCACCTACAGTGCCCTCAACCATACGCAGGATAGCTGAGGCCTGGGACATACAGATTACAAAAAAAAACTTATTTGTGATATCAGATCTGACCTTCCAGTACGTAGCAAAGCTGAATTTTTGGTCCACAGCACTGAAAGTATTGACTGGATGGCTTAGGGGTAGCACTGCATGGGGTTTTTGGTCAAACTGCAAAGCTTTGATGGTCTCCTCGAAAAATAACTCGTCCTAAAACACAACAAACAATACCCTAAATTGAGCAAAAATATAGCTAGATCACCTGTCGAGATGTGGAATTCTCTGAAAAAACCGCCTCATTTTTTCATTATATATTTTTCTTTTTATTGTTGTCTACTATTTTATTATACTTTTGGGTGGCCATGACAGTGATCTTTGGTGAAATTAATAAAAAGTAGTGATATGTTAGGGTTTTTGACAAGTTTTTAAAGGTTGACCTGTTATGTTGTAGCTATGACTGTCAGTTACGAAATGAAAAGCCAACTTTCAAAAACTTGTCTTTAAATTTATAGAAAAAACACAATGCCACATAAATTTCATTTGAAAAAACTGAACGTAATTATAACTAGAGTTGCAAAATTCGCGCGAATATTGAATGGCCGCGAATATTCGGGCGAATATTCGGAATGTTCGCAAATATTGGCGAATATTGTCTTACTACTCTTGCAAACTCTGCTACAGTCAACTATCCCAATACAGTCAACTCTCAGTCAACAATACAGTCAACTATACAGTCAACAATACCGTTGTTTAAATGTTTGCGAAATTTATTTAATTGCGAACATTGCTCCCGAATATTAGCGAATATTCGCCCGAATATTCGGATTGTCCAACCCTAATTATAACACAACCTAATATTATTCGTCAACAAAATTACAATTAACTGTAATGGACAAAGCTAACCCATATAGTCAGCTGCTTTTGCACTAGTAATAACTGCGAATCCCTCGTTAAGCCAGAGATCAGACCACCCGAAAATTGAAAAAAATATTACTTTTTACATGTCATATCAACAATTTACCACTCCATTGTGACTAAATTACCGAACCACTAAAATATTCAGCGACCGTATTAGTTTAAAAAAAGTATTTCAAATCCGAACATGACCATGTGGGCAATCTCATGTGCCAGGGTGTCAGTGACCATCCTTCTGTTGTGTACACTATAAATACCTTCCGCATGCAGCAAAAACTGCTGGCGACAAAAAATTAAGCCCCAGTTTTCTGCAAACAGGAGCTTTAGACGTTTTTAAGTAGAGTGTAGCCAACCCATAGCCTGGACACGAAGTTCGGGCAGACCAAACACATCTGAAATAAGTAGATTACAAAGGGCTGAAGCCAACTAAAACTGATTGGTGGTGTACAATTTCATCAGTCACATTTCAAGGTGTATCATGTGGTAGAAACAAAATTTCAACAATCTTTGAAAAATCTGAAAGTAATTTTAAAACTACCTAGCTTTTCCATTGGATAAGGAATTCCAAAGTAGATTTCGAAGAATTCTAATATTTTAACAGTTGCATTCAGTGCATAGTCTACATGTTTTAGCATAGCTGGTTGAATCCAGACTCGAATCTGAATAATAAATTCTTTAAAAAACCGTAAAAGTTTTTTAAAATCTAGGGTGATATGTGTCCTGATTTTTCAAATGCATGATTTTATTCGCGAAAAACGCATTCAATCCCGCCACTTTTTGAGTTTTTGTGAATAACTTTTTTCTCACAAACTTTTTAGAAAATCAAAATATAGCTTGGTTAATTTTCGATTCTGCGTCTAATGGCTTCTGGCATTTTTTCGTTTTTACATTTTTTCGAGTTCCTCAAATTTTTGGTATTCTGCTTAGTTGTCGAAAATATAAATTAAAAACAAAGAAAACGGCAAAAGCCGGCAGGATCGGCAGGATCGAAAATTAATAAATCAAGCTATTCTCCGATTTTCCAAAAAAATTGTGAAAAAAGTTGTTCAAAAAAAAACCCAAAAACTGGCGGGTTAGCGAGAGTGGACTGTATACCAAATTGTCTGCCGTGACTTGCTTTACCAGACTAAAGTACAACATAGTCATGTTGTTTTCAAAATGTAAGAAATTTAAAAAAGGGGTGAAAGCTGTTAAGGAGATAGTCTAGACACGAGAAGATTAATCCAAGTTTTGTATTTTTCAAATGTGGTTCTAAAGCCATATATTTTCGATAACTCAGTGTTGCAATGTGAACAAAACTTTTGCAGAATTAAAAGTACTGTGTTGGAAAGATAATATCCAGGAGTAAAATGATCGGTTTTATTATGATAATGTGGTCAAAGTAATTTGATGCATGAAATTTTGAGTTTTGGCCTTTTTAAACATTAGCTGTCCTGGTCTTTTTTTAATTTTCTGATCACTGAAGTAAACAAAGTAAGTAAACAAAATGGTTGATGTTTTTTGCAGAAAGTGCAAATAGATGAAAACAAGAACCAGTAAGCAACAACAATAGTAAAATAACACGAATTCTATTTTTCTGGTTCATCTTTTTACATATAATTCTTTAAAACAAGTATCATGCGACCCAACACCACATTTCTCGCATTGTTTTGTAGTTCTTCTATCACAAATGGCGCAATGCAATCTTGATTCCGACGTGACGATGCAGTGGTCGTGTCGATCAAATCTTATGCTGTCAGTCACATGCTTGGAAATTTTCTGAATTGGGTCTGAAGACCTTCGTCCACGTGATTTTGGCGGATTTGCATACATGCGGAGATATGAAGTGGCGACTTGGCGGCGGAATTCCAGATAGACACATTTAGGATGGCTCTTTCTCCACAGTTGCACAGCATTATGAATCGCAGTGCCTATTCCAAAGCAAAAGCAAGACTACCACCACTTCTTGGACCCTATGGTGATGCGATAATTGTTTATGTTTTGATCCATCCTGTCGATCCATCCGTTGCTTTGCTATGTTACTCAATAAGCACTTTTCTCTACGAGAAGCATTCACTGCCCTAGTGTATCCAACTCCCAGTCTCTTTAGTTTGTACGCCGATTTTATTGAAGAGAAAAATCTGTCGCCATAGATAGTAAAGTGATTGTCGTCAAATTGATCTTCAAATCGATCTCTGCGCATAGCATTAGAGACGTCCTCATCGAAAGTTTCTGTCCCAACCTCCCAATATAGTCGCCATCTTGGTACATCCACATATCCGCTGAGAGGAAGTATCCCAATAAAAGCCTAAGATATACATGCAACTTTAGTGAAATAAATTTAAGCAGTTTCAGCTCAGACATCTCAATCTCTGCGTTCCCGTAAGCGTTTGATTCCAAAATCAAGTGGTCATACAATACTTCATCGAAGAACATCTCGAAGACACCAACTTGATCCAGCTCCGAATTTAGTGTGTTCTCCAGCTCATTTTTGTATAGAAGAAACTGTGGCAATTCTACTTGTGTCCACCTTCTCAATTTTGGATAGTTTTCTAACGTGAAAGGATCTAAACTTATTATGTTCACTCCTCTCTACTACTTTTTCATCTAAAAGTACCTGGAACAGTACTCGAGACGAAAGATGCAGGCATTTCAAGATCGTCTTCTCCCAATGTTGCTTCATTTCTATCTATTTCCATAGCCTCGTCATCGGATTCCTCAACATTTGCAGGGGGAATCGCAGCGATCTCCATTTCGACATCAACATCATCAGTTTCATATAGAGCCAAGTTTTAGATCAAATTTATAAGCAAGTTATTGTCAATCTGAAGTTTGTCCAAAGGATACTACTAAGAGCGAGTGAAAACAACAGAGATATTGTAAAAATAAAAACTTAAAATTTCATGCACCCAGAAACTTTCTATCAACAATGTTTCATAAAACCAAACATTTTCAACCAAAAAAATTTTTTTTTGAAAGATTTAATTCCGGCGAAAATGGGTTAAGAGCAGTATTTTCAAAATCGAAGTCGAAATATATGTCGAAGTCGAAAACTTTTTGATCGAAGTCGAAATCATAATCGATATTGAAATCGCAATGGTTTTTTTTAGTTTAACTTGTTATCAGTCACGAACTTTGTGCTAGAAGCCATGAAGTCGACATCTTTGAGTCCTAGGAATGAATAGTTTAAAGCTCCTCCTTGTTTTCCAGTACTCCTTTTGGGTCTGAAGGACATGAAAAGCTTTCTGCTTCGGTATGACTTCTGGTAACGGGCACCAACACTGGGTCCACCAAACTTCTTAGGCTCTTTACGACGTTGACCAGTGACCTAAAAAATACGCCAATCTTTAGATAGTAGACTAATAAAATCAGATCATAAAGTGACTTACGAGAAAGCTCATCTTGCAGCATCACATTCTTGGCTGACTTAGGCGGAGATTGCACTGTCTTGTTCATCACACCATCATATTCCACAGCGAGCATGGCCAAATAACGATCATCTGTCTTGCCAAAAGATAATCCAAAAAATAATCGGATTGGGATTCCGGTGGCACAAAAAAACCAGAATCCGACCGGAAATCGGAGTTTTCGACAAAAGTGGCAAAAATTGACTTTATTCCGACAAACTTAACAATCAAACATCAAAACGGTGTATCGATGAGTAAAGTTAACAATTTGAAGTGCCTTGTTCAAAAAAATAGCTGCATTGATTGGACCGAGTGAGTTTCTTTTATAGCAGAAGACATCTCTGGCCCGATTGAAGAGTTGTTCACTTGCAACTGAAGTTGATGGAGCAGATAGATAGTGACAAGCGGCCTTGCTGAGAATTGGGAAGCGAGTCACGTTCTTTTGCTAATAGACCAGAGGATCAGACGCCATTGGCTCAGTTCTTTCAGCATTGTACGACATCATTTCCTGAAATTAACAATCAACAAAAAAAATTAACAATTTCCAAATCTTACAAATGAGAGATTTGTAACTTCCTTTAGACAGCTTGAACTTGTGCTTCTTGACCTTTGCATCACGACAGACCTTGCAGATGGCACTTGCTTCATCACCTGCATCTTAGGACTTTTGCTTCTCGAACAGATCAATTTTCCATATTTTGCAAACCATGGCTGAAAGAAAAAAATTATAAAATTTTACAGAACAGTGAACAAAAACACATTTACAAACATACATATGCAGAAAATAAGAGAAGACAAACAACAAGAAGCGAAAAAATATTAATTCAAACAGAGACAAACATCAAGCATTGAGCAACCTGATTTTTTGAAAATGTACCGGAATCCGGCCGGATTCGGGTAGTCCACCGACCGGAAACCGGACCGGATTTGTAGTGCTCTGACCAGAATCCAAAACCGGAATCCGGCAAGAATCCGGTCCGGTGCCCAGCACTAAAAAAATGATTTTTTTAAGTAAAAGGCATTGAAAACATACGCTGGAGGTCCTTGGGGAAATAGCGGAACAATGATTGGAGGACGAATGAACTCTTTTGACTTGATTTGAATATACCTTTCGTGCTTCAGCTGCGTCTTGAACATGCTAGAGCCTTCTCCAGATTTTGCTGCGGCCCTTCGTACAGTAGACATTTTTGACCAACGAGGAATACTTAAGGACATTCAAATGAACAAGTCTAAATTAAGACACGCAAATTATTGACTTACACAAGAATTAAATTTTGGCAAAGTACGAAAGAATTGGTACATCAGATAGCCACACATAAACTCCATTACAATGACATCAATTACAATTTAAATAATTTCAAATTCGATTTCGCTTCGATTTAGCCATCGACTTCGATTTCGACTTCGATTTTAAAACACTGTTTAAGAGGTGCCCATTAGAAAAATCAGGACATTATATCGGCTCTGTTCAAAACCAAAAAAAATTTTAGCAACGACCTTTTTGCCCTTGTAAATGGTCTGTTTGTAAGAAAATTCACTGACAGCCAGCGCTAAGAGGTAAGTGGACATTTTGGGGGTTGGTTTGAACCTGCTCACAGTCCAATTTCTAAATACAGAAAAAACATTTATCCCACATTTTTACAAAGGAAATTAATTTAATCCACCCACCCGTGGTCAAAAGACTCCAGCATATCAGCATTAGAAACAGAGTTGGTGCCCTTGGGGTGTTTGACCTCCAGCTTAAACTGAGCTTTAAAATCTGGCTGGTCGAAGCAGGGAAGAAGCCGCCTGGCTTCCAGAGCTTGCATCTGGGTAGCCAACATGACCCTTCTACCTCCTTCCTTGTCCTTATAGCCAGTTCTGAACAGACCTCCCACTTCAGGAGCATTGACCAAGGCTGTGTAGGCTAGGTGGAGTGTGTAGTTAGTATTCACTTTAAAGGCTTGTCCAAAGGAAAGGGCCAGCACATTGGTCAACAAAGTGTAGTTTAGACCCTCGAATTGAGGAAGAATAGAATTTTGGGTTTGAGGTTGGATGTGAATGGTTTCTTTATGAACTGTTATATTCCGGGTGTGTAGTTTTAGCACACGTATGTTGGGTTTAGAGCAATGGAAGAGTAGCCGAAGGTGACCTTTTGCACTGCAAATTGGCACAATTATAATAAAGTTAGTGAAAAGTATAAATTGGGGGCCTTTGATATAATCAACAAGGTTGTCGGTTCAGATTCCCGAAAATTGTTGGTCCATTTTTGGCCAGAAATAAAAAACATGAAATTAGCCAAAAGAAAATTTGACCCTACCGGAGTATACCCCGAATGAAATTTTTTTTAAGTGTTTCCAAACACCCTATATCAACCTAAAATCACCTCGGAAGTTCAAAAAAGACATTATTTTTGTGTTCTGGTCAATAAAAAATTGAGTTTTGGGCATTTTGAAATTTCGACCATTTGGCTGTTTTACCATGTTTTGGTCACTGGAGCTGGGCAAAAAGAGCGTCTAAATGCATTTTCGATCAAGAGTCTTGCTCGGAATTATGTCTAAGGTAAGTGAGTGCGCGCATCTCTAATCGACCAAGCCCCCTGCGCCCCGTTCGGGGGCGCAGGGGGGTTGGTTGCTTGGGGTTGAGATGCGTACACCCACATACCTTAGACGCAAATCACTCGAAAGTGACTCTGGATGCATAAAAAATGTATGCATACCAGAGTTTCTTTATGCGGTAGTCCGCAGTTAACAAAACTACGTTCAAATTCCATCTTTTTGGGGCCAAGGTACCCTCAACATCTGATTTATTTATTTATTATTATACTCCGGTAGCGCCGAAAATTTTTATGATAAAAAATTTTCTGTAGGCCAAGAATAAATCACCGTATTTTTCTAATTTAAAGCCCTCTTTCAATTTGTCATTGTGTTTTGGGCCATTTTTTGAATCTTTTGAGCAAGTAACCACTCATTTTGTAGCTCAGCTCACTGGCTATAAATTGAGAGCCAACATGCCTGAGAGCGATTTTCAAAAAGTGGGCCGAAAATCATTTTGAATCAAGAGGCTGTTAAGTTATAGAAAATACGGTACATACCGTATATATTCTCTATTAAAGGGGAGGAAACTTATATACGCATCGCCCTGAGTCGACTGTTCTAATCCCGCTAGGTGCACACTTTATTTATTTTTAGTAAGTTCACTGACTTCTAGGGCCAAAAAATATCGAGGAATCATAGGAATTATTTACAGCACTGCTTTATAGTCACCAATTGCCTTAATTTTTCGATTTCAAGCGAATTACCATCAAAATGAAAGGAAACCAGCCAAAATGATGCGTATTTAGTTTGATATCGCCTGAACCGCAACCAATTTTATTTATTCTGATTTTCTAAAGGCAGACTTTTATTGGCAACCAGATAGAAATTTTTCCACACCAAAATCATTTCAGAAAAATAAGGTAGCTAGCAAAGGTTTGACCAGGGAAGGTTGCGTATATAAAGCTACCACCCCTGTAATATACAAAGCAAATACCTAAAATTCTTCAAGCCAAAGTCTATGCCCTCATGAAATGGCAAAAAGACTTGCAGATGCAGACTGTATACCAAAGGGAATAGGCCTCGAGACAGCCGCTCTACTTTGCCATCCGGTTTGGCTCTAGTCTTAGCTGGCCCTTGGATTAGGTGCGATGTTTTGGGTGTGGAATTAGTTGGCATATGTGTGGACGAGAGCACAAACAGCAGGCTGGCTAGGAAGATGGTGATCGGCAGCAGAGTCAGCCAGATCACAAACACCAGAGAACTGCTGGACTTTCTGGACGGGGTAGGCCAGTGGCGTTTGTAATAGGGATAGTCGACCTTACAGGATGATCGGTAGGGATGCGCCGCCTTATGGCTTGGGAATGTGTTGTTGGAGCTCTTGAGAAGGACTGTAGCAGTGGTGGCATTCCCTTTACTCAGACTGCTCGCTGACTGCTCGAAAGAGCTTATAGCACTGCTGGAGGGTCTCCACAATGGTGCCATAGAGCTGGCCATGCTGCTGGGCTATGCAGAATGTCAACTGTATGGGAAAATGGATAAATATAATGAAAATATTGAATACGGGAAAGTAAAATTTAAAAAGATGGAGGACTTTATATAGGCATCGTCTAAAAAAAATTTGACGTTGCTGGTTTGCATATCTCTGGTCGCACTTTATTTAACCCCGTATTTTTTGATAATCAGGCTCAAAAAGCATAAAACAGGACCATCAGGGCAGTGTTTTACAGGTAATGAAGCTAAGTTACAGGCCAAAACCTAGGTAAAGAATTTTGAACCTGCTTTTCGTCCAAAAATCCATTCTTTTCATTTTCCCTAGGCGATGTTTAGATATGAAGTCCCTCACTAGTTTAAATGTATCACGTAAAAAACTGTAAAACATAATTTAGATTGACAAATTCGTCTCAAGGTTGTAGGAATTTCCAAGAACGAGGCTAAAAGGCAACTGGTGCCTTACTCATTAATTTGTTTCCTTCCTGTGCCATCCAGCATATTTTGCAGAAAATGGAGCAAGAAGATGATCTAATTATCATATTGCCAATTAGAAGTAAGCATAGAAAGACATTGCACAAAAACAAAATTGTGGCTAGGTGTCCGAGAGTAAACCAGCTGCGAAAGGGCACAATAATCAAATCAGCTAAGAAGAAAGTCTAAAGCTGTTTAATTAAAAATTAGAGAGAATTGCAAAACAGCTTTTTGATTACTTTGCCAAAGCATGTCTTGTAAATTATTTATTATAGAAGATCAAAAGAAGGATCTTGAATATATTCAGGGCTACATAGGGTGGAATATATTTGTGAACAACAGTGCCGAAACGCAACATTATAAAGATGAAAAAGTTTTCAACAGGCGGCTCGTTTTCGGTACATCTACGTTACAAAAACTACTACAAGTCCTACTCCCCTGGTATTTCAACTTAGCAACAGGCAACCTTCAAAGTGTCAATAGGTTGAGTTGCCTTTTCTTAAAAAAATTTTAGTAGGTTGCACTGCTTCAAAAGTTTCGTAATTGATCCACCTCTAAAACCCACCAGACAATTACTTTGAAAATAATATATTACTAAGGAGGACTACTACGAGGGCAAAGGACACCCTTTATGGCTCGTTAATCTCTCGCCATTGGCGTGATTAAACGTTAGACAAGAGAGAGAGGCGAATCGGCGTAGAATCCCGTCCAAAAGCTGAGTCCATCCACCGGTGTTTTGCTTTCAATGCGTCCCAGGCGTACTTGCACTGTCCTTATGTGAATTTTCCTGTCCTAGCTCTCCATTGCGCTAGCTCAATCATGATCTAAACAATCGCATAAAAATCAGGAAGAAACGTAGGCTTTAATAACTTACCTCGTTCTCTTTGCCGATAAACGCCGGATTCTTTAGGACCTTCTTGGATAAAAGCTCCATCCTCGCTTGCACTTGTGGTTCGCTCTAATCAGTTCCTTGAAAGCTGAGTGGGTGAGAAACCGAATGACACCAAACTTATTCATTTTCGTGTTTTTTATCACTGTTAAAATCATGTTTGATTGGAAAGTTAGTTTTTATCATTTACGCAAGCGAAGTGTGTCCAATGGCTCATCAGATTTTCAGATCAGTTCATTTGTTCAGATTTTAATGTTTATGACTTCTTGCGTTTTGTAAGGCGTCAAAATCTGAACAAATGAACTGATCTGAAAATCTAATGAGCTATTCGACACACTTCGCCTTCCCTTCAACATTGTAGATCTGGGTAAATGATAAAAACTAACTTTCCAATCAAACATGATTTCAACAGTGATAAAAAACACAAAAATGAATAAGTTTGGTGTCATTCGGTTTCTCGCCCATTCATCTTTCATATAAAAAAAAGGATGTCGTCAAAGTACCGCAAATTAAAAAAGTTATGGCGAAAATGAATTCATGCGTTTATGTTGGGCCACCCTGCATTTTTCAGTAAGTTCACTGACTTCTAGGGCCAAAAACTATCGAGGAATCGATAGGAATTATTTCCAGCACTGCTTTATAGTCACCAATTTCCTTAGTTTTTCGATTTCAAGCGAATAAACATCAAAATGAAAGGAAACCAGCCAAAATGATGCATATTTAGTTTGATATCGCCTGAACCGCAACCATTTTAAAACGCAACCAACCTAAAATAGCGTTTTTATTTATGTGAAAATCAAAAATTTTTGTAAAGCTTTACAGTAAAAGATAGCCTAAAATATTAGTTTTCCAATGACACCGAAATTGTGTAAAGGTCATATAAAAATCACGGATATTTATCTAAAAACATTTTCGACCTGGAAAGCCAAAAATAAAATTTTTTTGACCTTTCGACTTTTCACTTAGAAGAGGGGTGAAAGCTGTTAAGGAGTTTTGTGTTTTTTTAATGTGGTTTTAGGGTCATATTTTGTTTACAATCCGGTGTTGTGGTGTCTGACAAACTTGTGCAGAATTAAAAGTTGGATTAGCATCATCTACATCAGAATTTCTGAATTCTTTCAAAAAATGCCCTAAAAATCGAAATGCAGTAGAAAACTAATCAACCTTTTTTCAACGTTTTTTTCCTCTTTTCCATTTCCATTTTTAGGGCATTTTTTTGAAAAAATTCATAAATTCTGATGTAGATGATGTTAATCCAACTTTTAATTCTGCACAAGTTTGTCTGACACCACAGCACCGGATTGTAAACAAAATATGACCCTAAAACCACATTTAAAAAACACAAAACTTGGATTACTCCTTTCGTGTCGAGACTACCTCCTTCACAGCTTTCACCCTTTTTTTTAATTTCTTTAGGATGGTGCGCCACCTCACACCGCCAGATGGACACAAGCTTGGCTGAGAAGAAACTCGACTTTCGAACGCATTGTGTATGACTTCCCGAGAAAAGTTGAAGCCTGTATTGAAGCTAACAGAAAACATTTTGAGTAAGAATAATTGGTTATTATTATCGTTTTCTGTTGTCATGTTTGCTGTTATGATTTGTGGCTTCGTGTGAAATATGTGCTCGGGAGTGAATAAAGTTCATTTTCATCGTTTTATAATGGCCCACATTTAAAAAACACAAAACTTGGGTCATTCCTTTTGTGTGGAGACTATCTTCTTAGCAGCTTTCAGCCTCCCTTTAACAACCCTATGTATGATCATTTCCACCTTTTTATTGTCACAAATTATCTAATCAATTTATAAAAAGTAGTGGGTTTCTTCTTAAAAAATCACTATTTTTCATGTTTCAATCACATAAAAGCATCAGAAAGATAAATATTCCAAATAATAATACATATTGTATAATATTTGTTAAATTTAGGGGTAGAATATCTCCGGATGTTTTTTGAACCGGTAATGTTTCCGGAGTTTTAGCCGGAAATTTTCTTTATTTTTGAAATTCCGAGCGTCGACAGTATTGTGTTGAAAATTTAAAATCTTCAGCTAAATTTCCTGGGATATACCTCTTTTGGTCAGCCATAGTTTAAATGCAAACGAACCAAATTTCAAAGTTGATTTACCGCAAAAATTGTTGCTTGAATTTATTTTGAAAAAAAAATTGATAATTATTATTTCCATTTTTTCATGAATTCAGATATATCTACGCATTGAAATATGCTTATTTCTGAAGCTAAAATATTCGCTGCCATCAAAAATGGGGTCTTGCTGCAACAGCTAGACGATTTCGACAATGACCAACTCAAACTTCTGTTGCCTACACTTATGCTTGCCTCATTCCCGGCCACATCTGCTTTTTCCACCGAATTAGTAGGCTAATTTTCGGCTAAGATTGCTACAAAAATTTATTTTATAGGATAATTTGAGGGAACGTTTAATAGACCTCCATTCCGGCAATCATTTCCACCTGTTTATGCGACTAGACTACTCCCATATCTCTCAAAAATGCCATCAAATGCAGCAGACCAACAATACGGCTAGTTTCAAAAAAAAATTTTTCTGCAAATGGATCCGATGGAAAAAGTGGTGTATGTGTGTGCTCATTTGATCTCTCGAAGTAAGTGCTACTCAATATTTTGAATTTTCAAAATTAATTTTATGTTTTAAGTGCAATCTTCTGAAATTACAAATGACGCTGTTGAGAAGTTTGAACCTTTTGATATTGAGGTAATTTTTATAGCTATCAAATTTTCAAAATTTTTTAAAGCAAGTAGCGCCCCTTTTTTATCGTTTAGACTAGAGATGATGGCTTGACCTTTTCGGGACGGGACGGGTCAAAATTCAAATTTAAAAATTTCGGGACGGGACACCGGGACGGGACAGGTGCCAAAAAATTTCCGGGCGGGATTCCGGGACGGGACGATTCTCTAAAATTAACGGGACGGGACGGAATTGTCCCGTCCCGTCCTGTCATCATCTCTAGTTTAGAGTTCTCAAAGTAGCTTCAGCTTTTCGGAAAAAAACCCCTCGAATTTTAATTTGCAAATTACAAACATACTAGTTAAGTCTACCTTATACGGAGCATTGTTCTAAAAAGTTTGGCTCTGTAGCCTTTTGACCGGCTGATTTGATCTTTTTCAAGTGTTTTTAAGACTTTTTGCTTACAGGAATTTACATTAGAGCTGATTTTTTTGCATATCTGAAACCTTTCAACTAATTTTTGTAGGCTATAAACCTGAAATAATATGTTTTATGCAAATTTTTTATCTAGAAATTTAAGATTTTGTAGATGAGTCAATAGGTTTAACGTGCGTTACATTGCAATATTAAAATTTAAAAAATCGGCTCTATATGCGTTGTGGGGGCCTCCGAAAAAAAATTGCCTTGATCCTCCGTGTTGTTTTGCATTTGAATTTTTTCCTAATATTTAGGCGATATCTCTGGGCACAGGGTAGGCCAGCGTACTTTAGGACGGACTCAAACATGTTTTTCAAACTACAAAGAGAGTTGAAAACATGTTTGAGTCTGTCCTAACATACGCTGGCCTATCTCGCACCTGAACTCAAGTCAAAAAAATGATAACATGTGTAATATGGAGTTTCAAACAGTCGCTGGAAGATATTTATTTGAAAAATAATAATGTATTTCAAAAAAATTGTAGAAAAATTCGAAAAAAATCAATAGGGGAGACCAAGGCAAATTTTATCGGGGGCCACCTCAACACATATAAAGCCGAATTGACCCTTTGATTCTTGTCTTTTTAACAATTGAATTTTGTTGTTTAGCACTGCAACGAAGAGGTGGCATGGATCGTCTCCCTAATCACTTTCTTTATTCCCGACATTTTTCAATTGGAGCATTTTTCGACAATTATGTTGAGTTACCAGAATGGACCTAAGCTGATTGCGCTGGTTAGTTCCTTGGACTTCGAGTCTTCAGCTTTAACAATTTTAAGCTTTAAACTGTTAGCAAAGTAGCTTGAGCTTTTTGGAAAGTAGGGTAGCACACAAGGAAAAACTTACCCAAACATTTTTTATATTGCAAACACAATATTTAAGTTTCTTCTCAACCAGTCGGAGTCTTTTGACCTTGTGTTGGAAAGACTGCTTAGTCTAAAGCCTTCGGATGAAAATGCTTACTTGGCAAAGCAGCGACATCAAGCTCTTTTTAAGGTAATCAACTAAAATATTATAATGTTTGACGCTAGTGTAATATATCTACGCCCCCTCCCCCCCCCAATCATTTTTAGGGGTACAGTCCACTTTCGATTCAAAGACACACTCGATTCAAGGACAGCATTTGGCGGTCCCGACTCGTTGAAGCGAGAACAACAATTCTAAATTTGTGTCACAAATGCAAGGAATTCAGGTGGTCTCTCGACACGTCGATAGTATTTTAAAAATCCCATAAAGCACATATGTTTTTTAATCCATCTATCGACACATCGATAGCTTGTTTTCAATTCCTAAAGAACTTCGATTGTCTATCGACATGTAGATAGTGCATTATCAGATCATCTGCGTCGACCCGTCTATGACCCACTTAGTAGTTTAAGGGTTAAATAAAAACCAGTGTTTGCACTCACAGTTGAGTGAGAATTCGAAAAGTGCACCATAACTTTTTTAATAAGGATTTTTTTTTGATATTTATGGTCTTTGCTTAATTTTTATTTTTGAATCTGTGATGTGTAGCTAGATTTTAATTTGTATCTGCAAAAATTTGAAATTTTGACCACTCTCACTCACTGCTGCTCACTGAGGCAACTTTGAGTGAGACTGGTCAAGATCTCAAATTTTTGCGGATAAAAATTAAAATCTGGCTGCACATTACAGACCCAAAAATAAAAATTAAGTAAAGATCATAAGTATCAAAAAAAAATTTCGGCGCTAGTATAGAATACCAAGGACACTCTATTTAAAGACAGTTTTGGACGGTCCCTTGAGTGTCCTTAAAGGGGCATGCCCACGCTAATAAGAGGTGGTGCCCGGGAATTCAATTTTTTCCCAATCATTGAACTTCTGTACGGATTTTTCAACTTAGTTTCTAACAAAACAAGGCCTAGAATTTAATTGTAGGTATTGTTTGGTCAGAAACCAAGTTAAAAAATCCGTACAGAAGTTCGATGATTAGGAAAAAAATTTGAATTGGCGGGCACCACCTCTTATTAGGATGGGCATGCCCCTTTAAATCGAGAGTGGACTGTACCTAAAACCACCATTTTTGAAATTTATAAAAAAAGCTGATATTAGTAATGACCAGGCCATCAGCCCAAGCCTAGATTACTGGAGGTGGGGGAAGGGGGAAGGGAGTGGCTGAGTATGGTTTTTGTATATTACACTAGTGCCTGATATTTTAAAAAATCTTTTTGCAGCTTTTCCAATTGCAACCAGTTCAAGGTAATTTAGTTTGTTTAAAAAACACACAGCAAATTTTTTATAAAACTAGAGACTAACAAATATTTATATTTAAAATTATGCTGTATTTTTTTCGTTACTTTGCCGAATGTAAGTTTCCATGTTTCAGCTGAGCGCTACCTGTCAGACCTGCTATGCTCGGAGAACCATCTGAACTTGGTGGTGAAGATGCTGTGCTCCACAGACATTTTCCAGGAACAGTTTGTGGTGGACACGCTGATTGCTCATCTGACCAACAAGACTGGTTTGTTCACCACATACATCACCAAAACACACAGACCATCCATGAAGAGGATCGTCGACAGGATCACTAACATTATGGCGAAAATAGAGTAAGTTTTTGCAACCCTAACTGAAGATTTTATTAATTAAAAAAATAGCTACAAAATTAGTTAGCAAAATAAACAAAATTTGGAATACTGATTGAGATATGGGAACTTCTCAAAAAATTTGTTTCAGTCGCAGCAACGATGAGCTGAACGAACGGGCTATATTGTTGATTTGTCTGGTTAGCTCCTATCCTTCTTCCCGACTCTCAGCCACTGATTGTCAACATTGGGTAGTTTTACTCACATTTTGGCTTGTTTTTAGTCAAAGATATCCATAATTTAGATTCTGTTCCTGACCAGTCAAACCTCAGCCAAAAGCAATTTACTCAAACTTGCCTTGGCCGCGATTCTAGCTTGTCCCAATTTAGTGACGTAGGTTTTGAGTGATCCCAATAACAGTCTAATTTAACTCCTTTTTTAGCAACCAAAGAGATGAAGTAGCTGAGAAGTATTTGGTTGTGTTCTTCCAGTGGATCAGAGACCTAGCAGCCAGTTCTGAGCACTCTTCCCTCAGCCAGCTGATGTTGTTAGTGGCCATTCACATGAACACTAACAAGGGCGATGAGCTGTTAGTGATTTGGTCTTTGCACTAAAAAAAATAACCAAAGAGTAAATTTCAGGAGCCGTCTCTTGTCCTCTGTTTTAGGATTTAAGGTCAAAAAATTTTTCGATTTGATAAATAACTGTGTGTATACTAGTAGTGTTGCTTGAAAACTTTCTGTCTGAACTTTCTGCTTGAAAACTTTCTGTCACCCCCGAAAAATTCTGCCTCGCACACCAATTTTATTGCCCTAAATTATTGCCTCACATGAAAAATGAAGATAAAAGTTGACATTTTTTCTAATCTTACCTAAACTGCAAAAAAATTATGCCTCTCTGACTAAGGCATTTTGATTTTTTTAGAAAATTCTTCAAACTTTATTTTTTGATACCCATGAAAATTAAACATGCCCTTTGTAGCCTGCAATCTCAGCTACAATGACGAATTCTTTTAACCTACTTTTTTACTCTAAAAATTTGGTCTTGGTTGATGGTCGGCCCGGTCTATCCCTTGTCATAGGCAAAACTTTGTGATCTACTAATTTTTTCAAACATTCTATAAAAATTTAGGTCAATGACACACTACGTAAATTGGTGACTGTGAAGATTTTGTATTTGCAACATGCTGTATGCACTTTTTCCTTTTCGGTCTACTTCTAATACTCCCGAATATTAAGGTGACCGACAGAGATGTGGCTGAAAAAGCAGCCAAACTAGGTGTTACCAAAGGTTTGACCACCACCAATGTATTGTACAGATTATAAGGTCCGAAAATATTTTAGATCTGAGTGCTAATACCAGTGGCTACCTACCCGTTCATTGCATCAATCATTTGCTGTCTTCAAGGACTTTTTCCAAACATCAAATTCCCATCCAGGCAACATTTATTCAAATCTTTTTGGTTTGATAACCTTGTGTGTTCAGAACTGGATTAAGAACCAGATAAAAAGTTGTGCCCTTCCAATCCATCCGGTTATGACCAATCTCTTGGAAAGTTTTTCTAATAGTTGTATACCTGCCCCTATTTCCGAAGATCAACTCACCAAAAACTACAATGACACTATCGATGAGGCTTTCTTTGAGGTACTTTTCAGATTTTTTTAATAAGGCTGGCCTACATTTGGTGAATCCGCCATAAATTCACTTGACCAACCCAATTTTTTTGACAAAACAAAGGTATAGCTGAAAATACATACAATCTAAGTAAAACTTGCTGTCTTTAGTCTTAAAAAGGCATGTTGGCAAAATTACGATTACTTATCGGAGAAAAGAATGAATTTTGCAGTTTTTATATATTTTACGACAGTTTATATTATACTTGGCACCGGGACGGGAATCCCAGTTTTTCTTTGGGTTGGTATTGGTTGGGTTCTTGGGTGTGTCGAAAATTAGCAGGGGCGAAAATTAGCTGGGGCAAAAAGACTTTTTTGGGCAGGAGTACACTATTTGGGGTAGCCCGAAAATGCGTTTTTCAAGGTCTAAGTATGTTTTAGGCCATTTAAACGATAGAAACGGCCAAAAAAATGTGTGGGAAGGACGTTTTTCGAAAAAAAATTTTTCGTTTGCCCTGGTCTTCCCTGTGGTTTTTGGTCATTAAGATGGTTATAGCCTTCAGCACTAAGACAGACATATGCCTTCCAAAAATCCGACACATTGATTGGGCCGGGCAAAATCCACTCTTGAATGATTAGAAGAAGACTGTCTCGGCCCCCGTGATAACAAACCACTTCGTTATGTGAAAACTTTTTGATATGCGATTTGACTTTGTGCGGTATTTCATTCCGTTTTGGCCACTGGAGCTGGGCACAAAGAGCTCTTTCTTCATTTTCGATCAAGAGTCTTGTTCGGAATTATGTCTAAGGTATGTGGGGGCGCGCATCTCTAACTCTCAAGCCTCCTCCGCCCCTTCGGAGGCCCAGGGGGATTGATGGCTTGGAGTTGAGATGCGCACACCCACATACCTTAGACACAAATCACTCGAAAGTGACTCTGGATGCATGAAAAATGTATGCATACCTGAGTTTCTTTATGCGGTAAGCCCCAGTTAACAAAACTATGTTTAAATTTCATCTTTTCAAATTTAAAATAGTAAAAATAGCCAACCTGTCCTCCAGTTGGAAGAAGAAGGCAAAAGTTGATGACGAACTGAACTATTGAAAAAATATGTGCTGAATCATGTTTAAAAATATTGTTTGAAAATAATTTTTTGTTGGCCAAAAATGACCAAAAACCACAAGGGGGACCAAGGCAAGCGGAAAATTTTTTTTTTCGAAAAACGTCCTTCCCACACTTTTTTTGGTCGTTTCCATTGTTTAAACGGCCTAAAAAATACTTCGACCTTAAAAAAACGCACTTTTGGGCTACCCCAAATAGTGTACTTTAGCCTTTTTTGAGTCAAAAAGACTTTTTTAACTTGCTAGACTGTTAAAACAGATCTGGAAAAAAAATCGAAATAAAGAAAGTGATGGACCCTAGGCGGGAACGAATTTGTGTCCTTATTCAAGAGCGTTTTCATAGGGAGGTTCGACTGTAAAAGCGAGGCTAACTTGATTCAGGTACTGCAGAAAAGCTAATTTTCTTGAGCAAAGCGTTGGATTATTAAAAAATCCTAAATACGGGAAACGTGTATATGCCAAACAAATTTACCAATTGAAATGATTCACAATTTCAATGAATTCCTGATATTTTTTGACCAAAATATTTGGGGTCCACATTCCGAACCAGTACCATTATTTTAATTTTACCTATTGATTGTTTGTTTTCGACTGTAGACTTGAACTTTTGACATTGTATAAAAAGCTTTGGAGTTGGTTGTGTGCTATTTTCCCATTTCCCGGCGGGATTTCCGGGTTTTTCCCAATACCCGTTCCCGTTTTCGAAAATTTTTAAATTCCCATTCCCGTTTCCCATTCTGACCCAAATGCCAAGTATAGTTTATATGTATATTTTTATTTGTTTTTTAGGAAATCTTCTCAGCTGACTTATTTGACGAAAGTGTTGTGGTAAAACAAGTGCTCTCACTGTTCTACTTACTTCACTTTACCTACAAACTGGACACGTCACCTATTTCCAAAATGAATTTGGGTTCTAAGCAGCCTCCTACACCTTATTCACAAAAACTCTGGGCTAAAGTTCCGATCAGGTAGTTGTAAAGCAGTATGGAACTTATTTAGACCGGACGTGCATTTTGTAATTTTTCGTAAGCAATCTTTAAACATCTTCTAAGTAGAGATGCGCATCCGGCACTAGTCAGGATTTCAGGACAGGATTTTTGCGCAAGTGCGAGACCAGGATCAGGACCAGGACTTTTAAAATAAAAAACCAGGATCCTGACAGGATCCTGGTCAAAAAACCAGGATCCTGATAGGATCCTTGTCAAAAAACCAGGATTTTTCAAACCTCTCAAAAATTAGTTTTATTGACTAAGACAATTGACCACAACCCAAGAATAAAATGTTTGTACAACAGGGAATTGGTTTTTTGAACAACAAATAATAAGATTGTTACATAACAATGACACTTTGAACTCAGTAAGTGTATTTCAATAGTGGCAAAGCATTGTTCAAAAGTATAAGTGAGCAACCCGACTCTTTGGCAAAACTTTGATAAATTTTTCCATGTCATTTTTTGTGCAGCTAGATTTTCTTTAATTTCATTGAGCTTCAGCTTGTATTCTTCATGAGTAGACGCATGGACGAATAAACCTTTTGTGCTGCCATTAGCCATTTCGATCACTTTTTCGCATTGATTACACTTTGCTTCGGTTGTCGAAAGCTTGGCAAGAAGACCAATTTTCCAAATAACGCTCATCCTAAAACAACACGACATTAAAATAGTAGCACAACAAGAATACAATGAATTAATGTTTTCTGTTATAATTTTGCGAAAATTACACGAACAATGCTTTTTTTCGGTTCAAGACTTCTCAAATTTCAGTGCCAGGACCAGGATTTTTCGAAATGACCAGTCAGGATTTCAGGACAGGATTTTGGCCAAAAAACCGACCGACAGTCAGGACTAGGATCCTGACAGGATCCTGTCCTGTCGCCATCTCTACTTCTAAGTAACTGTTATGCGTCAAAATGATAAAACACGCGCTTTTCCACAAAAAACCAATCTTTTGAAAAGAAAATTGACCAAAATTTGACCAAAACCTTGATTTACCTTAGTCCCTAAACGCAAAAAGTCAGATTTTAGTCATATTTTTTTTTTCCAAAACAAGTAAAAAGAAAGTGCCAGAAAATAATTTTTTTATTGTTTCTAGGTTGCAAAAGTTACTTACGAGTCTTTTAAACATGATTTACGAAAAATTGTGAAGTGCACCCCCGGACTGAATAAGTGCAAAGAATATTTTACAATGTTAGTAAACCTGACTTCGATTAAGATATTTACTGCTGTTACTGGATGAAAGGCCAGCAGCTTTTCAACACATCCGTAACATTTGTCTCCGCTTTATTGGAGTCTCCATGCCTCATATGTTGCCTACCATGAATGTTGTTTTGGAGGATGGACTTATTTCATTTAAATTGTTGGTACTTTTGAAGAACTTGCTAAAAAATTACAATGATCTTCCAAAAAACTTTTCTACAAGTCTTTTTGAACTAATTAAAACTATGATTATAATTATTATCTAATTATAATAATTTTTCAGAAATCCAAATGACGTGCACATCTCGCCTGCAGCCTTCCGAGCATCTTTGAACAACATGCAAACAGATTTGTCAAGCTTCTCAGTCTACCTCAACCAAATAGATTCCTCCTCCCTACAAGAGCAATATGGTCATTATGAGACCATAATAGCAGCTATGCTCAAAACAGTAGAGCTGCAGTCTCCTAGACCACTAGTCAACAAGGTGGTGCGCATCTGGCAGCGCTTTGAAAACCTGATTCCTAGAAGATTGTATCAGGACACTTTGCAAGTATGGCTCAACACTCCTCAAGCTGCTGTTTCTGGTCGGTTTGCCTTGCAAAACTGAACTCAAAGTGAAAAAAACCGAATATTTCAGGCACTATACAAGTGGAAAACGAGCTCTTACTGGCCGAGACTCCGCTCATATTGTTTAGAGTGGATGAGCGAATATTCAAGAGCCCACCACATTTCTTGTGAGTATTTTTGTGAGTTTAGATTGCCGAAAATGTTTTACCTCTTTGTCTCACAGGATATAGTAATTTTATATTGCAAAACTTTTTTCTCTCTCAGATTCACTCTTTTGTTTTTCAGATTTAGCTAAAAGCACAGGGTGGACAAGTACGGTGTTTCAAGAAATGTGCACACTTTTGAACAGCGATAACTTTTTTTCTAGGTCGAATTCCGAAATTCTGTAAACACTGATCAAATCAGTTTTAGCTCCCGGTTTGTTTGGTATATAATGTCAAAAACACGATTTTCGCTTGGTCCCCCCTGCGGTTTGGGCCCTGGTCTGTGTATGGCCTCTGGATGGGTAAGGGCCCAAACTACAGGGGGGACCAAGCAAAAAGCGTGGTTTTGACATTATATACCAAACAAAACGAGAGCTAAAACTGAGTCGAACTGCGTTTACATAATTTTGGAATTGGGTCTATGAAAAAAGTTATCGCTGTTCAATAGTGTGCACATTTCTTGAAACACCCTGTACTTTAAAAAAATTTCCCATAATAGCCTTATATTTTTTCTACGTTAGTTTTACAATTTTTGATAAAAAAAATTGCTTTGGTGGAACACGGTAATGTTTCAGGTTCAAAAAATGTTGGGATACTTTGGTTTTCCAAGGCAAATTTTTTTTGCGAAAAAATGATTTTTGGCAAAAATGCTTGAAACATGGTAGAAACACTGTAGAAAAAACTGAACTTGTTATGGAACTTTTTTTGAAGAACTTGTGCCACCCTGTGGCTTTGGCTAAATATGAAACAGAAAAGAGTGAATCTGACATAGAAAAAAGTATTCACCAATTTTATATCAATTTCTACTTTCTTCATTTTGTACGTTATTAAAAATAACAATGTTTTTTTTTAATTATTTTTCAAACCATGGGTAAGCAAGCCTCCTGTTTTAATATCGAAACAGTTAATTTTGCGTTTTTATGATATCTTAAATTTATTTCAGGTGTTTAATGCACATGCTTTCGTTCTATTTGGATGCCAGCAAAAACGCTAACCACATTCGCTTGCTCAAAGCTAAGGCACAACACACCTCTAAAAGGTAGTTGTTTGGAAAAAAATTTTATTTTATTTATTTATTTTTTTTTCAGTGAAATAGAAGAGAAATCACAGCTGTTGAAGTCGTATATTGGCACACAATACCTGGCAGTTGTCCAGCTACTTTTGGAGCTCTGTGACGATACCTCTAATAACTCGATTGCAGAAAATGGTGCAGAAGAACTAGAAGAAATCAAGAAAATTGCTTGTGGGCAGATTCACCAGGTTTTTTGCTAGTTGGTTTGCGTAACATTTAAAATTTGTATGCTTTAGATGTTTATTGCTGATTCACTTTTACCAAAACTTGTGCATTTCAATGTAGGTTCTTTAGTTTCAGTTGTTTATAGCCAAGTGTTAAGCTTTACTTTTGTTAGCAAAGTTCCGGCTTTCTTAAATACTTTTGAAAGTGTTGAAAGGCCACAATTATTTACGTACAGTAAAAATTATCCAAATTAAACGACAGCTGGAAACCTGGTTTTGAAAAGCAGCTATTTTGATTAACTGATTGAAAAATAGTTTTTTTTCAAATCAAAATCGTTTAACTTCAACCCTAGGACCACCGTGTGGTCAATATGGCTCTAGACGTATTATTACCAGTTTTATGCCGATTTTACGGTTCATTATATATTAGTACATATGACTTTTAAAGCTCTTTCCGACGGCGTCAATGAGATGAATGGTTTTAGTTTTTTTTTTACTTTAAAAAATTGTGGAATTGTAAAACAACAGTTCAGAAAATGGCTACCGTATTTTTTTATAATTTAACGACACCCCCTCGTTCAAAATCGTTTATTGGCATTGTGTTTTTAACCCACCTTTTTCAGACTACTCTTGGACAAGTTACCACCCAATTTGTAGCCAGTGAGATGAGCTACAAAATGGGTGGTAATTTGCCTAATGGTGGTCTGCAAAAAGTGGACTAAAAACACAATGCCACAAACACGTTTTTTAAATTAGGGGGTGTCGTGCTAATAGAATAAATTCGGTAATTTTTAAAAATCATTCATCTCATTTTGTAACCATTGATGTTATCAGAAAGAGCGTTAGAAATGCTACAAAAAGTTATGCACATTAATATATAATGAACAGCATACAAAATTGGTAATAATGTAAAGAGAGCAAGATTCATAGGCCCTTAGGAAAAAAAGAAAAGGTGGCGGCTTAGTGTAATGGTAGCACGTCAGCCCGAAAAACTGAAAGCTGCAGGTTCGATTTCTGCCACCACCACTTTGCTTCTTCCTTCCTAAACTTTTTTATAATCACTTTGGGGTGATATAGACCCCATGGTAATAAATGCTAGTTTTTTGAAGATTTAATTTATTCTCAACTAAATAGGCGTTAAAAAAGTATTTTAAAAACAAAAATATTGTGCAGACATTGCTTTATAAGCCACAAAAAATTACTCAATAGCTACATGCATTTTTAAAGTTAAAAAGAATGATGAAAAAATTTGATTTGAAAAATTCAAAATCTTGGTAGTTCTATGGTTGAACAATTCAAAATTTCACACTAATGAATGTGCTGAGGCTTTTAAAAAATACATAGCAACGCTATCTTTAACTTTTTTTAGACCTACCCTCTCCGATTAATTCCAATAATGGTCAAAGGAGTTCCATCAGCTCATGTTTTGATTGGCTTTATTGGAGAGTTACTGACCAACTCCAACCTAGAGCGTCGCATATTCGGCATTGTTTTGATGGCTGAGCTCACTCAACAGGTCTGTTACTAATAAAAACATTAGCCAACTTGAAATTAGGATTTTATTGCACATGTTTAGTACAAAATACCTACAGCATTCTCTGGGGCCAGTCTGATCTCGGATGTTTTGGACACTCTTCTCTCCTGTTCTATCACTGAGCAACACATTGTGCTGTTCAAACAAATCGTGCCTGCTCTAGCTAGTCTTATTAAAGTATCACCGTTCACAGCTCCCAGTTTATTGGACACTTTGCAAAGGGTCAGACAAATTGCTTTGAGCAGAATCGCAGTGTATGCTAGTGTAAGTTGCTATTATTCTTGCTTCAAAAATTTTTTTTGATGAAAATAAGTTGTTTTAGATAGTAGCTGCTCAAGCTTCACCCGAAAAATCTTTGTTAGCAATGGTGGAAAAAACGATGGAAGATTGTGAAAGGTTACAAATATAGAATATTATTGTTTACAATAACTTTTTAAAAGATTCATTTGTTGGGTGTATGCAATATTGGCTGTAATCATAGTCGAGTTGACCCCTAAACTTTTTAGGGGTCAACTTTTTTCAAAAGCGCTAAAATATCAATTTTTTGAGGAGAAAGTGCCAAATCTGATATTTTTGACCCCCATTCAACTTTTTGAGCTCTAGAAGATGGCATTAACAGAAATTTAAAAATCTTGTCTCTACAAAATTTTAGCAAATGTTGACCCCTCAGTTGACCTTAATGACCCCTCAACTTTTTTCACCTGTACACCTTACAAACTTTTCACCGGAAACACTGTACAAATTTTCGTGTAGAGCTCAAAAAGTTGCTCTAGGGTCATAAATATCAAAATAAAAGAATTTTCAGAAAAATATTGACATTTTTTGAATATAAGAAAAAGTTGACCCCGACTATGAACAGGGCCATTTGAATAAATTTTGTTGAGTTTATTAAATACATACATTTTATTTATAATTTTCATGAAGCACTAGAGCACTGGGAGATGCGCACTTTTAAGCTTTAAATTTATGAGCTTAAACCTGGCAGAAGTAATTTTTTATTCTCTGAAAAAGATAATAAAAAGGTGATATAAGACACATTCTTACATGGAAAGACAATTTTTTTTTGGAAAAATTGTACCAAATTTGACTTTTAATTTGCTCCCCTTTAATTTTTGATCAAATTTTTTGTCAGGTCATGTGTTGGGTGGATGAATAAGTGCCTGCCGCTTTTCGTTCATGAAGACCTCGGTCCAATTTCTATGTAGCATTTGGGTCGGCTGTGTCTGTCTGTGTGTCTGTCGCCAATTTTCTGTTTAACGGGCCATTGCCGTCTACGGCCACGATTGTCCCCGCCAATTCAAAAAATTTTCCTAATCATTGAACTTCTGTACGGATTTTTTAACTTGGTTTTTAACAAAACTTTACCTAAAATTAAATTCTAGGCCCTGTTTTGTTAGAAACCAAGTTGAAAAATCCGTACAGAAGTCCAATGATTAGGCGAAAATTTTTGAATTGGCTTGAGACAATTTAAAACAGGTGGCCATGGTCCTTTAAGACCAATTTTTATCCATTTTTTGCAACCTTATGTCTGATATCTTTCCGGAACCCCGAAATTCAACATCTTAGCTTTCTTTTAAGCTTAAAATTGTAAAATCGAAGTGGATCTAAAAAGAGTTTTTAATTCCCTCCAAATTGGCGATGGTGGCTTTTAACCTGGATTTTTGGTGGATGTTAGTATTCAAGCCAAAATTTCGGCCATTTTTCGCAAATTTATGTCAGATATCTTTTTGAAACCCTAAAATTCAACATCTTAGCTCTCTTTTAAGCACTAAACTGTGAAATTGAGGTGGCTTTGAAAACAAAATTTTAAGTCCCTTCAAATCGGAAATGGTAAATTTTAACCTGGATTTTTGGTGAATTTTCGTGTTTAAGCCTAATTTTCGGCCCTTTTTTGCCAACTTATGTTGTATGTCTTTTCGGGACCCTAAAACTCCACATCCTAGGTCTTTTTAAAGCATAAACATGTAAATTAAAGTTGCTAATAAAAATTTTTTGTTGCATGTCGAATTGCGAGTGAATGTGTTTGTGAAATTATAGGGTGCAGGGTGTCTCAAAAGTTCCGGCTATTTTTTGAAATTCACACAAATATTCTGTAAATCAATTTTTTATAACTTTTTTTTACTTTTCTGGAACGTTTTTCACAGAAAAATATATTCATATCGTGTTTCCGACGCGAGAGCTAAGAGTATAAGTTCTCTTTGCATATAGACAATCTTTCTAAACACAGCAATTTGCAGAAACGGAAAAAGTATATATATACCTAAATTAGAGTATCTAAAGGGTCGTCCAGGAAATTTCCCCGATTTGGAAATGCTACAATTTTTTTTGTTCTGACAGTACTTTGAAATCTTTATTCGCTAATCTTCTAAGAATTGGTGGCAATTATTTTAATGCAATTTTTGTGATTTTTCTGTTTTTGCCTCGGTCCCTTTTATTGTCGAGAAATTTTAACTTTTTAATTTTAGGGGGGAACAGAGGGAGCCAGGCGAAAACAGAAAGTTGTAAGAAGTTGCCTTATCCTTTGGCCCCTCAATTTCAAAAAGATTTAAAATCAAGAAAAAATGTAAGTTTTAAAAATAGTGTCACAACAAAAAGTTATAGCGGTCACGAATGGGAGAAATTTTTCAGGCACCCAGTACGAAACACACGTCACTGACCTATTTTTTTATTCTCATACTGTGAAGTCTTTTATTTTTTTATATTCTGTCGAAAAGCCGTCTGCGAAGAAAAGAGAGAAAGCGAAGAATAAGGTGAAAAATGATAGGAAGCAAGCCCGTGAGCTGGACCGCGCAGCATATGCCGGGGTGGGCGTACCCGGGAAGGGGAAATGCCTACCCACCACGGGTATAACTGGACAACAGGCCTCTGTGCCGAATTTGTCTTCGGGCCAGTGTTTCCATGATGTGGTTTTTTCCCACTTGATGTGATTTTGATGTGATGTATCACAAAAAAAATTTGACTTGATCAAGATTTGTTTTGATTTCATGTGTCACACCAAAATTAATAGAATTTCGAAACACGTGATATGATTTGATATGATGTCTTCTTCAACAGCTTCAACAATATAAAAAGAGGAAATAAAAGAACAAAATTGTACTTACCAGATTGCCATACCACAAATAATATTTCTCACAATGAACTTATTCCTACAACGAAAATCTGCAAATGGCGTTTTGTTCGTATTCATTGGTCTTCGATTTTTCCGAGCACAATCACAGAATTATTAAAAATCGGTTATTGGTGATGATGGTACTTGTGTCTTCTGCTGTTGCAAACACACTCAACATTTCTGGTTTCCACACTTACTTTTTAGCAGTACTACCAGACATTTTAACCTTTTTGTTGTAAATTTCGGTCTTTTTAAATTTTTAATAATAAGGACAGAAATATGAACCACAATTTTCGGTGTTAGTTTTGACATATATACAGGAGCTGGGTCAGTTATTTCTCTGACCCAGGGCGCTGTACAAAGCTTTTGAAAAATAAACAGAATTTGCCCGAAATTCAGGGTTCACAGTTTTTATATCAAATTACGACCCATTTAGAGCAGGGTCTAACCTGTTTCTGTCTCTAGTTGATAGTATATTATAATTTCAGAGGAAGAAAACTTTCTCAACTTATATTTCCTATATACTCGACGAGTCTTACCTGCAAACAAAATGCCTCCAGCCTCTCGCGACGTTGCCAGAGAATCTGAATATGGTTAGTTTAACTAACAAGGGAACCCCACGAACTGTAACATGGAATTCGCATATTCTAAAGATTTTATCGTGCAGAGTGTAGTCGATTTGTCGAATTTTAACATTTTTTCCCCACAGACAGAAAAAATCGATTCTGGAAACTCGAGAAACATCAAGCCCCAGACTGCCTTGGTCCCCATGGATTCTTAAAAACGTATTTGTTTATAATCTATCCTTGATATAGTGACACCGCCAAAAGTTCGATCCTTAGCAGGGTCTGACACTATTTCAAACTTATATGTGGAAAAAAAGTGTCGGACACAGTTGGGGATTGAACATTTCAGGGTGTCACTGTATGGAGGCCTAAATGGCTCATTTGACTGAAGAAAATAGGGGGGATCAGGGCAGTTGCGGCTTGATGTTTCTCGAGTCTTAATTTTTTCTGTCTGTAGGGAAAAATATAAAAATTCTATACAGTAATTCGGGAACTTCTTCGGAAAGGGGGCCACATTTTTGAAATCAAAATATGTCATTCTTTTTTTGGTCATTTTTGGTCGACATCCATTATCTTCCCACCGCATGGAGTGGGAACACGATGTGTTCAAATAATAATGATTTAAAAATGATGTGATTTGTGTATCACCCGAATTTTCACAAAAAAAATGTGGCCCCCTTTCCGAATAAGTTCCGTGATTCGACTATGCTCTACAAGATAAACTCTTCAGAATATGCGAATTCCATTTTACAGTTCGTGGGGTTCCGTTGTAAGTCCTATTTGGATAAAGACACTTATTTAGGTTTTGTGTATGGAGTCTCCGGACCTGGTATACATTTTTATCAAATTTATAAAAGACACAATAAACCAATTTTTTGATAGTGGTGACAGCTGAGAAGATGGCCGGAGCGGCCATGTACGAGTTGGTGCGCGTGGGACATTCTGAGCTCGTGGGAGAGATTATTCGTTTGGAAGGGGACTACGCAACCATCCAGGTCTATGAAGAGACTGGTATAACTTTTAACCAAAACTTTACAGTTTTTAAACAAACCCATTGCATTTTGCAGCTTCTGTTACAATTGGTGATCCCGTGCTGAGAACTGGAAAGCCGTTGTCTGTGAGTTGCATGATTTTGACAGCAAATACCGTTTTTCGTTGAAAATCGTGTTCTTGGAATTGTGTTTTTGAGCTAATTTTTTAACATTTCTTTAAAGGGGCATACCAGCGCGTTACACTGCAAATTAAGACGGGGACCAGCAATTATTCAAAAATCGTCCTTGCTTTCACTCGTTTCATGTCAAATTTGATATTTATGACCTTAGCCTACTTTCAAAAAGTAGGCAGAAAACTTTCGTCGGATTATGTAGAACGTTAATAGAAAACAGTAATGAGAGAAATAAATAGCTGTTCACGGCATTAATTGCAGTGTAACGCGCTAGTATGCCCTTTTAAGGCCATAACACCCACTTTTGATGCTGGTGAGATGCGCTACAAAATGAGTGTTAACTTGCCTGAGAGAAGTCTTCAAAAACGGGTCAAAAACACTATGCCACAAACACTTTTTGAAATTAGGGGGGGGAGTCAATTAGTGAAAATATGGTATCAGACATTCTAATCCATTCGTTGATTGCAGGTGGAGCTTGGCCCAGGAATTATGGAGTCTATTTTCGATGGAATTCAACGACCTCTGAAGGACATTGCTGACATGACTCAGTCCATTTACATTCCCAAAGGTATTCTTCACTTTAAAATTTTTAATTGGCGCATTGAAAATGTTGTAATTATAGGCATCAACACCAACGCGTTGAGCAGAGACCACTCGTGGGAGTTTGAGCCGAGCAAAGACATTAGAGTAGGCTCCCACGTGACCAGCGGTGACATAGTGGGTGTAGTCAATGAGAGTGTATTAGTGAAGCACAGGATCATGGTGCCTCCAAATGCTTGTGGAACTATTACCTGGATGGCTCCTAAAGGTTTGTTTGCTACTTTGTCGTGAAAAAACAAGAATGACAACGTGACTAATGCTAAAAAATTAAAAACAATACACAAAATTGCTTTTACCATTACCAAGAATGAGTAATTCGACCTATCATAGAGTTCAATGACGTCCTTGAGCTTGACCTGTGCCAACGGTTTTCCTCCTCCAGTGCCAGCAGCATGTTAAAAATACACTACATACCTATCTAAATACTAGAAATTATCTACTTTTTCTTGTTAGCATTCACCTCCTTCGTCATGCGCTAGAGATACTTCCAGTGCTTTTCGACTTGATCCGAGCTGAATTTGACTCCCTGATCTACGAACGCGGCGTTACTTCTTCTGAACTTCTTCGTTACAACATCCCAGGATTTATTCGACTTTGATTGAGCATCGGCTGTGCGAAAATACGGAAAGAGAGAAGAGAACGATACCGCAACGAAGCTGATAACTTGGCAGAGTCAAAAATACATGTTTCCAAAAACATTTTCTCGCTATTTTTCATTTAAAATAAAAAAACGCTTATCACACAAGAAGAGAGCGTTAAAAGTTGGTCAAGGAACATCAACATCAAAAAGTACACCACCTCTAACAAAATAATGAAAAAAATGAGCCCGAAGTTAGTGCTAAACAAATTTAGGACAGCCCTAGGACAGTCCACTTTTTTACTGGAAACCACTTTTTTACTTCAAAACTGACGAATCGCATTTGACCAAAGACTTTCACAATTTGGGTAAAAAAGTTTCGCACCCAGGTGGCGCTCGAACTCGAGGAATGTAAACTCCACTGTGTTAAAATAATTTTAAAATCTTATTCTTTAACTTGCAGGAAACTACATTGTGACCGACATAATTATGGAGGTGGAATTCTCAGGTAAATCTACTATTTTCAACAGTAGCAATCTTTTATTTTCAATTATAAAAATCAATTGTAGGAGAAAAAAGCAAGTATTCTATGTTGCAAGTGTGGCCTGTGCGTCAGGTAACAAAATTTAGAAACAGTTGGACTCAAGAATTACATAAATATAACAAATTGTTTAGCCCCGACCAGTTAGTGAGAAGTTGGCAGCCAACTATCCATTGCTTTGTGGTCAACGTGTGTTGGATGCCTTGTTCCCTTGTGTTCAGGGTGGAACTACTGCTATTCCTGGTTGGCCAGTCATTTATTTTGCACAACACACCAAATAATCTTATGTCTTTTAGGAGCGTTTGGTTGTGGGAAGGTGGGTCGACAAAACCACACCAGCTCAACAATTATTTTTTTTCGGCGTTTAGACTGTGATCTCTCAATCCCTGTCCAAGTTCAGTAACTCTGATGCCATCATCTATGTGGGTTGTGGAGAGCGTGGTAACGAAATGTCTGAAGTGTTGCGTGATTTCCCTGAAGTAAGCTGTCGTCTGATCTCCCTTAATTTGGCAACAACCATTTTTTTAGCTAACTATGGAAGTGAATGGCCAGACCACATCCATCATGAAGCGCACAGCATTGGTGGCTAACACATCCAACATGTATATTCCTCATATAGATAAAAAAATTAAATAATGTTTTAATTGTGTTGCAGGCCTGTGGCTGCCAGAGAAGCATCTATTTACACTGGTACGAAATTTTTTGATCTTTATTAATTAGGAAGTGCAGTGTATTAAAGATGTGTAACTTTCGATAAATTTTTTCCTACCAGAAAAACTGAAACTATATTCGTAAACATCAGAGACGGGTGGTCGCCAATTGGTCGCCATCTTCGGAAAAACTAAACTACCTGATTTTTTGAATTTTGTGCAGATTCAAATAAAGATCACTAATGGGGTACAGAAACCTTACTGCCTTAACCCTAGGATAGTAACGTTGAGAGTTATATTAACATTTAAGAAATTATTAGGCGGAGGAGTATATCCAAGTTGTGACCTCTAGTGACCGAAACGGGCTGACTCTTTTTTGCAGCTGATTCTCGTCTTTTTATAGCTGATTGACGTCTTTTTGAAACCGATTTCCTCTTTTTGGAGTTGATTTATTTCTTTTTTGAATCAACTACAAAATCAGCTACAAAAAACGCAAATCAACTGCAAGAAAAGGTTCACCCACTGAGCATCACACCAGCCTCCTCAATATCCTGTTTCGAAGCTAAGGGTTAGTCTTTCCTAGATCCAGAAGATAAATTTGAAAAGAATTATTTAGGTGGAATAACAAAATCAGTGAAATCGATTTGTACACAAAATGCCCAACGTTACAATCCTAGGGTCATAGATTGATCACCAGCTGTTTCCGTCCTAATACGATTTTTTGCAAATTTTTCCTTTCTACTGATTTTTTGGATAATTGAGAATAATTGTTTCAAACAAATAATAAGTCATGTCTTTGTTCAGGAATCACCTTGGCAGAGTACTTCCGTGACATGGGCTTGAATGTGAGTGCTTATTGGCGTGTTTTATTTTACTGTTTTTTAACATAAAATTGTTGAAGGTAGCCATGATGGCTGATTCCACCTCTCGATGGGCAGAAGCATTGCGTGAGATCTCCGGTCGTCTGGGAGAAATGCCTGCTGACTCTGGTTATCCCGCTTACCTAGCTGCTCGTCTGGCTTCTTTCTACGAAAGGGCAGGCAAAGTCAAGTGTTTGGGCTCTCCGGAACGAGAGGGGTCTGTCACTATTGTCGGAGCGTAAGTCTTTTAGCAACTCATTTATTTACTATTTATTTACATTCAGTGTGTCTCCTCCTGGTGGTGACTTTGCTGATCCTGTAAGATTTATTCGCACTTCATTGATTAATTATTTCATACATACCTCAGGTGGTAATTGCCACCAATCCAAGAGCCTCCAACTTAATTTAAAATAGCCTGAAAGTAAAGTCCGGGTTCCTGATAAGCACCAACGTAAAAAAATCAATGGGTTTCACAAATGGTAAAAATACACTTTGTATCGGAAACTTTTGCCATGAGTTTATTTCGAAAATTTTTGTGTTTTCATAAAAAAAACAGCTAATTTTTAATTGCTCTTTCAGGAACCCGGACTTGGAGTAAGGGATGTTCACGATGCAAAATACTTCAACTCCGGGCTCTTGAACGAGCCATAAGAGAATTCTCTTTTTCTGAAGTACTAGCAGCCAATAAGCTTGAGGAATTTGAATTTCTCAACAGAATTTTAAAAAAATTCGGTTAATAAGATATGATCAAAAGATTGCAGTCGTAAAATGCCACTGCTGCACCTTTACTTCGTGTCTCAGCAATTGGGAATTTTTTTAAACAATTCTGTTGAGTAATTCAGATTTTCTGGTGCCTTTGTTTTTGCATCTGGTGCGCCTTGGGATTACTTTGTTTGGTTTTAAAAAATCGACCAAACATGTTTCCAAATGTGTTTTTACATACTCTTTGGATCGATCTCTAATTCCAATAAAAAAAAATGTGTGTCCATTTATAAAATTATATGTGACTCCCATTGTCTATCGAAACCCATTTACTTGCAGGTGACCTCAGCCACACTGGGTATTGTGCAAGTGTTTTGGGGTCTGGACAAGAAATTGGCTCAGCGCAAACACTTCCCCTCAATCAACTGGCTTATCTCATACAGGTACTTTATAATTTATTTTGCAATAATTTGGCACATAAGATAACAAAATCACGCGGGCAAAACCTTTGAAAATCTTCTCATACAAACCATAAATATTATGCATATAAAATGACTAATTATAATCTCGTAAACAAGTCAATAAAAATGTCTTTCCTCAAAAGTTGCTGAACTGTTGGACAGGTGGGTCGTCAATATAGGGCAGATTGGAGTGTCTGGTCGCCTCAGGTATGCTGTAGTCAGTGGCGGCAGCCCTGCCTCTGCTCTTCCTCTGGCCTTTAATGCATTCTACAATAGAGGAGGTGCACACGCACTAAATACATACGAGATTAAAAATGTGAGGGGCAAAAGGTTTTTATATGTACTTACACTTTGATCCCCTCCATTCATGTAGTCTATATAGCGGTACCAGATCACGATAAAGCACAACGCCACTAATTGGAAAATGAAGCACACAATTAGTCCACCAACAGTGAGACTAATAGTTAGCAGGACATTCCAACGGAATTCCGTCTAAAAATGGGGATTAGGAAAATTATCAGGCTACTTTCAAATTTACCTGATAAAATATCAAGATCCCAACTAACAGTGACTTCACTAAAGTGTAAATTGTTATGACAGCCAACAAAAATGCGTTGATATAGACTAAATCTAGTATCTCGAACTTGAGTGAGAGTAGCAAACCGACTATAGAGATGAGCCAAGCCATGCAAAAACCTGCAAATAGCATGCATGATGCCCTTAAAACAGGCAACATCTCTATTTCTGTATTTGACAGCTTTAGTTGAATTTCATGTAACTGCTCAAATGGACCATGGTAGATGGGTTCTGAAGGGGGTAGCCATGTGCTATTGCTCTCTGGTTGTGGCAAATCTGGCTCAAGCGTAGTCAGCTCTTGTTCTAGGTTGGGGGTCATTTCGAGTAGGTCTAATGGCTGGAATACAGAAAATTATTAATGTCTTTAACCTCGAACTCAATGAGTGAGAGTAAATTCCGGCTGTGAACTTTTTTGTCCATAAATTTTTTTTCTGTTGGTGTCATTTTGTAGCTAGGATTCAGGGCTACACGATGATATTTTTTCCAGCCACATACCACTGAAAAAATTTTGATAAAATGCGTTCACTTTCCCTCTGCCTTTCACTCTGCCATTCACTCAAATGAGAAGCAGAGTGAGAGTAAACGCATTTTATAAAAAATTTCAGTGATATGTGACTAGAAAAAATATCATCATGTAGCCCTGACTCTTAGCCACAAAATGACACCAGCCTCGTAGTGATAACGAATCAGCTAGATATGGAATATCTCAGAGCTCAGTCCACTTTTTAAAAAATGGTTTTTTGCATTTGATGTTAGACATGTTTTATTCTTAGGACTTATTACAGCACTAAAGATTGGCTGTCGCAAATTAGACCTAGCGCTGAATGCAAAAAAGTATCCGCAGTTGCGAATACTTTTCTGACCTCAGCGGCTACAAATGCAACTTATAAAGTAGGCTTAGTAGGTTTTCTTGGCGGCGTAAGCGGCCAACCCTTGGCCGGGTACAACAACATGCACCCTGTGTGCAAGATATATTTGCTTCTGAGCACCACCGACTCTTGATCAAAAATGACTGAAGAAGCTCTTTTTGCGAAGCTCCAGTGACCAAAACGGGGTAAAATACCAAAAAATGACTAAAAACCACAGGGGACCAAGGCAAAAATAACCGAAAACGACAGAGGGGACCAAGGCAAACCAAAATTTTTTTTTCAAAAAATGGCTTTCTCACAATTAAAAGCATGTTTTTCGAACGTTTCAGATTGAATTACGCTAAAAAAGCACTTTAGAGACATACAACGACAAACGATATGCTCGTGCGATTTTCGAAATTCTATTTTTCGCAATTGATTTTTCTCGCCGACAATATTTTTCAGTGCGTAATGTGAAAAACACGATTTTTGCTTGGTCTTTTGCAGCAAAGACTCTTTTGTCATGGATTGTAGATATTCTCTGGATGGCCATGGGCCTAACCACAGGGGGAGCAAGCAAAAATCGTGTTTCTGACATTATACACTAAAAAAATATTGTCGGCGAAAAAAATCAAGTGGCAAAAACAGAATTTCGTAAATCGCTTTATGAAAACAGTTATGACTCTTTTTAAACCGGCAAATTACTAGAAACACCGTGTACTTTTTTAATTTTAATTGTTAAGCACATCAAATAATTTAAATAAAATTATCATAACATATTTCTTCAAATATTTCTTCCGCACATGCGCGCTTATTATTAAACCCTATCGCCAAAGCTGTCACAATGGCTGTAATTATCTTACTCGATCCGGCGCAGTTTCATTCCAAGTAGTCGTTGTTGCATTGTCATCAGCAGTAGGCATCTCAGTTGAAGTCTCCAGCTCTACCTCATCACCCAGTGCTTCCAAGGCCAATATAGCAGCTCCGGGAGTAGGAAACTGTGTAGTTGTGTCGCTCACATTTATAGTTCCTGTCCCCTCCTCAACCCCCAATAGAATGCCATAACCACCTATGTGCACAAACAGTAAAGCAGTCAACAGCAAGGCAATCACCAAACTAATAGCCTGCACCACCAAGCTGACAAGGCCAGCAGATCTAGCCGGCACTCCGCACAATCCCTCCACCCTTTCGAATGGGGATGAGCTGTTCCTCTCCACTGTTATGGCATTCTCCATGCTCATACTGGAGATCTGAAAGTCTCTGGAAGCCGCCGTGACTGCTTGAAAACTAGCCCTTGAAAGAGCTGCTTGTTGCTCTAAATAGTATCTAGGAGGCGGCAAACAGGCTGAAAGATTATATCTTCTTAACAAGTGTTCAACGCGCTTGAGTTCAGCTGCTGCCAAATGCTGGTCTAGATGGATGGTGGAGGTTGAAGAGTATTTTGGATGGTCTTCAAGTTCATTAGATTGGCAAGGCGAGGAGGTGTTGCTGATGGGACTGTCGGCAAGGGATAAGGGCTTGTTTTTGGAGGTGTTGCCCCGCAGGTTACTAATAGTTGGTTATGGACTACGATACTAATGTTTCTGTAGCAGTATTAGAGAAAACCAACAGTTTTCGGTCCTTAGCTTAATTATGAGCTATATAGTTGTGTTGATGTAGTCAACTATTTCAGCAAAATACAATAATTTGATCAATAGCGCTCACTCATTTGGTTAGTAGCACTAGTTTTTAGTATTGTTTACGCAATTATCAGAATGAATGGCTAATAAAAAGAGCTACAAAACCAACTTGAAAGGGTGGTAGCAGAAGCCAGAGGTATGTGTCCTCCCACCCTAAACTTTTGATGTAGCCTACGGTTCCCACAGCAACCATTGGTCTCACACTTGACAAGCTTTTGGTTGTAGATGGTTGTGTGTCTCTGCTTGTTTATAACACTCACGTTTTACCTACGTCTTTGTCTTTTTTGTCTTTTTGTTGAGTAAGAGAGTGCATGTGTGAATTAATAAGTGTGGGTATAGATGCCTAGGTTGGGATGCTAAGTGCTGTTAGTCCCATGTTTTTATAATTAAAAGTTTTTGGTGTCGAGACAAACGACTTTGTGGCATGCCTAGCGGAAATTAAAACACAGACTGGTTTCCTTAATTATTAATACTGCCTTAGGTATTAGTATTGGAAAAAAAATTTTGAGCATTTTTAAGAATGAACTACAAAGTTCTGGGGCTAAATACTTAGAAAGGTGTGTGAAAAAATATGAAAAAGTTAACACTCGCATACTGTTGGTAACTTTGGTGCGTATTTGTGCAAAATTTCACGCTGAACAAGATTGTGTTAGTAGTTTTTCAACAAACTGAGAAGAAGTACGGGCAAAAAGGCTAATGAAAAAAGGTCATTTGCGGGGTCGAAAAGTAGCAACTTTTTTTCTAAATTTGATGCGTGTTGAAAGTTTTTGACAGGTTTTTAGTGCTTATTATACATTAAAATGACGCTGACATTATCCGCTTTCTAATGATATATAATATGTAAAATAAAAAAGGTTTTTCATAACTAAAAACCAAAAATAGTAAAATTGACCACTTTTGAAAACGTCGATTTTTTGTAGTTTTCAGGGAATAACTTTTCTCTGAGCAGACAATTTACCGTTTTTTATTACAGATTTCGCTAGAGCAATCTAAATGGCGCAGAACAGTATATTCATGCAAAAAACAGCCGTTATAATGATGAGAAAATTGACTTAGAAAGTATGAATACAATTTGTTGAAAAAAAAGATTTGACGTAAAACTTTTTTTACACCAGATAAACCCTTAATTCTGACACCGGATTCGTGTTCAGCATGGTTGATTTGCTTATAAAAATGCTCTTTAACTTCGAAACTCACTGTCAAATTCTCGAAAAAATTCAGTGTTTCAATATTTGTTGTCTTGAGCGGAATTTCATATTTGACAGTGAGTTTCGAAGTTAAAGAGCATTTTTATAAGCAAATTAACCATGCTGAACACGAATCCGGTGTCAGAATTTTAGGGTTTATTTGGCGCAAAAAAAGTTTTACGTCAAATATTCCTTTTTTTTCAATAAATTGTATTCATACTTTCTAAGTCAATTTTTGATTGTTGACAATTTTTGGGACACTATTTTTATTGCATGAAAACCAAATCTTGATAGCTTTTGCGTAAGTTATGCGATGAAACAATGTGTCCATAAAAATGAAATACAAAGCATGAATTACTGATGATATTTTGTTTTCTCGTTTTGTTTACAACTAGCAAACAAAACTTTTGATGATGATTATTTGGTGACGGGCATGCGGCCCTTTTAAATAATATTGCTGCTTGAGTGTTGTAGTATTAGACGGTTTTTTATTTTTAAAACATAAAAATAATTTTAAGATAGAAATGAAAAAAAAACAATGCCGAAATGATTTTCACAAATTTGTTTCTTGTAAAATAAACCTACTTCTGGTTTATACAAGTTGCGCAAACTAAAAGGGCACAAATTGAAGTGGCTCAATATAAAATGGTACATCTTTCTCCTTCCCTAAATTTTGTGCACAGAAACAAACTCAAGTAAAATTAAATTAAGTTAAAAACATGAAAAATAATTGAATGAAAAATCAGTATTTTTTACACATCCTGTATAGCAATTGTGAACTTGGCTAAAAATAAAATCACATTCATAAATTAAAAACTCAATTAAACAAACTAAAATAATCACTCGAAAGGTAAAAAAAACAATCTTTTTTGCAGTAAATACATGAGAGCTCTGGACGACTACTACGAGAAGAACTACCCCGAGTTTGTTGCTCTCCGTACTAAATGCAAGGAAATCCTCCAGGTATTGCTTTGCAGCTCACAAAAAACCCCCTTTCTCAGCTAATCAATTAATTGTATAGGAAGAAGAAGATTTGTCGGAAATTGTGCAGCTTGTAGGCAAAGCCTCTTTGGCTGAGTCTGACAAGATTACCCTGGAGGTGGCTAAACTCATCAAGGACGACTTCCTGCAACAAAATGGTTACGCCCCATACGATCGATTCTGCCCATTCTACAAAACCGTCGGCATGCTCAAGAACATGTAAAATGCTGCTGTAACATTTTTTTAAAAATAACATCATTGTTTATAGGATCGCCTTCTACGACCTTGCCCGACATGCTGTTGAAGCCACTGCGCAATCCGACAACAAAGTCACCTGGAACACTATTCGTGATCACATGAGCGATTTGATGTACGCTCTTTTTCAATAGTTATAATATATTATAAAAATCGCTTTTTGCTCTAAGTTCATTTTGCTGTCCACTTTGCTCCATTTGAGGCATAGTTAAAGGACCAGAAAATTTGTTAAGCACAGCAATTTGCGAAATTTGAATTCGCACGGGACCAATCTAATTTTGTCAATAATATTTCAAGATTTTTTTGATTGCATTCAAAAAATTTTCAAAATTTTGAATTTTTGGTCGAGCCAATGCCAGATCGGATGAGTTAGGAAACTTCCGTTGCTCTACAGCTTTTCATTACAACTTTTGATTCTTTTTTAGCTGATAGGTAAAATTCAAATTTAAAATGCACACAAAGAATAGTTCGAAAACATCATTGGCACAATTAGGGTGGTTGCGCGCGAATTCAAATTTTGACGGTGGAAGTTTTCTGCGTTGCTTATTTAAAAACTAGCCATATCTCAATGGATTTGGATCCAGAAATAAATTTTGGTGTAAGAAATGACGTTCCGAAAAAAATTTAAATTAAAAAACATGCAAAGCTTAGGCTATAAACTGTCAAGAGCTGATTTTCCATCAGTGTCAAAATAGTAGTCCAAAAAGCGTGGTAAAAACTAGCTATTTTGTTAATTCTTGAACAATTAACCAAATAAAAAGCCAAATATTTGCAGGTACAAGCTGTCTTCTATGAAGTTCAAGGTAAACAATTTACACAAATAAAACTGTGTCAACGACACTCTAAGCTATTTGTGTTCATTGCAGGACCCAATCAAGGACGGTGAGGAACAGATCAAAAAAGACTATGAGGAGCTGAATGAAGCCATGCAATCAGCGTTCCGCAACCTGGAAGACTAGGCTATAAACCATCACTACCACTAATACTATATAGAGATAAACTACTACTACTAATGCTAATACAGTTGTGATTGTTTGTGATGATGCTGATATTGTTGTTACTGTAAAATGAGATACAATAATTAGAAAGATATAATTAATTTCAATGTTCCAAATATATAGCAGCACTGGTCCTATGATATACCCCCTATTACCAAAGTTAACGCCCCATACTTTTTTCTAAGTAGCTTAGAAAAGTTTTATCGAATAAGTGGTAAAACACTAAGGCTAAACTACAGACCAAAAACCTAAGCGACAGAAGTCTTTATTTTAGATGTGGCTTGATTAGTTGATATTGTAATCTAGTTACTACCATTGTCTGACAATAAATTTCCGGCGGTAAGCGAAAATTTCTTGTTTCAGTATTTTCGCCGGCAAACTATTTACTTAAAAAAATTTTGGTTTTTTAAATAAAATTGAGGCAAAACATAATGTTAAAATTCTAAAATCAGATGATTTTGCGTACAGCCGAATGTCCTAGACTACGGATAGTTAACTAAACACTAAATAATACAACCAAAAGTAGCTAAGATGTGAGCTTTGGACAGGTTTCCCCATCCCCTCATATTCCCAAAACACATACACATTTTTTTAAAATATTCCAAGCAAGAGTTGTGACACAAAGAATATCTTTGCTCTTTTTTGTCAAAAAATATATTTGATAACGCAATAAAATATTATTTTTATCATTGAAAACTCAACATTCAAGTATTTTTGGCATATTATGTTTGTTGAATCTAATTTTATAAAGCTATGAAAAATTCAACATTTTATGCACACGACCACTCAAAAAATAGCCCTGTTTATTAGCTACATTTTGAGTGGTAATGTGCTTGAAAATGTGAGATTTTTCATAGCTAAAAACATATTGCCACAAGTGACGATTTTAAGATTTTTCGATATTTTCTGAAAAATCGGTCCGAAAATCGGTCCAATTTCCGGACCGATTTTAGGTCCTAAAATCGGACCGAAAATCGGTCTGATTAAAAAATCGGATCATTATGCATATGGATACAGGGCCCAAACTACAGAAGGTACCAGTTGAAAATCGTTTCCTGTATTTATTAACCAAAAAAAGTTGTCATCAAACAGACTCGATCGCTAGGTTTTTTTGTAAGGATAGTACATATATAATTTTAGATAGTGGACGAGCTTAATAATTTCAATTTGGACGAGCTTTACAAGCAACTGTTTTTGCCAGAAGATTCACACACATTTTGTTAAAATAGTGTTGAAAATTAAGTGACATTTCGTGCTAATTGTTGTAGTATATTTTTTACAATGATAAAGAAAGACAGCAGAGTAGTCTTAGGAAGACTACTACTTTTTAAAGTAGGTAGACAACTACCTGCATTTATTCGAACTCTGTAGGTTTGAATTTCTTAAAAAAAAACTGGCTGCATTTTAACTAATATTATTAACTTTGGTCTTCAAGTTACGAAATGTCATACAAAAGAACCGCCTTTTACAATAAAATAACATTTTGGATACAAGACATTGCCTTAAATTCACTTAATCATGAAAACGTCTAAAGCTGTTTCCATAGTTGCTGTAGGCTCCACACAGCTTCCATCGGCAAGGGTGTGCATTTCGTCGATTAGCTGAAAAAAATTTATTACTTGTCACAAAAAGTATGAAACAAAAAAAATCAAAAAGTATTAAACTAACAATAAGCACTGGCAGATCTCCTTTGTAATGGAAATACCTCAGACAGTTTGTAGTAAAGAGAGGAACGGGGAGAGCCATGACTGGACTCAGTTAATTGGCCACTTTCATCCCCCAATACTACTTCCTTGTCAATACTGTCGAAAAAGCCATTGTGATTCCTTGTTAGTGCATGCTAAATTTGAATTTGTAGTTATTCAGTATTTGGATTGTGTTTGTCCGTCACTTTGCCCATCTGACACAAAATTTAAATCTTTGTTGACTTGCAAGGAGTTTTCCTTATACCGCTCATCGTTATTCTTGCACCTAGAGGGGATTTCTGTTAACAAGCACTACTAACACGGATGGTCACATGATCTCGCCTATGTTAACAAGCACTACTAACACGGATGGTCACATGATCTCGCCTATGTTAACAAGCACTACTAACACGGATGGTCACATGATCTCGCCTATGTTAACAAGCACTACTAACACGGATGGTCACATGATCTCGCTTATGTGAACAAGCACTACGGATTCACGAAGCACTACTCGCCTATGGGACAACACTAACTACACGGGGTCAATGTGAACAAGCTACTAACACGGATGGTCACAAGATCCTGTGGTAACAAGCCTAGTTCAACACTATAACAACATGACAAGCGGCATATCACCTCCCTGTATCGCCTGAGTTGAGTAAGTCAGTGGTCCTTCGACCTGATGTGAAAGCTCATCTTGGCTGAGAACTTGTCGACCAACAGCTTAAAGATGACTTCTCGTAGACAGCAGGGATGAATTTTAAGCGTATTTGCTGATTAGCAAAATACGGTTCATCTTTTGCAGCCTCTACTGTAGCTTGCCAAGCCTTGTCGAAGGAGTCTGCCCCTGCTTTGAATTGACCATCATTATCGCAAAGAACTTTAGCTGGTTTTCCTCTGCGATAAACAAATCTTCTGAAGGCATTCAAAAAACTTGTGGTATCGAGTGAGTTGACAACTTCTAGGTGAACGGCTCTGCTAGAGAGCCATGTGACGAGCAGAATCCAGGCTTTGCTTTGGATGCCTTGTATCGTAGAAAATATTAGGCCTAGATAGTCAATTCCGACGTACTCGAATAAACTCTATATATATGAGGCACACAAATACTCCACTCTCACGTCAGATTTTTGTGTTTTCGGAAAAAACATCCGCATCATAGTGTGCGCATTCAAGGGTTAAAAAAGCACTATATTAAGTACCATATTGCTTTTGGGAACGAGATCTAGAGAGCACTTTATCGACAAAGGCCCTGTCAGGGTTGACATTTGTTGATGTTTTTCTACTGTGACACTATAACGAGAGTGGCTCTATATGAGTTCGCGTCCCTCCCAAAAGAACAGGCCTTGATCCTCCCTGTTGTTTTTTTTTCGCAAAATTCTTTTTCTTTTAAAAGTCTCAAAATAATTTATTCAACTACTTTTTGAAACTTTGGTGAAAATGTTTAAGCTCGTCCCAACATACGCTGGCCTACCTTTCCCTAAGTCTAAAAAAATTGCAAAAAAAACAACAGGGGGACCAGGGCGAGTTTTTTGGGAGGGACACGAACACAAATAAAGCCGCGAGAGTCGAATGTACCTACAAAAAATATTTAACTTTATGGTCAAATTTTTTATTCAACTCGTTCATAGTTACCTGTGCAAAAGTTGGAGAGAGAGCAGCATTGCACTCAGGCAATCCTACCAATAGAATGCACACTGCAAAGACTACGCACAGCCACAAAGTTTGGTGCCACACCCTGGAGCAATATTGTGGACTAGATGCATAAGTGGAGAGCTGACTGTTCTGATCACTGCCTTTCACAAATACCATCTTGTTTTTGTTGCACGACGATTTCTACAATTTAATCCAGTTGTCCCACAACACTAACAAAAGCAAACACACAAGATAAAGACGAATACAATCAAATGAAGGCAAAAAAAAGTGGGTGGTGGGATAGAAGCGCAAACAAAACACCTAATACTCACACTTAATTGGCGAATTTAAGGGCATAATTAAATCTAGATTGCACTTCTTTTTCCCCTTATGAGATCCTCAAATAGAGTGGAACATACAAAGGCAAAACAAACGCTCAGATGGCCAACTTAAACAAGTCTGAGGTAGTAGCAGAACACCTGCTTCTATTTTTGAAATCACCTTTCTTTGAGGTATATTTAGGTAAATGATGCAAAACCAGCATGCATTGATAGAAAATTCATTAGCGACACCAGGGCCGACTTGGTCTACATAATTTATTTATTATGGAAATTATAAAAACACAAGTTTTTGCTTAATTGGGTTACAAAATAAATTTATAAATGTGGAATTTCGATTAAAAGATGGTCTACAATGTATTTAATTGCAGACAAATTTTTGGTGTCTTAAATATTTTTTCACTAAATTTGTTAAAAATACGTACGTTTTTTATCTGAGATTTTAAAAAGGGCCCAATTAAGTTATTTTTTAGTTTTTTAACACCAAAAAACTTAAGATTGCTTGACAATTTTTTAGTCTAATTGATGTTTTCATTAAAATTAGTCTTAGGCTCTAATGACTTATTGGTAATAAATACTTAATAAAAAATATGTTTTGGAATATTTTTCAAAGAAATTTTAAGAATATGTGTAAAATCATCAATGTAAAATAGTTCGTGATACTGATAGAAATATTGGAACAGTTACAAATTCGTAAAACTACGACTCCATTCTAGAACTTTCTTTAAAAAACCTGTTATTGCTACAAACATGTTCTATTCACACCCATAAAGGCGACCTCCGTTCCAAAAGGCGACAAAATGTACCTATTTTAAAAACACTTGTAAATCTTACGAGAAGTACTATAACAATATATTGCTAACAAAATTATTTTCACTAATTCTGATACCTAAAAGCACATATCTGGAAATTTAAAAAAAAATGTTTTTTTTTTCTTATCAGAAATTCATCCACTGAAGATCGAGAAATTTTCAATCAAAACTCTGAAATTCTAGTCAAAAAACAAGAAGGTGTCCATTTATCAGAAGGTGCCCTTCCAACAGACAAAATACGGTAGTGTGTATTTTGTAAGATCACGGATCAACCAGATCAAAAATGTTGAAAAGCTTAGCTTACCATTAGTGTTATTACTAGATTAGGAACATGAAAATTGAAAAAAAACATGTCAGAGAATGCTTTGATAGTTCGTGATACTGATAGCTAAAAGTTCTTTCACGGCACCACTGCTTGCTAATATTGCTTGCTAAATTACTTCGCCCAGTTTTTTTAGCAAATTATTTTCACTAGCTGCCTTCCGGCAGCTAGTGAATTTTGAGACTGAAAACATTGCTAGATTTGGGCGAGAGGCAAACTATCCCGGGATTACTTGTTTTCTTGCCTACTTCAAAACTGTAACTATCTTATTTTTCATTATTAAGTTTTACTTTTACCTCATCAAGGTCATATTTTATGCAAGATGCGTCGATTTTTCATCTAATCTTGTCTTTACTATGTCAAATTCTCAGTCAAATTGACAAAAACGGCCAAAATCACTGAGAGAGCAGTGCACATAGTAAAGACAAGATTAGATGAGAAATCGACGCATCTTGCATAAAATATGACCTTGATGAGGTAAAAGTAAAACTTAACAATGCAAAATTTAAATTTGACGGGAGAAATAATAAATTTGACGGGAGATTTAATTATTTTGACGGGTCTTTTCACCTACAGCCATTTTTTATTGGATAAATTTAGAAATGTAAAAATTTGTGGGTTTGAAAAAATAACAAAAAAGAAAATTTACTTCATTCAAGCCCCTAAATATCTACATTTCTGTTTTAAAAGTCGGATTTTTTTAAAAGTCGGGTACCAGGTAATCAGAGAAAAAATTTTTTTTTCGAAATACAAATGTGTTGAGTACTCTACCGGCTATAGGATGACAAGCATAATTTTTCTCATGTAGAACCCGTAGCTCAATGGTAAAGCAGCGGCTGACTGTGAAAGTCGGTCGTCGGTCGTCGGTTCGATTCCGATTGGAAGCATCATTCTTACTCGACTTTTACTTAAATGCGTCGATTGTACACTGAAATATAACCGCCAATTTGGTAATTGGTCGTTTTTGTAAGAAGTCATTTTGATAAGAAAATTTTTAGTAAGAATTGTTTTGGTAAGAAATTTTTCGGTAACATCATAAATACACGAAATTTTTTGAAAGAGCCTGTTCTTTATCTTCGCATGTCATAGTTATTGTGTTTAAATGAATTTTGAAGAATCTTTGCTTGTCAGCGACGAGGAAGATCAGCAAAATCTGCTCATCGACTCATCTCAAACGATAAAGAGCTCCTTTCTCAGATAGTTCAAGTGCATAATGAGCAAACGGAAGAAGGCTCTTCGACTAAGGATGATGGATTCAAGAAGGTTCAGCCAAGACCGTTGCTTCGATACGTTTCAAGCAACAAGGGAAAGCCAATGCTTCTCTACAACGGTTTGATTTGAACTTCTTACTTGATCGATAATTTTTACAAATCATTTCCAGGACATTTGCTTTATCTTAAGAATATTCGTGAAGAAAAAGACAAGCAAGGAAATTGGAAACACGTGCACAAGCTATACTATTGCGTTTTTTTCCAAAAGAGGTTGTCCTTTGAAAGTTCGGTTAAAAGATGACGTCCACGACAAAGAGCTGAAAGCGGGACATAATCATCAAGCGGATCCGGTGGAAACAGGAAAGCGTATTGCCGAACAAGAATCAAAGCAGGCGATCTTTACGAATCCAGAGGTATGCCATACAAACCAACTCCATTTACTCCACTCCATTTACTTCAAGTATTATTTAACTTAGCTCTCGAATCTGTCCGTCATGAATAACGCAATGAAGAATGTGGAAGAGACAATTTCTGCTGTGCTTCGCGCAAAACTCTTGAAGAGCGAAAAAGGGTAATTTTTTGGCTTGTTTTATTCAATTTGCTCATCCGAAAAATTTCAGAAGGCTTTTCACTATCCAAAAAAAGAACAAATCCAGCTTATTTGGTGATTCCGCCTGACTGGTCGAGTTTCGAGGATGAAGAGATTTTTGTGGTCACGACACAGGGAAAGATGATCCTAATCGACCTGTCGTTCTTTAGTCGATGTTCATGTTCCTGGTATTTCGATTTATTGAATGTTTTCAGTTTGCGCTAATTTTTTTACAAATTCTAGAAGCTTTTGATGGGGAAGACAGTCGCTATGGATGGAACTTTCCGGACAAGACCGAAGAAATGGGCTCAAATTTTTGCGATTCACTTGTGCATCAATGGGCGATTTGTTCCAGCTGTGGCAGTCCTGATGGCCAAAACAAATCGAGCTTTGTACCAGGCTATCCTCGAATTTCTGAAAGAGTTCAAGAAGGATTGCTTTGAAAAGCTGTGGGTGCCGAATTTGATTCTGACAGATTTTCAACTTGCCCAAAGGAGTGCAATTAATTCTTTTTTCAGAGGTACTTTCCATATGTTTCCAGATTTTCACTATTAAATCCTAGTAGTAGGGTTCAATTTCACTTATTGTTTCAATTTTTCAGAAGTTCTACACAATGGGTGCTATTTTCATTTCGTACAAGCCATACAGCATCGTTGGGAAAGGTAGACAGACTTTTTTATTGGATTAATTTGCTCAACTAGTGTGCTGGCTTAGGTCAATCTCAAGAAAAACTATGAGTCGGACGTGCTTTTCAATGAACATATCTGCTTATTTCGTGCGCTTGCGTTCATTCCTGCGGAACAACTGGTGGATGCCTTCCGGCAGCTAGTGAATTTTGAGACTGAAAACATTGCTAGATTTGGGCGAGAGGCAAACTATCCCGCGATTACTTGTTTTCTTGCCTACTTCAAAACTGTAAGTATCTTATTTTTCATAATTCGCTCTCTAGAATATAGACCATTTAGAGTTGGATTGCCAAAGAGGGAGAAAACGCAGTTCAACATCAGCCGCGCTTTCCTATCGCATTATGGAACCATAACGAAGAGGCATTGCGAGGGGATCCAACCCCAACGTGCGCGCTTGAATCTTGACATCGATCCATCAATTCAGCCACCAGCCATGAGGGACACTCAATGTGTAAATGCCTGAAATTGTTCAAGACAGAAATCTTTAATGCTGGTAGTCAAGATTAAAGTTTCTATTATATTAACTATCTCACGTGTTCAGTCGCACAAACGCACTATACCGAGAGTCGCACTATATCGATATACGACTGTAGTACCTTTACTATTGTTTGTTGAATAAAAGATTCTTTTGGTTTTTGGTCATTATTAAGTCATCAAAGCAAGAACTCTCGATTTAATCTACGCTATTGACTGATTTCTTCGGAAACCTTCGATTTAGTGTAACTTTTGATTTAGTGTATATTTTCCCAGTCCCCACGGACCTACACTAAATCGGGAGGCGACTGTATCTATATTAGGATACGAGAAAAAAATCTTGAAGCCCAAAAATGTCATAGCGTGCAATTATCGGTTAATTACTCAGCTAGCTAGAAAAAATTAAAAAATTAGTTACGCATATATTTATTCACTTGTAAAGTATGTACAAAATTGAGTTCTCAAAACAGTATTTTTATATTTAGCAAACAATCCAACAAAATTAAGGTAACACTAACAAAAATGAACAAAAGTAGCAGTTTATGGCCCTGCACATTCTGTCGAATTGCTTTGAGCATGAGCAGCAGTGAGCACAGAAGACACACCCTCAGATGATAGGGGATAATAACTAAGCCAATTTGTGAGCGCCACCCACTCAAAAGATGTCATAATCATGCTAGGGGGTTGGTGGTGGGCATATTTGCTTGGCGTGTAGTTGGAGTACACCTGAGTCAGTGGTTATAGGGATGGGAAAATCTTGGAATTGCTGAAATGAAATGTGCTTAGTAAGTGAGTGTGAGTGTATTAAAATGGGCGAGCCGTGCTCACAAAGTTGCATTTAAAGGTAACATGTCATTTGCAGAATTGAAACAGGAGATGTCTGCAACTGATATTGCACCCAATAGACAGCAGCTATTTTTTATTTTAAGAAATTTCCTGTAGGTGACACAAGAAAGTTAAAGGTTGCGGCAAACTACCAAGGATGAAATTAAGTTTCTACAATGAACTCTCTCTATAATGTTCACCATTGGGACCGACCCAAGGTGATCTTTATAGAAAAGTGATCGTTGTATAAAGACTTTTTTCTCAAAAAATTGATTAATGGTCGTTACATAGAGATTCATCAAAATAAAGACGCTTTATAGAGAGTTCCCATCAATAGATGGTGTAAACAATCAATCAAAGATAAATCAAGTCTATATCCATGATATGTTACAACAGGGTTTGGATGATCATGAATTTGGCCCAATTTGAATTGGCCGAATCAATCACAGCCCCAAAAAATCAAATAGAAAGTCAGCACCAAAAAATATTTTTTGTGTCATGATACCGTATTTCCTCTAATAGGCCGCCCGGGCGGCTTATTTTTCAATCACCCTCTAGGGGGGCGGCTTATTAGAGGGGGCGGCTTATTGGAGGGGGCGGCTTGTTTTTCAACCAATAGCGCCGCAAAAATTTAAGCCACGTTTTTCGAAAATCGGCGCTGGGTTTATGACAAAGAGATGACCGAAAATGCTGTATTTACGAGAAAGCGATAACAGAAAATGCTGTGCTTACAAACAAACAAATGAAAATATCGATCATTCAAAAAGCATGGAACTAGGTGAACTGGGAACAAGGTGAAGGTAGGGGGGGCGGCTTATTAGAGGCGGGCGGCTTATTTTTCAATCATCCCCTAGGGGGGCGGCTTGTTAGAGGGGGCGGCTTATTGGGAGGGGGCGGCCTGTTAGAGGAAATACGGTAATTAAAATTTGTAATTTTTATTTATGTGATCGTTATATGGAGGTGATCGTTTTATAGAAAGTCAGTTTGGCTTAATTTCTTTCAGACCAACCAAACTGTTATAAAGAGAGTGATCGTTATATAGGGTGATGGCTATAGAGAGACTCGACTGGAATAGAATCTTCTTCAACTCAACAACTACTATAGCGCTGCTTTCCGCGTGGGAAACACTCACTTTTTAGCCCACTTTTTGCGAACATTAATTTTCAAAGTTGGTGTCCTTGATTAGGAAACCGGGTGGAGGCTCCGGGAATATGCAATAATATTTTGGGTTTGGTGCGGCGAAAAAAATTTTTCTGGTCAAAAAAAAATTTTGGAAAATTTCTCGATAAGGAAAAAAATTTTCGGCGGCAAAAAAAGTTCGTGTCACAAAGGTCATTATTGTGCGCAAACTTCTTCCGCGTCGAATAAAAAAAAGACCGGTCAAAAACGAAGACTTTAAAGGGTGGGCACGGGCACTTTTATGGAGGTGGTCAGAATCAAAAAATCCGAGTAAAATCAGAAGAATTTCAAATGAATTTAAAATAAAATTTTTGTTGTCTCGCGAGGAATTCGAAATTCGGCGGGTATTACTGTGTTCAATGGTACTTATATAAGTAAATCGACTATTCTGAGCATGAATAGATGCCCGTACTATGTACATGTAGAAGCTGGGGCTGATGCGCCATCGGCGCAGCGTGTACTCTAGTCTTATTTACTAAAGCGCCATTTTTGTCTGTCGGGACGCGGATTTTTTTCGGCTTAAAAACCCAATATTGTTTATATTTTTTTAATGTTTTTGTTAAAAAAAAAGCTGTGTTACGTTGTAGCGCAGAATCTCAGCTATCTTTCAAAAAAAGGTTGCTGTAATGAGTCTGATCCGTTAAGACTGGCTATCAATTTCAAACTCGGTACTTACCCAAAGTTTAGGAAAAAACCCCGGATTTTTCATTGATCACTTGAGAAATTTTCTATTTCAATATGGCTTTTTCAAAAAAGCGCTCTGTTACGTTGTAGCGCAAAATCTTAGCTATCTTTTAAAAAAAGTTCTCTCCGAGATCATGCTCCGTTATGGCTGGCTGTCGATTTTTAGGTAACCTGATACCCAGGTAGTTTTACTTACATGGTTATACTGAAATAAGCGTTTACAGGACCCTATAGTAAGGATTTTGAAGCCGCGAATGCGGCTGGCGCTTTCCTAGTATGAGTATTATGGGTGTAAAATATGTTCAGAACGGGATTTAAAAGCCTTGTCCTTTTGGGGGGTCATATCTTTTATCTGTTAATACCATTCTGTAGCCCTTAATCTCCTTTTTTGAATGGTGAATAAAGCATATCTGCATTATTTTAGAAAAGCCAGTATTTGATTGCAAACAATCGTTTTGCTCTTAGGCTTAAGTTCCAATTCTTCAAATTTATTTTTCCCAAAAAGCCATATCTCAACACTCAGATTCTAAAAAAATATTCTGTAAAAAGGGTTTTGTAGCTCTTGAACTGCGCTACAATATAGTAGCTGAGATGTTTTTGTAACTCTCAATATTCAATAAAACTCAACGTGCTCAAAATAACATCGCAAGTGTTTGGAGCCAAATGGTGACTTACCGTATTTTCTGTATTAAATCACCCCTCTCTAATAACTCACCACCACCCACCCCATCCAGCCAATACCTCAAAAAGAAAAAATTGTCGTTTCAGGACAAAAAAAATTCCTTTGAAAAATAATCTTCTAATAACTACCACCCCTCTCCGAGGGGGGTTGAACAATAACTCCCCCGGGGGATTCAATAAAGAAAATGCGGTATCTGAAATGATCAAGCCAAGTTTTTATATATCATTAGAAAGGGAAGATGCAGGGCTACAGAATGGTAATAACAGATAAGAGATATGATACCCGAAAATTAATAAAAAGATAATGTTCTGAAATCCCGTTCCAAACTTATCCCAACCACAATTTTAAATTTTTCGAGCACGAGATATAGTAAAACTTACTGGAGATACAGCCAGAATTGCAGCTACTTGATCACCCGCCAAATAAGGAGTCCATCTTTGAGTGGGCAGAAGCACGTCGTCTAAAAAACACATTATTAATTATTTTTAGAAACGAATTTTCACCAATGAAATCTGCTATGATTTATTCTATTATAGATCAATCAAAGTCACGCTTTACGGTCTACTCTAGGTATAGTGTAACTCGCGAGGACCGGAAAAATATAAACTAAATAGAGTTCACTATAGAGAAAACCAAGCAAATCGTAAAATATATACACTAAATCGAGAGTTCACTGCATGGAGAGTGGACTGCAGCATATTAAGCATACAATCTTATATAGTATTTGGCATGTGTGGGTGGGTGTGTGGATGGGTGGGTAACGCTTTTTTACTTCGAAGGCCAGAACGGGTCGTAGATAGCGAAATCACTTTTGTCTCTAATACCATCGTGTTCCCCAGAATGTCAGCTTTCGTTTTAAAAAAGAACAGGCGAAAAATGAGTTCTAATAGGGATATACCTATTTTTATGAATGAAGTCATAGCCCCTCATTGAAATTTCGAAATAATATAGAGGCGCCGATAGGCGCCTGTGGTCCCTTGTCTTATATAGTATTTGGCATGTGTGGGTGGGTAACGCTTTTTTACTTCGAAGGCCAGAACGGGTCGTAGATAGCGAAATCACTTTTGTCGCTAATACCATCGTGTTCCCCAGAATTTCAGCTTTCGTTTTAAAAAAAGAACAGGCGAAAAAAAAGAGTTCTAATAGGGGATATACCTATTTTTATGAATGAAGTCATAGCCCCTCATTGAAATTTCGAAATACTATAGAGGCGCCGATAGGCGCCTGTGGTCCCTTGTCTTATATAGTATTTGGCATGTGTGGGTGGGTAACGCTTTTTTACTTCGAAGGCCAGAACGGGTCGTAGATAGCGAAATCACTTTTGTCGCTAATACCATCGTGTTCCCCAGAATTTCAGCTTTCGTTTTAAAAAAAGAACAGGCGAAAAAAAAGAGTTCTAATAGGGGATATACCTATTTTTATGAATGAAGTCATAGCCCCTCATTGAAATTTCGAAATAATATAGAGGCGCCGATAGGCGCCTGTGGTCCCTTGTATGCTTATTATTAGTGTATTTTGTTAAAGCTGGTGAAAGCTATTAAAAAGAAAGTCTCGACAAGAAATGGGCAATTCAAATTGCGTATTTTAAAATGTCGTTTTTAGCTATGTTTGTTATCAACGCAGCGTTACGATGTAAACAAAAATGTACAAATGTCTTAAAATTGAAGGTGGAAAAGAATAAATAATTGAAAAAGTTGATTATTTTTCCATTACTCTTCAATTTTCATGACATTTAGGGCATTCTAGGCATTGCTGTTTTTTAAGATCGTGCTTAAGCCCAAGGCAGGTTAGCAGGCGTAAGGATGGACTCAAAGATGCTTCCTGAACAAAAAAACCTAGTTAATAACAAAAAATAATTGAATAATAAATTTGATAAACTAAAATTAATAAAATATATATTAAAAAGTTGTCCTCTGCAAGATGTCTATTTTAAGCAATTGTCTGCTTAGTTGCATTCAATTCAGAATTCTTTTTTATATTACTTAATTCAGAGCACGACTCTTGGGTTTTATCCCTCACACTCTTCGGTAATTTATCAAAGTTGTGCTGGCCATTTATAATTTATACGCACACACACAAACTTGTGTAATTTTTTTCTTGAACAATAAAATGTGGTGTGATGAAAAGCTCAAATCAACCCAGTTTTTCAAAATTTTCAGAAAGTTATTCGTGGGATTTTGCAATTAAAAAAGCTTACACTTTTCTGAAAACCAAATTTTGTTTTTGACGTTTGAGGGCTTTAATACGTTCTGGACCAATTTGGTTTGCACCTTCAATTTCGGTGTATACCCCTGAATTTGCTGGAATCCCCAAAGCTAATTATTTTTTGAGAAAAATAAAAAAATTTTTTTGATTTTTTAATCGCTTTGAAAAAAGTTAAAAAAATGAGTTTGGGGTACCAAGGCATATTAGAGGGTGTACACTGAAATTTAGCCACGTCTTTATAGGAAAATCTTCGTAATTTAAAAAGCATGTTTAGACCTCTCGGTATACACACAAACCTCCTCCCCTTCTCCAAAACGTTGGTGTCATACAGTGCTAGTGTCAGGACAGGACACAGTCTAGTCTCGCTATAGTTACACCTCTTGGGACCGGCTTTGTGTTGCCACGAAAGCGGGGGTAAACTTCCTTTCTTCACCGGCAGACCAAATTAATTATAGCTAGACTTGACTGTATAAACAACAATATTTCTGAATTTCGAGAATTTGTACATGGCCCAAGTGTAAATTTCGTAATTAGTCGAGAAATATATGTCCACACTACTTTGTGACTCAATTGGCCAAGTTTGTTTTTTGTGAGCCATCTTAAAAAAACAAATCCTAATTTATGACAAGAAAGCATGGCAATGAATCACACTGGTTTGAGCCGTTTTTAGCTGTTGTTATTGCTTTGGGCACTAACAGATTGTCGCCCCCCCCCTCCACTTGTGGAACAAAAGGGGCCTTGCGTGCTGCCAATCTGTTGCTTGTGAACTAAACTCTATGGCCCACCCTCAACATGCTCTTCAACCACAAATTAATTTAATACATTTTCGGCTGAACTAAGGAGAGTTTTACTTGATTTATGACGGCTACCATGGTTTTCTGATGTTTAAAGAGGGTATGTGTATCACCTGTAGACACCCAAAAGTGCTTTTTTGAACTCTCGCCAGTTATTTTAAGTCATTGTAACCGCGCTTTATTTTTCAAGGTCTTTGAGATGATGTATACTTAATTGGGCATATTGTCAAAGGGCCACAACATTTCCAAATTTTGAATTGCCGAGAGACAGTACCCTTTCGATCTAGCACTACATTCTTTTGATCAACTTAGAAAAATTAACGGCGTACAGTCGAGTCCCGCTAACCCGGCACCCCAATAACCCGGCACTTTTCAAAAATTTGGTTGGCTGGCAAAGAAAATCAACAAAGTTTACTCCCAATAACGCGGCACCCGATAACCCGGCACCCCAATAACCCGGCACCCCAATAACCCGGCACTTTTCAAAAATTTGGTTGGCTGGCAAAGAAAATCAACAAAGTTTACCTCAATAACGCGGCACCCGATAACCCGGCACCCCAATAACCCGGCACCCCAATAACCCGGCACTTTTCAAAAATTTGGTTGGCTGGCAAAGAAAATCAACAAAGTTTACCCCAATAACGCGGCACCCGATAACCCGGCACCCCAATAACCCGGCACCCGCAATAACCCGGCACTTTTCAAAATTTGGTTGGCTGGCAAAGAAAATCAACAAAGTTTACCCCCAATAACGCGGCACCCGATAACCCGGCACCCCCAGTAACCCGGCACCCTAAGACTGGTCCCGTCCAATAAAAATTACCCCCAACAAACCGGCATCTATCATAGTTTACAACATTTTTCAATTTGCGTCAATTTTTTCTGTATGCGGTAGGCCCCAGTATTCAAAACTATGCTCAACATCTTCTTGTTAGTGTGACCTTTTCCATTAGTGGCCCTCTTTTTTTCCCTTCCCCTCCCTATACACCCTTTACCCCTCTTAAAATAGTTGAATAAAGGGTGATTATATAGAGGGTCTATTAAGGCCCGATAAAATAATACCACCGCTAACCCGGCACCCCCGCTAACCCGGCACTTTTTGCCGGTCCCAGTGGTGCCGGGTTAGCGGGACTCGACTGTAGGTGCTTTTGGCCCCTTTTTCCACTTTTTGAATTAGCGCCTTTTTTTATTTTTTATTGTATTTTTGTAGTTTGTTTCTTTTTAAATTACATTTAAACTTAGGCAAAGCCTAAGGCACAGGGTAGGCCAGCGCATGTTAGGACGGACTCAAATGTGCAAATGTCCCAAACTGCTATAAACAATAAATTTTTCCCCTTCCGGTAAATTCCCCGCGTTAATTTCAGGAACACCAGTTTTGGAGTAATTACGCATCCCGTAGGGTACCCAAATAATGCTCAGGCTGTTGTACCTAGGTATCGGTACTCAGGTAGAAGTGACTAGGTAGTATTGGCCAATTCTCAGGTGGCTTAACTGGATGGAGATATCTGAAAATTAAGGGTACTTATGCGTAGTGGATATATAGTGGACAGGCTGAAATAAGGAAGTTCATTGTTTTTTTCCACTCACTTCATATCCGGGTACAAGTGGTCAATCTGGATGTCCATCTGGGGCAATTTTTTTTCTCTCATATTTCGGCTTCAAAAAGCTTTTTTGTCAACTGATTACGATTATCTAAAGATATTTTGTAGGTAACAAACATTTATTTGAGCTAGTTCAGAAAAACTCAAAAAATACCCTACAAAATGGCATTTTACTATTATCAAACCTTCTTTAGAATGCTCGAATTAGTGCAAAAAACAGGGTTTAAAACCCGAAAAACATTTTAAAGATTCACACCACATGGACGACCACTTGGTTTGGTTGGTGCATGGATTATCTAGCAGGACTGAGGCTGGATCATAAAAACATTTAAAATGTTAGGAGTTCTTCACAAGACAAAAAATACCGATACAGTCAACTCTCGATACAGTGTACCCTCGATATAGTGTAGATCTCGATATAGTGTATATATTTTGAACCTGATTTGGTCAGCCCTGAGCCAAACTGGCTTATAGTGTACCCTCGATATAGTGTAACCCTCGATATAGTGTATATTTTTTCTCGTCCCCGGGGCTACACTGTATCGAGAGTTGACTGTACCAATTAAATAAACAAGGCGCTAATTCAAAAAATGGAAAAAAGGGGCCAAAAGGCTACGACCCAAATTAACGACTAAAAAGAGCAATTAATTTCGACCATCCCTATATGTTCGGGGGCTTACAGTTGAGTCTCGATCTAACAGTAGCTAATCAAAATTTCGTTCCCACCTAGGGTCCGACACATTTTTACAATAGGTTAAGACACATTGAGACTCGACTGTATAATTCAAATTTTCCGAAGTTTGCCATTTTCCCGAATGGAGCCATGTCCTCGTAGTATGTGTCAAAAAATCTTTGCACTCCGAGAAATATAAGTAGGTTAGTTTCATTTCACTCGAAAAAATAAACTTTGAAAAATTGTAAAAGGGCACCAATTAGCTAATCCAAATACCAAAACATTCTTTTAGATGCTTTAATTGCGATCGAATTCCTTCTTCTTCTATTTTTCACTAATCTCCCTTTTTGCAAATGCATGCGGCTCACCCATTGGTGTCCTTTGGTTTGCCAGTAATGTTTTCCAGCAAATCTGTTGAATACATCTATTACTTTAATATTACCACTTCTCCAAAACGTATTAAGGAAAGCTTAAACTCTATCATATTTATCGGTCCGTTATTTTCTTTGGTTCCACTGTTGTTTTTTCGAAAAAAATAATTAAATCAAAAACATTTATATCACTGCAAAAACATTAATATCATTACTGGGTTTTTAACCAACTGACAGAAAAATGATTGAAAAGCTCATTTTTTGACTTTGTAAGTTTATTTTAAAATTAAGAAATCAAGAAGAAAAAAGAGAAAACAACGATGGAAACCAAGGCAAAAAAGTGGAATAGGATAGGGCCAGACTTCTTTTATTGATATTTTAGCAGCTTATAGAAGGAGTGATACTTTTTTATGTCCTTATACGGTTTTATCAACTTTTAAGTTTAGAAAACTATAAGTTATAGTCAACCCTTGATATATAGAGATCGCCAAATTTACGGCTGTTTTTGCTTGAATCACACCTTCGACAAAGCTTTTCGACAAGACCTTTTCTATCTGTTAGAAAAGACTCTAAGCGACAGAATGACACCTTTTTCGCATCCATGACCGCCGTATTATCCTGACTAGGGTTGTCGAGTCGAGGCCTCGATTTCGAGTTTTAAACTCGAAAACAACTCGAAAAATTTTCGAATCCTTTTTTCGAGTCTCGAGGCCTCGATAAAAAATTTCGACTCCTTCTTTTCGAGTTTTGTGTCCGAAAAAATTCTGTTAGAGTCATTTTTCAATGCTGTCTGTCAAATTTTGTTTTGCATTTAAAGTTTTGTTCTTTTTAAAATTTTATTTTGCTTAAGGAAGCATGCCTAGCGAAGTGTGGAAATCATTCAAGAAGGTCAGTGACAAGGCTGTTTGCAATTACGGAGAAGAGCTTAAGTTGGGGAAAAGCGCAACAACGTCTCATTTGTCAAAGCATTTGGATGAAGACAAGCACAAGGAAGTAATCGAGAACAAGGAATCCGATCCAAGCGCACCGAATAAAGCCAAGATATAATCGATTGCCACTATCTTTCACCCGAACTACTCGAAGCAGCAAAGCGCGCAATTGACGAGTGACTTGACCGACTTTTTTGTGGACAGCAACCTGCATTTTTCCATCTCTGAGTAGCCGTTCCTGCAATGCTTGATCAAGAAGAACTACGGATTGGCAAAAGTATTTTATCCTTTATTGCTCTTTTCTATCTGAATGGGGTTACAGCTCCCGTTTCACCACGATATCACTGCAGAGGCTCCAATGAAAACATGCGAGTGCGTTAAAAATCTCCGATCTTTTGTCAAGGGTCAGCAAATCTCGCTGACGATGAAGTCTCACATAAGGAACACTTTCCATTTTTAAGGCTTTCTTGTTGTGAAAGGTTTGTTCAGGCTCCTACTTGTTCGCATCCTTCCAGTTTTGCTTAAAAGTTTTGCCCGTGGAATCGTTCCTTGAAGAGCACAGCGGTGACAGCATTGCCGAGAAGATTAACTCAATTCTACTGGCGCTCGAAGTGGACAAGGACAATGTGGTGTCTGCACCTCGTGACAGTCCCCCAAATCTTGCTGGAAGTAAAGGAGGTCGTTGTATCAAGGCAAACATACAGAGGTAAGACTTTATAAGTGTTTGACTTGTTCAGCTTTTTTTACCTAGCTTTAGTTTTCATTGCTTTTGCCACATGCATCATTTGGTTGTCTAGGACGGGATCAGCAAAACTCCAATCGTGTCAGCCGTGGTTAAGAAAGCAAGCAAGATCGGAATGGGCTTTCATCGTACTCCAAGTGCAATGGCCGCTTTCTGTGAAGTCCAGGAGGCCGGATCAATAGCATTCATTTTGGTATAATTGAGGGTTGTATTTTTATTTTATCGCAATATTTTAGCAAGTAAAGACAAGATGGAACTCGTTGATGGAAGGGTGGTGCTCAAACACAAGTCTAATCTGCTGAAGTATGCCGAACAATATTCAAAGTGTATTATCACGAAGCACATCAAATGCCTATCAGAAGCTGACTTCGATGAAATTAGGTCGAGGCGTCGAAAATTTCGAGGCCTCGACAACCCTAATTCTGATCAAAACGATATTTAAATATAAACAAAATTAAAAAATTGGTATGTAGTTGGGAGGAATCAAACCAGAAAAAGATAAAATAAGTCCAAATTGGCTATTTGTAAATTTGTTTATATTATTAGTCACTTAAAGCCTTTTCATTTGTCCAAAAAAACCATTTTTTTTTCTAAATTTTGTTTGTTTAATCCGAAAGCAAAAAACAAAAAAACTAACCTTTAGGCATTTGCAAACGTTTAATAGCCATTTCCTCTCTACTACTGGTTCCTGTTGTCCTATTGTTCTCCGGTTCTTTTGCTTCAACTTTTAAGTGAACTACAGCTGGTTTCTGCTGTTTTGGCATGGATCCATCAACATTTGATTCCTGCTGAATCCTCTGCGAACATGTCGGATTTGGCTTGTCTGGTGCCTCTTTGCCCCAATCCAATTCTGGACTGATCGAGGGAGTCATCACGGGCAAGGGTGAGAACTGCAGTCTGCAATTAAACCCACATTTTATTTAGTTGCTAAAAGTATATGTGCTATTCAAAAGCTTTAATTATGCGGTGGTGCAATCTATTCCCTTAAAACGATGTATTTGTGGGCTAAGTGAGTGAGTGTGTGGGTGCAATAGAACAGGCTGGCTAGCCTATGGAACATTGGTCTTCTTCATATCATGATCATCGCTTCAAAAGCTCCCGTCACTTCAGAACTACCAAAACTGTGAGTTTTAACTTTTGTAAAAAATGCCGTATCATCTCTAATGGCCGCGGCTCTACAGTCGAACCTGTCTATAACATAACTCTATATAACATAAAACTCTATATAGCATAACTCAAAGATCAGTTTGGTTGGTCTGATTGAAATGAGACCAAAGTGAACCTCTACATAACATAACTTTTACCTCTCTATAACATAAAACTCTGTGTAACATAAGTTTTTTCCTGGCTGCACCCGAAAAAGTGACCCTCTATAAAACATAAATCGCTTAAATTTCTCAAAAACTCAGATTTGTTTTGTCTAGATAAGAAATTTGTTTACATTCAGGTAGTCATGAATCAAAAATTATCATTTTCTTTTGTGTTTCTCGTTTGTGATGCGTAATTATATTTTTGGAATGGTTACTCTATATAACATAACCTCTATATAACATAACGTTTTTGGTGGTCCCTGGAATTATGTTATATAGAGGTTCGACTGTACATAAATTCCTCAACTACCAATTGTATAGAGACATGGCCGACCAAAGGCGGTTAATATATTCCAATAGCGTTTTTAAGTGGAAGGGGGGATTTATATTGTAGCAGGGTGTAATTGAATAGGTGTCAACACACCTACCCCACAGTTACAGTTCCTGAGTTAATACTAAGCTGACTAGCACTTTCTAGTGGGTTGCAAAAAGTTTTTATTTGTAAGAATTACAAAATAATTTCAATGGGTTTCACATTTTAAATTTCTCTTGGAAAAGCTTAATTTTGTAACCCATCAAAATTTATTTGTAATTTTTATAAATAAAATTTCTCTTGGAAAAGCTTAATTTTGTAACCCATCAAAATTTATTTGTAATTTTTATAAATAAAATTTTTTTGCAACACATGAAGACCATCGCTTTTGAAACGATCAAATTCAAAGCTTATTATGTGTCGAACAAATATTGGGTTGATGCATAAGTCCTGCAACAACCGCAAAGTGACTTGCACTTTTTGATGGGTTGCAAAATATTTTTATTTATAAAATATGCAACTAAATTTTTATGGGTTTCACTTATTGAATTTTTTGCAGAAACCTACGAAAATTTATTTGCGTATTTTATAAATAAAAATATTTTGCAACCCATCAAAAAGTGCAAGTCACTTTGGGGTTGTTTCAGGACTTATCTATGAATCCAATATAAAAAGTTTTTAATTTTAACAATTTAATAAGCTTTTGATGGGTTGTGAGCACCGTTAAAATATTTCAAAGTAACTTGATAAGAGTCGAGCAATAACTGTTTGAAGTATGTCAGTCACCAGGTGCCACTTTTTTAATCTTCATCTTGAAATGTTTTTACCTCTAACTTTTTTAAATCTACCTCAGGCTCATATCAGCTCATTCAACTCCTCGTTTAAAGCACTCTCTAGCGTGTATAAAGGTTTTGTAAAACTATACAGAAATATTAGAAAAAGGGCTAAATGGCCTAGAGGGCCCGTTTTCGACATACTTTGACCAGCTGGTGCGAAACAAATTTTATTGCATCTTGTAACGCTTGTACACGTTAGAAAGGGCAGAAATTCATTATCTGTGTTGTGCCCAAAAACGTGTTTTGACCACTTTTTCAGTCGTTTTAGCATGATTAAAGTGTAGAAAAAGAGGTTTAAAAAAAATTTGACAGAAAATTGACTTTTTGACAAAAATTTTCATTTATTCATAACACACAAATCATTCAACAACACCTAATACTAATAATTCTTCATTCATACCGACTCCTTACAGATTACGAACAGGGCAATCAAATTAAGAACCATGTTTTCTAAAACAAGCAATAAAAAATGTGAGAGCAAAACTTGCCCGACCGAAAAAACTGCAACATAGAAAAACTACAAAAATGAAAAAATTAAAATTTTGGTCAAAAAGTCAATTTTCGGTCAAAAATTTTTTTTTGAAGCCCCACCTAAAAACTATTTTTCTACACTTTAATCATGCTAAAACGACTGAAAAAGTGGTCAAAACACGTTTTTGGGCACAACACAGATTCCGAACTTTAGCTTTAGAAAGCGCTTTTAATGTATAAAATGGTACCTGGTGACCGACCAACTTCAAATAGTTATTCCTCGGGTTTGATACAGTCATTTATAAAAATTTGACCGGTTTCTAGCTCCCCAGAGTTCAGGCTACAAGATAAGAATAAAAGAAAAGTGCGATTGGCGCTACTGGAGAATCAGTTGCTCCCAAACAGCTTGGTCCCCCCCTGTTGTTTTTAGTTTTCAATTTTAATTTTTTTAGTAAAATGAAGTTCTGCTTGATTGATGAACAATCTCTCCGTCAGACAGTGACATTAGAATCTTTGCGCATGCGAGATATTTTTATGATGTCCAATACTGATGTGCTGAGTTCCTTCGTCGGCCTAAATTTGCTTAAGAATAGAATGTGTTGCGAGAACTGTGGCGAGAAAATGCGCATCGTCAAGCGATCTGATAAACAGGATGGTACTTTTATAATGCGAATTTCATCACTACTAGTTATTACTTTAGTGGATTTGCAAGCTGAAGCGAGTTCACTGTTGAATGAAGTCTATCAGAGCTGGTTCCTTCTTCGCTAGATCAAATTTGACTATTTCAACTTTGCTTGCCATCTTCTACATTTGGGCTTCGGACTACGACAGTAAGCATATCTGCCGAGAATTGAAGCTGTATGAGCATACGGTTGTTGATTGGCTGAATCTATTTCGAGAAATCTGTGAAAAGTAAAAAAATTTCTATGTTTCCAGTTTTATTCCCTTTTTTAGACATTGCAACAACGGAAAAGCGATCGGTGGTCCTGAATGCAAATCTTCATATGTCGCTGATGCTGTGTTTCGCCAAAACTGCAATGCGGATGGAAAGAATATTCTAGAATCGTTCTTCGAAAGAATCTCTATGATCTATAGAATTGACAACTATGAGATTTGAATAATATCCTGTTTTGTATCTGTGTTATTAAACATTGTAGTTTAATATAATGACATTGCGTCAGTAAATCTTAAATTTTGTTTGTGAAAAAAAATTAAAAATAACAGGGGGAACAAGCTGTTTTTCACAAAAAACAACAGGGTGGACAAAGCTGTTTGGGAGCAACTGATTCTCCAGTAGCGCCAGTGCGATTTTTCCATCATGCCCAACCTGTGGCCCAGATTGTGTATTTTACACATTGTGTGTTTTAACACATAAAATATTAAGGAATTCACCAACTGTTGGTCAGCGCCAAATCCACTCGAAGTTTCTTCGGTGAAAAAGGCTCAAGTCAAACCTTACATTCTAGCGCTTTTTTTTTCACACTAGACTGCATAACGAACTTTTTCTAAAAATTTTGTTTTTTTTTTCGTGCAATCCAAAGCCGTTTATTCTTCGCCCTTACATCGATTTTGGCTGGCTTATATGAAAATCAACAAATTTTAACTCCGTTGAAAACTTTATTATACGAGTTTGATGTCAAAAAAACTTCGAGAATCTGAGGTTTCCAACACCAAAAAAGTGTGGATTTAAAGAGTATAGCATCAAAAATTCTTTTTAAAAAATGCCACCCTGTATTACTAGGCCAATTAACCGTGCAACACCAACTTTTTTTACTTTTCTAAGTTTGACACTTTCAAGCTACCGTGTTTTCTGCTCTTCCATCTCTTTTTCATGCTGTCTTATCGCAGAAGGGGGAGGCAATGGGATTACTGTAGTCCGTAGACCATCATCCACCACATTTGCATTGCCTTCTATTTTTCTGGTCACATCCCCACTAAACTTGTTGTCCTCTGTTTGATTCACAACTACTGGTCTGCCACAAGTGTTGTAGTAAAGGAATAGCAAAGTCCAGCCGCACAACGCAACTATGAATCCACTGCCGATTAGAATTGCTAAATGGCGGTAAACTGGATTTAGAGATTTATGCTACACGTATTTACCTATGACCCACCAGCGAGAACCTTCCACCACCTGCTTCTGGTACTTGGCTAGAAAGTGGTTTTCAGTGGGTGAATTAGTGTTGTGACTGGTTGTATGGCGAAAATAGAAAAAGTCGACTTACAGCCAATGTAGAGCACTGGATACTGCAGAAGGGCAGAAATGTGGGAAAGTGTCATTAATGACAAATCTTCTGCAACCACCTGAAATAAAATTTCACATACAGTTGAATCTCAATTAGATTATGCACGTGATACAAGAAAATTAACATCTCAGTTTGGCGTGCACCTAGTGAAATATGACTAGAATAGGCAAATCGATCATGCTGAACACGAATAATGTCTTAGAATTCATGGTTTGTCTAGCAGAAAAGGAGTTATAGAAAATTTGTGTTATATCTTCTAACTGGTGACCATAAAGTTCGGAGCGGACTTTTGAACTAATTTTTAGCAATAAAATTTATTCCCCGAAAATATTCCAAACATATGGTTTTGTAGGCCTTTCCTTCCTCTTTCGATTGGTATATTCACTTTTACTTTGTAAAGAAATTTTGTTTCAAATTTTGGACAAAGAATGAAGGGAAGGAAAAATAATTTATGCAGTGCATATCTTGTGTTGATTTTCGGCATGACCATGCTCTTTTCTGCTTGATTCGGTTTAAGAATTTATTTCCAAAAAAAAATCCAAATATATGATCGTGTAGCATTTTTATTCCTCTACCAAACGATATATAAAATTATTTTTTATTCATGAAAAAGACCTCCATTTGCCTCAATGCATTTTCGGAGTCGTTTCGGGAAGGCATCAATGGCGTTCTGGATCATTTCTTGAGGGACAGCATCCCACTCTCGGACCAAAGAAGCTTTCAATGCAGCAATAGAGTTGTGGGGCTGGGAGCAGGCCTTGGACTCGAGGTAAGGCCAGGCAAAGAAGTCCATGACATTGAGATCGGGAGAATTGGGAGGCCATTCGCCAGTTGGGCGAGTCCAGTGGGGGTCAACTGTGATGGCGTCCGGAAAGTTGTCAGCAATCCATTGCTGAGTCTCACCCGCTTGATGTGATGGGGCCCCATCCTGTTGAAAGCACCATTCACCATCCAGGTTGTTCTCTGCCCATGGGAGAACCTCAGTTTCAAGTATCCGGCGGTATTCCTGACCATTGACCTTCGTTCCTTGAGGCACAAAGATGAGCGGAGTTTTGGCGGAATTATTTTTCCTTCCCTTCATTCTTTGTCCAAAATTTGAAACAAAATTTCTTCACAAAGTAAAAGTGAATATACCAATCGAAAGAGGAAGGAAAGGCCTACAAAACCCTATGTTTGGAATATTTTTGGGGAATAAATTTTATTGCTAAAAATTAGTTCAAAAGTCCGCTCCGAACTTTATGGTCACCAGTTAATAAGGACCAATAGGGCCTTATTTTTCAACCTCTCTTTGGAGGTGGAGCCTTATTAGAAGATGCCTTTTAGGCCTTATTAGGCCTTATTTGAGGTGGGGATTCATTTTTAAACGGAAGACAAATAAAAGCTGCCCTTTTCGTCAGAAAAGTTGCCCGTTTTTCATTAAAGTTGCTCGTTTTGTCAGAAAAAATATGTGTTTTGAAGGAAAAGTATCTTTAATCAACTTTTGAATATACACACGTCATTTTTGACAGCAGATTAGCCCCAAGACATAACCTTTAAAGGGGAACGTGCGTTTCAAAAAGCAAAGCTTTTTTGAGTCGTGCCATTTTGCTTCTTCGGTCCCTCCTGCCTGTCGTATTCCTTGAGCTTCTGCTTGGCTGGCGAGTCGAGCTTCCTCTGCTTCACATATTCATGATTGCATCTGCATCTTGTCGGAGTCCGCTGGCCGCCAAACACGCATCTTCGCTTCGCAGTTATATGCCTTGTTCACCCATTTGTGATAGTTGCACAGATACCGAGAGACGCTTCCTTTTTCACGATCCATGTTTTCCTCGCTAAAATAATGGAGGAATTGTTATTTGCAAAGGTGCAAAAAAACGACTTGCATTCTCCAACTAGACCACCAATTATTATTCTGCTTGCACCATACTTTGAAATCCTTCTCGTCGTCACAGCTCTTCACTGACTTCCAGTCACGCATCAAAGCTTGGTTTATCTGGAAATTGAAAAAAATTGGTATATAGAGCACCAAGCAAGAAAAAAGAACAATAGGCGGAAAACGGGTAACTTTTCTGGAAAAACGGGCAACTTTTCTGGAAAACGGGCAACTTTTCTGGAAAACGGGCAACTTTTCTGGAAAAACGGGCAGTTTCCATCATATTTCCTTTTTAAACATTTCTCAGGAGGTGGGGTTTTATTAGAAGGTGTGTCCTTATTAGAATTATGCATAGTGTGTAACGATTTTATTCTCAACTGTTGCTGCATTTGGTGTCAAAATGACTGCCGTTTTCTGTTCTTAATTTTCATGTCTAATATAAATATAGAGATTTTCATTTTGAAATGCCAAAATCATTGTCTTATTCAAAAAAAGGTCGGCAAAATCAATATCGGCAGGAGTTCGTTATCCGGTCATGTTACGAAATTGTGTTTTGACCATTTTTCGAGCTTCTCAGGTCGTTATCAGATAAGAAAACAAGTTTTTGGGTTTGGGAAAGCCGAAAAAAATTTGACTTTTTTGTCTTGGGTTACCAAGGTAAGCCGTCTTATACAGTCGAGTTTTGATTTTAGGGCACCCCTCAAGTTCCTTCCCGCCCTGGGTCCGACACTTTAACTCGATTTTTGAAGTCTTCTGAATAATGTAATTTGTTAGTCTGGTCCGAAATATCGCAAGGATTCTGATTTCACCGGTCGTTTTTTCAAAATCTCGCAATTTTGCCATTAAGACCCGCGAGTCTTGATTTTGCGGTACCTTTTTTTGAAAAAGTTATATGTAATGGCAGAGTTGACTGTATTTGGAAGAGTTGATTGTAGCCCAGTCCCTAGAGCATTCGTTGTTAGGAGAGTTATCTGGAAATTTTGTATTACTCATGCATTTTCTGTGAAAAATGAAAAATGCAAATATATTGAATTTGCCGTGAAATGAATTTTGAAATGTCGGGGAAAAATTGATCGATTTCTTATTGTCTGATCAAATAATCATAATTCACAGATTAATTGACCCATTGGTCAACCTTAGAAAGAATGCCGAAAACAAATTGAAACTAATAACAGAATTCCAAGGCCGATTTGGTCTTTTGACGTGTTTGACACCCCGTGTCGTCGAACTTTTTATACAGTTGTCAATCTCAGGACTTGACTGTAATGTAAAACTGTGTTTGCATCTATACTAACAGGTGAAAGAAAAGTTCCTGGCCGATTTTCAAAGCCTTAATTTTTATGAATGTTGCAATCATATCTCTTTTTTTAATACCATTTTGTAGCTCTGCATCTCTTCTTTCAAATGGCATGTTAAACTTAGCTTGATTATTTTAAATAAGTCACTATTTGGCTTCAAACATTTATGAAGTTATATTAAGAAGTTGACAAGCTTTTTCACACTTTCAGTGATCAAATGTTCTATTGAATTTGAGTATCACGACAACATCTTATACTATGTTGTAGGGCAGCTCAAGAGATACGAAACCCATGTTACAGAATGATTTTTTAATAATTGAGTTGAAATTTGGCCTTTTTTAAAAATTCAATTTCTTGAAAAACTAACCAAAATACAAGTTTTTCCAATTTTTCGTATTTTGGTCATTTTTTTAAGAAATCGATTTTCGAAATCATTCTGTAACATGGGTTTTGTAGCTCTTGAGCTGCGCTACAACATGGTATGTTGTCGTGATGATCAAATTCAATAGAACATTTGATCACTTATGTCATTTTGAAAGAGGAGATGCAGAGCTACAAAATGGTATTAAAAGAAAAGAGCTATGATTGAAACATTGATAAAAATTAAGGCCTTGAAAATCGGCTGGGAAGTTTTCTTCCACCCGTTACTAGTACCTGAGCCAACACAGGACTGCCTTGCAAAAGCACCAGAAAGTCGATTTGAGTGCCTCCTTCTAACCTCTCTTCTGCTGACAATATCTGAAAAATTTAAGTAACTTATTTTTTAATCAAGATTATTTATTTACAAGGGACCACAGGCGCCTATCGGCGCCTCTATAGTATTTCGAAATTTCGATAGTGCATTCATCGTGAAAAACTACGCGTCTATCTAAGTCTACGTTCTTTTCGAGACATCGCAAAAATGGCCATCGTTGGAAGCAGAAAAACCATCCTCCAGGCCTACCCCAAAATCCTCCAACTCCAATTTTGAGGGACCACAAAAGTTTTTCTTTTTCGAAGACATTTTCCTGGGTCTCGGCATAAAAAGACGCTGAATTGTCTGAAGTTTGGGGTTCCGTCGAGACATTGCCGAAAATAATCGGAAAAATAAGCAAAAATGGCCTGAATGTGGTCAAAATGTCCATTAAAAAGTAGGACGGACACATGCCAAATACTATATAGAGATGTTTTGATTTAAGAACTAATAATCTTTTTTGCTTTTTTGCCTTCTGCGAGTGTTAATAGTAACAAGAGATCGAAAATTTTGTTTTGATAACCTGGCAAAAGATTAACTCATATATATACAGCTCACACATCTCCACCATTTTTTTCGTTTTTTTGTGCCAAATGGCAAGAAAACAAGCATAAATTGTGCTGCGGACTGCCGCTGCTGTCAGTTTTGATGTCTGCCATGTGTTGTGGCAATAAATTGTGTGTTGAAATGCTTTCATAATTTCATAAATTTTGGATTATGTTGTTGTTGGGTGGGGTAATAAATTGTGGAGCTAGAGCAGTAGCAGCAGGTTGAACAGATAGTGCTGTTTTGAGAATGTTTAGATTGCCAGAACAACAATAACGCATTTGTTTTTTTGTTTTGTTTTTACAGATTTTTGTTCTATTGCTGATACAGTTGGATACAGTCAAGAAGTTTTACAGCCTACTCTCGGTATGAAGCCGGCACTTGTGCACTTGGGGGGGGGGCCTTTTTGTTAACTGTGCATGTGGTTTAAATGCATCCTAACTACTTTTTATCCAACGATTTCCTTACTAATAAGTAAGAGTTTTAAAAATTGTTTTTGCAAAAATTTACTTTATGCCTTGGTTCCCCAAGGCTAAATTACTAGAAAAAGGACCTATATAATTCAAAAAGATAATTTAAACATACCGTATTATCTCTAATAAGCGCCCCCTCTCTAATATGCGCCCCCTCTCTACTTTGAGGGTCTGTATCTCGGGGCAGAGCAAATATTTTGCAGAGCTGTTTTTTGCATTTCCTTAACTCCCGCAAGCTCTACCGATTTTGGCTGTGCACTCCGAAATCTCGAAATCGACCCAAAATTTTTCCGATTTTCGGAGGGTTGAAAAATAAGCGCCCCGGGGCGCTCATTAGAGATAATACGGTAGTTTTGTTAACTGGGGCCTACCGCATAAATAAACTCTGTTATGCATACATTTTTATGCATCCAGAGTCAATTTCGAGTCATTTGTGTCTAAGGTGTGCGCATCTCAACTCCAAGCCCCCTGCGCCCCCTTCGCGCGCACTCACTTACCTTAGACATAATTCCGAGCAAGACTCATGACCAAAAAGGCGTAAAGAGACTATTTTCGCCCAGCTCCAGTGACTAAAACGCAGTAGAATAATTCTTATAACTTCAATGATTTTCTAGTTTATTTCAATGGAAGGAAATTTGTTTCTGTTAAGGAGCTTGGTTTTGTAGTAAAATTTGCCTTGGGGGACCAAGGCAAAAGGTGAATTTTTGCAAAATAAAAAATATTTGAAACCCTTAGTTTTTAGTAAGGAAAACGTCGGAAAACAGCTTTTTTATCGTTTTTAGCGTATAAAAATTACTTAGGAAGCATACAAACCTTATTCACAGTTAACAAAAAAGGGCTGCCCAAGTGCACAAGTACCTGAAGCCTCCCCAAAAAGGTTTTCCCGCCAAGGATCCAACTTTTTTTACCTTAATTTTCGAAAACTTTTGCCAGATCTAGCCGTCCATCTTCGGAACTTTTGAAGGAACCTATTATGTTGGGGACAAAATCAAAAATAGCTGTAAAGTTTTATTTGGTAAGTACACCAGCATGTTTTTCAAAAACAAAACTTTTTAGCTATTTTTGATCAACGTTTCTCCAAAAATTGAAATGTATTATGAAAAACAAAAAACAGATGTCCGCTAATTTTTCATGTTCTACAAAATGGCGCAAACAAATTTTTCAAGACATCAAAAAATTTACGAGAACGGGCCATCGAGAAAACGTTGTCACTTTTTTCGGCCGAAAGTAGGGGTTTTTCACTGAAACTGCTTCATATCTCTGTGATTTGTCGGACAATCTCAAATCCAAAATTACTATCAGATTCCTCCTCCTCTGCGCAAAATGGCATAATTGCTTTGCCAGACAACCATTAAAAATAAAAACGTTGTCACATCTAAGCAGCTGTCAGTGTCCCTTTAATCAGTCAATCTCTCGCCGTCTATGGCTGCCAGAGAATATTTTTTTATCAATAGAGAGGAGGCAGTCGGATTTCGTCCCCACCATAATAGGTTCCTCCAGAAGTGCCGAAGATGGACGGCTATATTTGGCAAGCTTAACTGAGCTATGAAGCATGAACACACTATAGGGTGATCCTTAAAAACTTACACATTTTTTAATTCTCGTCCTTCTACCTTTCTTTTGTTGTTTCTATTAAATTTGAATTTTACAAATGACCTATGGTCGGGTCTTGTAAAATTTTCTTTTCCTGGGTAACTTGTAAAAATTGTTGGCTGAAACCTCAAAAAAGTTGTTTTTTGGGATTTCACCAGTCCGGGGAAGCCATTTACAAAATTTTTCAAAAATAATGCAGTTTATGTTCCTCAACCTGTACCAGTATGTGTCATAACTCTTCGCGTTTTTTTCAAATGTTTAGTCAGAATCGATTTTTTTCTTTCTTCATTTCTTTCATAGAAAATCATTTCCAAATAACAGTGAAATCTTCATTCAAGGCAACGCATAACATACTTCATAACAGCAACTATCATTCATCAAAATAATTTCCTTCGGCCTCAACAATTTTCTCCCATCTTTCCTGTTAATCCCTTTAACACTACCATTGAATGGTTGCTGATTTCTGGCTTAATTCCTTGGCCTCGAGGCATCTAAAACATGCTTAATTTGAACACAAGTCACATCTCAATGAAAAATGAAGAATTTCACGAGGAAATATGCGCAAAAGAAAAAAAATCGATTCTGACTAAAAATTTGAAAAAAACGCGAAGAGTTATGACACATACTGGTATACTACTTAGCTCTAGATCGCTTTTTAGTTAAATTTGGTTGCTAATGCTCGTTTCGGCAAATCTCGTATTTGCCGAATCTTCCCAAGCCGGATAATGTGATTTTTTGTTGCAAATACACCTACCGTATTTCTTCTAATTGCCGCACATGTGCGCTTATTTTTCAATCACCCGAAAATCTGAAATTTTCAAATTCGATCTAGAGATTTTCGGGTGCTTAACCAAGATCCAAAAAGTGGAATCGGTAGAGCTCGTGGGAGTTAAGAAAATGCATCAAACAGCTTAGCAAAATATTCACTCTGCTCCGAGATATAAGTCTTTAAAGTTAGGGGTGTGCGGTAATTAGAGACTGTGCGGCAATTAGAAGAAATACGGTACTCGAATTCTTACTAGCAAAGAACTTTTGCTTTTTACATTAATCGAAAACATAAAAAAGATTTTAAAAATCTTATGTCCCCTTAGTCACTTTTTAGAATATTTGATGCAGAAAAAAATCACCTTGGCGTATTACGACATCCCAAACAAATACTTTCTTTATTTTTTGATAAATCTAAAAAGCGAAGTGCCCATTTTCTACCATTTATAAGGCAAGTGCCCTATTTTCGGGAAATTTAAAAATAGAGCGAGAACCGGTTTCTCGCTCGATTTTCTAGTAGGTTTGACCCTATTTTAGAAAACAATTTTCCTTAAGATTCCTTAACTTCTAAAGGCATTGTCCCTACTTCCAAAAACTGGTGATGGTCACCTTGGTGAAAAGACGACATGTTTCGTAGATTTTTTTCAAATTTATTTATTTTTCGCAAACCAAACGACTTTTTTTAACTAAATAATTTAATTCAAATTTAAAAAGAGCTTATTTATACAAGCAAAACTTTGCTCCCAGCATTTTTCCCTACCATTATCCCTCCTCCTCCCAACTTCCTTATTCTCTCACACCACGCCTAACACATCTCATTCCCTGGCAGCAATTTGCTTTCAGAAAAAAGAATTCCTAAACAAACTCCAAAATAACTGCACGACCTCACTCTATCAACACCCAATTCATCTTTTGCAGAGTGAAATCAGTCCTGAAAAAAAACTTCCCAAAAATTACGAACTGGGCAACACCACCAGCACCATTTAATCCCAGCATTTTGTGCATTTGAGTCAGCCGCTGCAAAGTGCCCTCTCTATGCCCTCCACCCCCAGCCGAAAAAAAAAATTGTTTAGCCATCTTGAAAGAGGAGTCACATCAGTGATGACAACCACTGCAACCCAGCAGCAAAAAAGAGGGATGATCGATAGCTAGGGGCAGTTGCAGCAGCACTCACTGAAACCCAGCAGAAAAGATTAGGCTGGCTTCCTCAGTCAGCACAATCTCGTTTTCTCTGGCTAGGGCAGCGGGCTTTTGTCTTGGCCGGCCAGCAGCAATATACGCATTCAGCTGGAGGGGGATGAATGGTTGAACGATTGAGAAAATTTCTCGCCAGCAGCTAGAACGACATGGCTTTCCGATGCATTCCCAAGGTGGGAGCCTTGGGAGGAGGCAAAGAGTGTGTGCATTTTAAAGAAGATGATGGGTTGCATACACACACAGGCAGAGTGCCATTTGCCCAACAACAAAAAATTCTCCCATATACTTTCTTTCTTTGGTGTTGAGTGGAGCGGGCTAGCCTAGCAGCCTTCTTCCTCACTCTTTTACGGCTTAATATAATACTAGTGCTCGGGGGTTGGGGATTGTATGAGTGAGTGTGTGCCACGGCCATTCCCAGGGCTATGCCAGCCACTTGTCTATTGCTTTGTGCCAAGAGCGGAAGACTTTTTCTGTTTATACATTGCTGACTGGCTGCTGCTACTGCTGTTATTGCTGCCGGCACCTTTCTTTACCACTTGCTTTGCTATTCTTTTGCATACACACACAAAACACTTTTTTATTGCTTTGGTCTTGGGAGAGGGAAGTCGCGCTGCTTTTTTTTTGTTCTTGAACACTTAAGAATGCTTTGTTGGATTTCACTATTTTTTGTGGTATTTTTTTTCTATTGAAATTTGGTAGGATTACCTGTACAGTAAATGGACTAGGTGAGTTGGGTCCTTGGGATTGTAACAGGCTGGAGTTGTTGGCTCCTAGACGAAGAAGGGTAGCTTGTTGGAAAGCCAATCCAATGAGTAGTTGAAGACGCGATTGGAGGCGTCTCCATTCAGCGTGAGGTAGTTGCTCAATTCCAAGCTCTGCAAATTTTATTTGTCTTAAGCACAGACTAAAACAGAAATAAGTGAAAAATTAATAATTTTCCCACGGATTGTACTAAAATATCTAGTGAGATCTGTAGTGGGAATGAAACTTTTCATTTTTCAAGAGATTCACTTAACCTAGTGAAAAGTCAAAATTGTATCTTTATTTTGACTACACAATTCTTTTTCATGATTCCGGCTATACAGTCGAACCTCTTTATAACGCCACCCTAAGGGACCGACACCAGGATGGCGTTATATCGAGGTGGCGCTATATCGAGGTGGCGGTATATCGAGGTTTTCAAACCAAAAATAATTGAAAGTGGCGTTGTATCGAGAAACAATTTATCAAGTAAATTCCTTAATAACATTCAGTGAAAATAATCTGTGATCTTTTTCTGAGTTCTGTTCTTTTCCCGATGTTTGTAGATGAATTCATCCAGGCCATCACTGAGCTTTAGAATGGTTTGATCAGCAGTGTTCTTCTCGATGAAACGGCGCACAATGTCCATGGCTTTGGTTGCTTCAAGGCTTGTGATGACTGGCTCCTCTGGATCAGCTTCTTCTTGGTCCACTTCCACGATATCACTGTCTGCCTGCTGACTGTCGTCATCTTTTTGAGCCTTCCTCCACGATTTCCTCCAGAGTGAGAGCGCCATCTAAAATCAGGACATGAAAAAGGAACCAAAAAAATTAAAGCCCTACCTGTGATCACTTCTTCGTCCACATCAATATAGTCCTGCATTGCGGCTTCTTCGTTGATTCCACCGAGATCTTGCAGTCTTGTCCAAGCGAGAAGAAGTTCATCGATTGCTTCATCCTCTTCTTCGATCACTGGCTCATTTGTGAATGCGGCATGACGAAAGCAGTTGGCAATTGTCGATGGCTTGACCTCAGTCCAGGCTTTTCGGAGGAGGTGTAGAGAGTTCAGCAGATTGATCGTGATGTCCTTCTTCTGGTCGATTGCCTTGATGCGCTCCCTCAGCAGAAATCGACGATAATGGACCTTCAGATTCTGTATGATGCCCTGATCCATTGGCTAAAACAAAGATAGGATTGAACAAGAAGAAGAGAACAAAGAAAGATATAAAACCAGACCTGATTTATTGCTGTTGTATTCGGCGGAAAGAACTTGACTATGATGTGTTGCAGAACCAGCTTCTGAGGATGCGCCGAGCAGTTGTCGAGATAGAGTAACACCTTTCTTTTGTCCTTGCCAAGTTTTTGTCCCATACCTTGATCCATTGCTTGGAGAATTGCCTGCTTGTCGCTGAGAATGTCACGAATTGTCGTCCTTGGAATGCCGAATTGTTTCGCCAGTTCTGACTTGTTGTTGTTTTTTGCTGCCGCTTCGATGATTCCCTTCTTCTCTTCTAACGTGATAGCGCTTCGTTTCTTAAGAGTAGGCATTACAGATCTAAAATCAAAGAAAATTTAACATTCAAATAATACAGGAGGAGCACAATGAAAAAATAATAATGACAAAAAATGAAATGACAAACGGAACAAGAAACTTTTTTTTCTAAATTTACGCGTCAATTTGAATTTTTTCTTTAAGAAAATATGTGGTGGCGTTATATCGATGGAATTTTTCTTAATCTGGACCGCATGAAGGTGGCGTTATATCGAGGTGGCGTTATATCGGGGTGGCGTTATATCGGGGTGTAACTTTGCCTTATTTCATTAGCGGCCAACCAAATTGAGCCCGGAGTGGCGTTATATCGAGGGTGGCGTTATATAGGAGTGGCGTTATAAAGAGGTTCGACTGTACATGTTTTCGGCCGGTTCCCGAGCCTGCAAAAGAATCAGCTTGGTACTCACGGCAAAAAAATTCAAAACTTATGGATTCGTAAAATGTTCCTTCGTTATACTTTTTCTACAGACTGAAACTGTTAGAGAAAATTAATATTTATTTTTCTAAATCACGAATAAGAACGTTGATAATAATTCAGAAATATTAGGCCGTCAAAAAATTTGGGAACGATCCAAGCGCCAGAACTCCTTTCTGATGCGATGCAAAAATTAAGCGCCACAGCAGGATCCACGTGGTTCACATTGAAGTTTTTTTAGATATAATTCGTGATTAAATTGCTTGACGAGTGTTGAATTTTAAATTTCTGCAATGAAATTTTAATTTCGAAATTTATTGGGTGGCTAAGAACAACAAGACTTTGTTAAAGAGTCTGTCCATACCTTGTATAGTAATTGTTGCGTTAATGAGATGAATCGATGAGATGAACGCTTTTCTAATGGGTTTCATGAATATCTATATATAAAAATAATATTAAAATTTAGTTTTGGGTTTCACAAACGAAAATTAGTTAGTAAAAATGTTTTAAAGATTGTTTGATGGGTTGCAAATTTAAATTTTTTTTGCTAAAACTTCAGCTCGTAGCTTTTTGGCCCTTTTTTGCATTGGTGGAAAAAATGGGCCAAACGAATTACGTGATTCGTTTGGCCCCTTTTTTCCACAAATGGAAAAAAGGGGCGAAAAGCACCTACGCCAAAACTTTGATTACAAGACCTATCAAACAATCTATAATGTAATTTCACTGATTGATTTTTACCTGTGAAAACCACAACTAAGTTTTATTTTCATATTTATGTGATTATGAACACCATCAGAAAAGCGTACATCACATTCATGTTAACGCAAGAACTTTACTCCTCAACCCAATCGGTTTCAATATGTCTTTATAAAAAATAGAGCAAAAATTTTCGTAGATTACAAAACAGACATTTTAAAAAATTCAATTAGGGAACATCCATAAATTATGTCAGACTGACAGGCCGTTTTTGGGAACCCCCCACCCCCCCTGTCAGAACATGTCAGAATGGGCTTGACCCCCTTATTGAAATCTGACAATTTTCTGACACAACTTTGTGACCCAAAATTTATTTCTGCACATTTTTTTTGAAGTTTAAAACCTTAAAAATGATAGTGTAAAATAACAGAAGCCTTTATTATATGTTAATTACATGTTTTTAAGTTACAAGTGCATAAAAAATATTGCTTTTAATATGAGTTTTAATATGACTTGAAATATGAGCCATGATGGGAAAATTCAATATTTATTTTCAAATCTATGTATTAAAATATATCTATCTATATGTATATATTTTTTATATGAAAAATAATATAAAATTTTAAAAATCCAGCTTAAATTCTTAAAATATTTAGCGAAAAATTTGCGGAGAAATCTGACATTCCTGTCAGAAAAAAGGTCTTCTACCCCCACCCCCTTGTCAGATTTTGTCAGATTGGCATGGGAACCCCCCACCTCCCCTGTCAGTCTGACATAATTTATGGATGTTCCCTTAGCTAAAAAGTTTAATAAGTTTCAAGCCTTAAAATTTTCTTCGTTTTTTATTCTAGAACCCATCAAAGAACTTTAGGTAAATCATTGAAACCCATCAATCTTTCAAAGCCAAAAATCTTGTTAATGCAAGAATTTCTCAGCAACCCAATATAGCGGTGATATGGTTCAATAACTATACAATTTATAAAATTGTTGGACACCCATCATAAAGTCATTCAGAAATTCGGGTCATTTTCGAAACTTTGCTTAAATTATTATCATGTTGCAATCTACGCGTTGGTTTGTCACAGGATCAAAAAATATTTTGATTTTCGCCATGGATGTTGTTTGAAAATTTTGGTCAAGTGATTCCTTATTAAAAAGCGGAATTTGTTCTCTTTGGAATAATCTTATTCTACAAATTTTCTAAAAGATAAATTTTTGAAAAGCTAGAAGCTATTCAGTCCAACTCGGGTTTTCTTGGTTTTCAGGAATTTTTACAAAAATTTTCTTGATGAATAAACTTTACGTGTTTTTTGACATTTTTAAACATGCTTTTTAATCTTTTTACCCCGTGAATATGTAGCCAGTTAGATCAGCTACAAATCAAATTGTAAGTTTCTTGAGAGCAGTCTTCAAAAATGGGTCAAAAACACAATACCAAAAGCAGGATTTTGAATAAGGAGGGGGAGGGAGTTGTATCTTGGTGCAATAATGACAGTTTCAACAGCCCAAAAAATCGTGTCTTTTTATGTAGGATATTGTTAGAGAAGCTCATAATTATGTTACTATATGAAAGTGCGAATCTCGATGAGGTCAGAGGGTTTCAAGACGATCAAAATTATTCAGTCGCTTTTTTCGCGAATAGAATTTGTTTCGAAAATCATAACCTTGTCTTTCTATGTCACTCTTTTATCAACTACGACAGTTTTTTAGAGGAAATCAAGGGCTTCATTTTAATGCAAAAATTTTTCGATTCGTATCGATTTATAAAATTTTATATGAAAAATTTATTGACATTTTCAACGATCTTTAATTTTTTTACACTGATTTGAAGCAATAAATACCACTACTTCACACTCAAAATTTGAGTCAAAAACAAAAAACAAACGACTCAAGACATTATATGGTTCTTTTGACTTATCGTTAACCCCCATTATTTCAGTGTTCTATCCGTAAATAACACTTCGAAAACATTTTTCATGCAATAAATTGAATTTGTTTTATCCTGAGACAATACATTTCAGATGATAACACATGCTAACGAGGAATATCAAAAGGCAAGTTTAGTGAAAGCGAAATGTCTTTGAGTAATTCTTTGAAAGGGTTCTTGTCCTTGATGCGATTCCTCCACCAGAATTCTTCAATATAAAAGTGTGTTAGCAAAACTAAAATTAGAAAAGTTATATAAAAACTACCTTTTTTCAATAACTTCGAGGAAGACATCTTTCGTTTCACGGCTTATTCCCCCGAACACCCATGTAGTTGGCAAAAGGCGTCCCTTCTGATATTTGCGGTGAGTGTAGGCGCTTTCATCAACTTCTACAATCATATAGGTCCACCTATAAGCAGTATCAAGAATTATATAGTATAGCGGACATGATCAAACGTACCGGTAACGCCCGATGTTCTCCAAAGTACCTCGTGACATATTTGACGTATATGAGAATTGTAATCGACCGCAGTTCTGTGGGAAATATTGAGCTCTCTTTCGCACCATTTGATAGACGTTAATTCGAAGGCCTGACTGTAGAAAAAGGAGATTATTTTTTCAAACAGAAGCTTTGTATCCTAGATGAGAACAAATGTAGTCAGCAAATGGAAAAAATTAAGCACCTGGAACCAGTTGTCTGTGAGCATATCGATCTTCTGCTCGCATCCCTTGACATTACGTTTCCAGAATACCCGAGATTCAAAATAAAGCTTCATCGGATGACTATTCTGGCACTGTTTGTTAGAAGGAAGAAGCCGTCGATCTTGTAAGAATGCGACACTCGATTCTTCTCCCCGAGGTAAGCCACGAAATTTCATCTATAATAACAATGAAACAATGCATTCATTCGATGTCACGCAGTAAAAAACATAGAATGAGACGTGTGTAGAAATTGTAACTACATATATGTCACGTGTGGCAAAAATGATTAGGTATCGCTTTAAGACAAATTCATTTCGAAAATTATTTATCGTTTTTATTGCATAAAAATGTTTTCGGAGTGTTATTTACGGATAGAACACTGAAATAAAAGGGGGTCCCGATAAGTGAGAAGAACCAAAGTGAAAAGAACAAACGACACTAAGCATTACATTTTTAAAGGGGCATGCTCATCTGTTCAAATTTTGTCCCCGCCAATTCAAAAATTTTTGCTAATCATTGAACTTCTGTACGGATTTTTCAGCTAAGTTTTAACAAAACAAGGCCTAGAATTTAATTTTAGGTATAGTTTTGTCAGTAACCAAGTTAAAAAATCTACATATAGTATTTTTGTCGGCATGTCACGCTTTTTTTTCGTGCCACGCTTTTTAACCCACTTCCCGATTGTATTATATTTTGTTCTCATCATATCTAAGGGTAAATCGGGGTCGCTGAGAACGCTAATGCTATCAGAATTGACATGTGATGCTTAAAATTTTGAGTTTTGCCAGAAAAGTGGGAAAAACCAGGTATGCTCAAGGGGGTCTTCGAACCTGTGACCCCAAATTTTTTTTTCCTTTTTTAGTTTATTTTGGCGCCTGTTAAGGCGCCTGTTCGGCTTGTTCTTACATAAGTTCAATGATTAGGAAAAATTTTTGAATTGGCGTGGACAAATTTTTAACAGGTGAGCATGCCCCTTTAAATTCCTCGCATTTTTGGAGTCAAGGAGTGCTTCTTCTTGTTGAAAAACGTGTTTTCTGTAATTTGCCACATTTTCCAACGTTTTAAAATCCCATGAAACGTAGCGGTCAAAATAGTGCACTGGAAAATTGAGCGTCAGAAAATCATACAGAAAAAGAATATGATACTTGATATGATATTATGATATTTTTGAGATTATGATAATATGATATTTCCTGTTCTCCGATGAATTTCCAGGCGAACAATTTTCATTCCTACCGTGACACGCCTGTAGGTTATGCTGTTACAGAGTTAGAATATGAAATTTTGCTCGACTGTAGAGTTCATACCTGCTGAAAGAAGGTGGAGTGAAGAGTAAGGCAGACTAGTCTTATTGCTTTGTCCTTTTACTAAAAAATTAAAAAGGTTGGACGCTTGAATTGAAAGCAAAAGAGGAAAAATACTGACCTGAGCACAGAGCAAAAAGAACAGCTAGCAAGCCCTTCAAAAATCTCATTTAACAAGGCGCTAAATTGCAAATTCAGGGAAGCAATAGGCACATATTCGGCTCATCTAAGCACCAGCAGTCCCTCATATTGGCCGGCAATACTTGGCCAGCCTGTTTGGCAGAGTAGTTGTCATGGTTGCGCCAGGTTGTTTCTCTAGCCAGCCGGCAAGATGCCACCATCCACCTATATCACCACATTTTGCACTGTAATAGCCGGTCAAAATTGCTTGCTTACCCTCCTATAAATACGGCTATTCCACGCTTTACTAAACGTTTAATTGAGTGCCTCCCAAGCTGTATTATTATTTTTATTAAATTATTTGCACTAGTGCGCCTGGTCTTGACCATTGTTTCAGATATTTATCACCGATTTCGGCAATTTAAATATAACTTTTTTTTGGCAGTATCCTGAGCTTGACTGTGATAACACTAATTTTATTAGGATGGTTGAGTATTATTTTTTAAATGGTTGTTGGAGCCTGTCCTGTTTGATTAACTATAGATAGTTGATATCATTGTCTGAAATAAGCTTCTTGTTTTCAAAAGTTTTGTTTTCTTGACAATTTTGTTTTTTGGTGATTTACACTTTCAGCTTGTTGCTTATACAAATTACTATTGATACTAGAGTATGGGGATGTCGCTATGCGGCATATATGCTGGCACCGATAGTGCGTAGAGAACACGCGTTTTACGACTGTCATCTGCAAATAAGTCACCGCGATTTGAACCTATGACCCTAAAATGTACCCCAAATGCCTTGGTCCCCCTTTTGGTTTTTAGCAATATTTTAAAACGGCTGTAACTTTTTTTTGGGTAAGCCGACCCCAACTTTTGCTGACAGATCCACCATACATTAAGTTCACATTTGATCAAGTCGAGGCAAGCGAGTTGGTGCTTGTGCGAGTAGTGGTGTGTTAGTCAGTTTCGGGTGTTTTTCCTAATTTCATCCCTGTGCTGTCAACTAATAATTATTCGACTTTTCAGCTACAGTCGAACTTAGGTATAAGATCACCCGGATATAAGCCACTCCCGGTATAGGGCCGCCCTCTATATAAGAACACCTTTGGCTAACCTCTAGGATAGAGATTTGACTGCAAGATTACCCCGATACAAGGCTACCTTCCGCCGGTCTCCAGGGTGGCCTTGTATCACGGTTCTAGCTGTGATTTTAGCAAGGTTCTGAAACCCACCAGTTGTATTTTTTATAATTACATTTATTCACTGGCAGTTCCTGTTATGCTTCAATAAAGCAGCCTTATAAAAAAAAACCTGTGTGACCGATAGGAACAAAAGTCTTTGATCCTAAGCACATTTGTTGCAAGAAATTTGGGTTTTTTGCTACCCCACTCCAACATCCAAATTAATGGATGGGTTGCCTCTTGATTTGTGCACCATTGGAAGTAATAATTTGGAGGGTTTCCAATCACCGATTGGTGTATCTCTGTTCCACTCTTTGATCCTCTCCCACTCAACAACAACCTATTTATCAAGCCAGAAAGAACAAGAAGCCCTAGAGCTATTGATTTTATTAAACAGCAAAGACCCCCACCTGTTAGCTTGTTGCTCACTTGAGATTGTTGTTGTTTGGTGAGTCTCTCAAAAAGATTGAATTTCTTGTTCTTTTAAAAACAAGTCAAATGAACGCAAAATTAAATGTATTTGCCTGGTTGTGCTTAATTACAAGCCCCTTTATTGGCCATATTGATTTCTTAGCAAAAAAGTTAATTGAGCAGCAGAGAGGATTGAGAGCAGTAGTAATCGGCCACAATTCTCGGCCTCTTTTTTTGCCTACTGCTACTACTGACACTGCTAATCCTACCTCTAGTCCTGGGGATTAATAAACTGGCAAATATGTTGAAAATTTAAAACAAGTTGTAGCTTCCAATATGTTTTCATCATTGTATGTTTACAACTATTGCTGCTGTTGATACTCCAACTAAATTGTTCATTTTTTGATGGCTCACGCCTCTTCAATTGTGCTAAAATATTTACATAAACGGTCGTATGAAATTGTAGACTTTAGGTAGCAGAGATTTCTTAGGCAACATTTTGAACAGGACATTATTATTGGGCTGCACAGTCGGTGTATTTTCTGATCCGATTTTTTCTTCTTAGCCATTTTTATCACAAAAGAATGGTTTCTCCACATTTAATTATTCTGATGCTTTTATTATTCAATAGCTTCCTTTAGTGATTTTCCAAAACAGCACCCCATCCAAATTTTAAAAGCTCTATAATTGGATAAAATAGCTACGTGGTTCTTGAGAGCAGGTTGTCAGGGGTAGTATTATTTCGAACCGATGACAAGTTGCTGGGTTTGTGAGCACTTTTTCAAGAGGTTGTAAAATTCTCATTTTTAGCGTTTCAGACTTTTTTTTTGATCAGTTTTGCGCAAAAAGGCAAAGTCTACAAGAATGTCTGAAACGCTGAAAATGAGAATTTTACAACATCTTGAAAAAGTGCTCACAAACCCAGCAACTAGTCGTCGGTTCGAAAGAAGACGACCCCTGACAACTTTACTACGGAACCTTTGCCAGATACTCACTCAATCTTCTATTTCTGTGGGTTAACAGGTAGCTTTACAAAATCTACTACCCACCGTTTCATTAGTGTTTACAGTCGACTCTGTTCACAGTCACCTCCCACCATCATGTCTCTCCTGTAGCTTGATCAGTCCTCGAGTGGCCACTGTTGAGAGAGTTCACCGTGTTATTATTCGACCCTACCGCAGTATACCCCCCCCCAAATGAAATTTTTTTGAAGTGTTTCCAAACACCCTATATCAACCTAAAATCACCTCAGAAGTTCAAAAAAGACATTATTTTTGTGTTCTGGTCAATAAAAAATTGAGTTTTGGGCATTTTGAAATTTCGACCATTTGGTTGTTTTACCATGTTTTGGTCACTGGAGCTGGGCAAAAAGAGCCTCTAAATGCATTTTTGATCAAGAGTCTTGCTCGGAATTATGTCTAAGGTAAGTGAGTGCGCGCATCTCTAACCAACCAACCAAAAAAATTCATTTGGGGGAGTATACTCCGGTAGCGCCAATATTTCTTGCAGTTGTGTAAACCATCAGCAAACTCTTGATTTGAACTTTGTAATTCAAACAAAAATACATTGAGTTGTCAGGAATTTTCTGACTTTGCCGTCAAACTACTGAGTGGATCTTTTCGACCAATTTCATTTTTTAAAATTTCTAGTGAAATTTTTACTCATTTTAATTTTTGTTCAAAAGCAAGTTATGCCTCATTTCAAAGATTATTTATTGCTGTATTTAGCAGTGTGTTGATTTTTTCAGAAAATCTTATCAGCTATGATTTACAGCTAAAATTAGTAGCTCACTCATTTTTTCTGAAAGATTTAAAGAAAGATTCATTGACGAGAAAGTATAAAAATGAAACCGTTTTGTGTATCATATCAGCCTTTCTATGTGTTTCCTCCTTACTGAATAAGTATCACGATTCGCACTCGCGAACAGCCAGAATCGGCTTTGCTTTAAAATCGTCGGTTTTGCACCTATTTTTAAATGCCTTTAAAATCCAATTTTTTGAGTAAGAAATAAAAATCTGAATACACAGACAGAGAGAGAGCACGAAAAATTGATATATATATAAAAATAAATATCAAAACCGGTGATTGTTTTGCAGTTTATTGAGAAAGTTTATTGAGAGGTTTGTCATGCCGTAAAAAAACCATTGCCGTAGTTTTAGGGTTAACGCGCAGTTAACCCATTTTTAGTAGACTCAAGTTGTAAAATTGAGTCTGTTTGATAGGTTGTGAAAATTAAATTTTTCGCAAAATTAAAAATTTGCAAAATATAGCGTAATTTTATTGCAGTCATAGATGTAAATTTGAATTAGGAAACTTATCAGTAAACTTTATTGTCATTTTTAGATTTAAGTTAATAGAACCTGCTAGAAAAATGTTGGTCAACTATATGTCACCGGACAACCCAATACTTTTCAGGCAAAATTTTCGTTCGAAACCGTCTTTTTGCCTCGCCTTCTAGCGGTCTTCAGATCACTTTTACGCTTGAAACCACACCTTACTTACTTCAAAAAAAAATTTTTGCCATGCTAAAAACACTATTTTAACAAATTTACGCCAGCCGAAATCCATTCTACAACTTCTTTTCATAAAAATCACTCATTCATTAGGTTTTTAGGGAAAGCCAAGACATGCTTATTCAAGCATCTATTTGCCTCAACAACTTACTTTTTCATGGTTCTCACAGTTTTCCTTTCTTGCAGAATCAGCCGAATCTTAAACATCTTAATTATTCCACTCAATTTTTTCTCCCAAAAAATATCATCGCAGTCCAAAAGCGGAGGAAATGAAGCTTATTTGGAGTATAAGCCAACAAACTAAGGCAATCATCACCAAGTTTTCTTGAGAAAAAAGTGGTAACCCTCTTTTCAGACAACCCAATAATCCAGTTTTAGTAGATGAAAAAAAGTTGTAAAAGTTCACAGTAAGCTGGTAATATGAGTTGACAGTGCCTTTGGCATTTTTACTCTTGTTTTTTTGTAAATCCCCCAAGTTAGGGTTAATTAGATGTCGTCTACAATATATTTCAATCACTGTCATCCTTTTTTCCTCAGTACGTAGACTTGGGATGTGAGATGGCTAAACTTACTTAGCTATTTTTTTGGTGGGTCTCACATTTTATTCGTTTATCTATCAATAAAAGTGTGACGAGGAGGTGTCTTGTCATCTTGAGGGTACTCGCTTGCACATCTAAATTTAATAAGCAGCAGTGGGAGCTATAGGCCTAGCTGTGCCAGAACATGCCATCCTGTTAGTTTTGAAGAATTTGATATCAGGGTGGACTTGTTTCTTAGGAATGCTTATAAATTCAGCTACTGTCAGGTTTTGACTTAAGAAATTGCTGTAAATGTGGTAATTATCTGAGACCCATACTTTATTGATCATTTTTCTTAACAAGATTTCTGAACCTTGACAATCAGTTGATGGTGCTGGCTGAATATGTTTTTTGTTATTGGTATTACAGTGGTTTCTCGATTTAGTGCACACTCGATACAGTGTACATCTGAGCCCGACTTTTTGGCCAGCGACTGAAGTAAAATGACTGAATTCGAACCCCGATTTAGTGTTCACTTTGGCCGGTTCCCAGTGTGTACACTAAGTCGGGAGTCCACTATATTTGATTTTCTACGACGTGAAAATTGTGGAGATTCTAAAAATGCTATCAAAGTGGACATCTTCTGGCTGAATGTTTGAGGAATTTTTTGGTCTTTGTTGCGTCAAAACAATGTTTTATATCAAAAAAATTCAATTATCTTGGTTACTTATTATTACCCTTTTTGGCCAAAATCTAGAAGTAGAGCCAAGAATGATCTCAGCTCGACGGCTTAGTTTTGTTTTTAATGAGATTTTGGACTCGTCTGCCTAATGTGAACAAAGTTTATTTTAAACCTCTAATTTTTTTTGTTGTCACAGTAGTATTATCGCTAAAAACTAAACCCAAAATATAAGAAATCCCTATTATTAGTTATAATTTTCGTGTTCGCGTAGTTTTATGCCAGAACATGCTAAAAATATCAATCGCATTTACTAATCATCCAATCCAATTTTCAGCATTCAAATTTGAAGAAATGCGAACGACTCAAGCACATCTACCACCCTGCGAGTGCCTCAGTTGGCCACTCTAACTTCTCCAACCCCTACCTCAACAAGAATAAAAAGGTTGGTTTTCATTTGCACATCTACAAAAAACTTATCTACCTAATCACATCAGTGAAACCCATCAGCTATATTTTACCATATATCCCCGATGTCCCAGGCCAATTTCGCGAACTATTCGATTTTGTTGCTCCGCCATATTATTAGTTCTTCAAAAGCCGGGTCTTAGAACACTGGAGCTGCACAAAGTAGTAGCAAATGAAATTTGGGCGAAAAGTTGTTTCCAACTCCTCCAGGCCCTATTTAATTAAGAGAATAAGAAGGGATGGGCTGCACAAATGCACTCCAAGTTAGGAAGCAGGCCAGGGGTAAGTGATATCAACATGCCTTCCCCTCCTTTTTTGAGAGAGTAACGAGTGCCACAAACAACAACAACAACTCCCGAGACAACTGCACAATGTCGGGCAAATGAGTCTTTCTTCTTTTGCCTTTTTTTGGCTAGATGATTTGAATTTGAATTTTAAGCGTTTATTCGCTAGGAGATGAGGGTTGCGGGGTTTGGGGTTGGTTAGTGTGCTACCCTCTCGCCTCGGCTCTCCCCCTCATCTTCATTCTCATGTAGATGAGGGCAAGAAGCGGACCAAATTCAATTATACAAATCAATGGATAAGTTTGAGGCCGGCGCTATTCTCCCACCCTGGCTTGTGGGCCATCCACACAATTGCTTTCTTGTTGCACAAAAAAGTTTTGCTTTTCTTGGCTCAATTGCAGCAAAGCTATAGTTTTTTAAATGATTTAGGATTAAGAAAAGCCCTTTCGGATCTTACAATAAGTTTGAAAACAAACCTGAGTAGGCTCCATACTTGATTGAATGCCAGGTCCCCGGAATTGTCCGAAAATAACTCCACACTCTAAAAAATCTAACAAACGGAAATATTACAAAAAAGACTAAACGGTTCCTTTTGCATTTTTCTTTGAAAATCGACGTTTTCTGGCACTCCAAAGATCCGGCCAGTTCAAATTGGCCCAGGAGCAAATTGGAACAATTCAAATTTAGACGCTACTGCCGTATAACCAACCCCCCCCTCCCTCTCCCTTCCAATAATTATTGAGGGATACATAAAACCACTATTTTCAAAAAAAAGTTATGCAAACGCCCTTGTTAGTTATGGCCAGGCTCTAAGCCTAAATTATTGGGAGGGGGAGCTCCTAAATTTATATGTTTTGGATGGTTTATGTACAATCTGGATTATTTTTCGGAGTAAAAATTGACAAAGATATGCCTTTGTCGCGCTGTTGTTTTAAAAATAAGGGTGAAACGTCCCTTTGCCGCAGTCGAAATAGACACACGATATAGAAAAACCCAGATGTCGCACTACTTCCATACCCAGAAATCGGCAGACTGTCACGGGTTGCGGGAATTCAGGCACCAGCAGTAACAGCACGACACGGAGGCTGACCAGCAAACTCAGAGACTTCAACAGGCAGGCACTTGATCGCTTTACTTTCACAGTCCAATCCATCTGAGCGTCGCATCACACAGACCATCTTGGTCGCCAAAGCTCGTCGGTCGACTCGGCACTCAGCCAGAACTTCATCTCCTTCACTGTCGGTCAACACTCTCATATTCAGGCCGTCGGTGCCACTCAAACTCTATGAAAGCTTACTAACCTTGGGCTCCAGCATATTTTGCCAAGAGTCCAAATCAGCAGAAGCTGTCATCTCACCACAGGCGACGTTGCTTCAGCACAGCGATGGACCCAGCACCATTTGAGACGAGGAGCTTAAGGCTGGGAACCACCTTGAGCACGAGCACAACATTCACCACTTCTAGCTTTGCAGGATGCATCGATAGCTTTTATAACCTGAACTGACAGAAATTAAGCCTCATGACACAAATCACACCGACGGTATTCACACAGACACAACAGTACAAATGAACTAATGAAAAGACTGATTCCAAGCTCCCGTCGGTCTAAACATTCCCACACAGGACAAATCAGGGTTCAAACTTCAGTTTCGGATTCGCTTCCGCAAATCCCCTTCCCTTACAAGAGTCTTTACTCAAAGTGACAATTGTACCTAATATGTATTTTTGTTTTGGGGCCATTTTTTTGATAATCCGGTATTCTGATGTGAGATCAACTTGTGAAGAATCAAAAGTTGAATCATGAACATCAATATCAGAGTTGCAATTTTTAATGACCTAAAAATTAAGGAGCTACAGAAAATAGGGAACTCAAACAAAAAGATTGGCGTATTTTCTATAGCGCCTTTATTTTTTAGAACATTTTTCGAATAAATTTGGCAATTCTGATATTAATGTTTCTGTCGCCGTATTAGAAAAAAACACGGTATCATATAAATTTAGGACTCAATATTTCAAATCAGAATTTCGAAATCGTGTTAGGAAAAAGTTATGAACATTTGAAAAACGGTCAAAATTTCTTGTGGCTCCTTGCCAATTCATTCTTTTTGCAAATGATTGAAATGAGAAAACTTGAATTTTTCTTCACAAGCCATTTCGCATGCACTAAGCATGCGATAAAGGTGAAATGTAGTTCAGGAAAAATTTTGGAAAAAGGCAAAATTAGTGGTCAAAAGAATTGCGCGATTAGAAAAAGTCAAACTAAAACACATAACTTAAACAGAGTAATTTGCAGGTTCTCTCCGCGGGTATGTTATTGTATTATTTGGCAGCTATATTCAAAGGGTAATTAATTTTTATCTTTTTTTCCAAAATCTAGTGGGTCTATTGCACTATATCTATTGCAGGCTGCACCCTCGAGTAGATGATGACTTTGTGGACAAACTCAAGTAATTTTACATTACCTAAAACGTCTGTTTTCGTATACCATTAGGGTCATTTAGCTATCACTACACCTCCGCCATTATTTTTGCATTTGCCATCATAGTTTCAGCCAAACAGTATGTGGGTAAGTGACTAAATTTTTAGAAAAGTCTGCTACTATTGTGCAATCTTGCATTTTTGAAATTAGGCGGAAATCATTTATTTTAATTGCTACCTACTTTGAAACAACTGCTTTGAATTCGAAAAAAGGGATTTACACCGACGTTAAAATCTCATAGAAGGAATTTCCACCTACCTTAGTGCTCGGAACTCAAAATTTTAAAATAAAGAACATTTTTGAACAATAAAGAAATTTTTTCAAAAAGCCAGTGCTTATTGATTTTTGAGGGGTCGTAGCCTTTTGGCCCTTTTTTTCCATTTGTGAAAAAAAGGGGCCAAACGAATTACGTAATTCGTTTGCCCTTTTTTCCACTTTTTGAATTAGCGCCTTTTTTCCTTGCTTTTCTACCACGGTGTTTCGATTTTGAATCAAAAGTAGGTTAGGATTTTTAGATAGGCCGATTTAGAAAACTGGTTTTTACAAGCCTGCTGTCGTTTGACCGAGTGGATTCTAACCTAGTGTAAATTTTCGTTTCATCTTTGCATTGGATAAAGTTCTATACAAGGATATCCCAGAATTTTTTTCAGCTATTATTGTAACTGCCTTTCAAACTCTACAAAGTATGTCATAAAAACGTGACCACACCAAAATTTTGCATACGGTAACCTTTGCAGACCTTTGCTAGGTAGATCTTCAAAATTTTTAGGTCTTATGTTTCAAAAAATCGTCAAACTCACTTAGGATTCAGTAAAGCAGTTATGAAAACCGAAAAAAATTCACGGTTTTAGCTATAACCGCACTATAAAGATTAATTTAAAAGTTCCAAGTGGTTATTTTTTTATGACACACTCTATAATATTCTCATCACAACATCAAGCCATACCCATCAAAATTTTTATTTCATATAACATCAGATAAATATAATAAAACATATTCCATTAAAACTGACAACATCAAAATGATCTTTTTGGTACCTAAGGAAAGACGTTGGAATATCAGCCACCAGCGGAGTTCGGATCTTAAAATAAACCTACATGCAACAATTCTAGTAAAATCTCATCTATAATACTTACTGTTTTGTACTCAGCGGAAAAGTGGATGAATTTGATCTGTTCTTGAGGCTGAAAGAGCACTAAATTTCGCTTGTATAGACGGGCAGCAAGAATAAGCAGTGATGAATTTCCCCCATTGCTTTCTTTCGCAAAAGTCTTCATCCGCAGTTGTGCGATGGACCTTGATGTAGTCGTCGACTTCGACTCTCGGGCAGATCCACCTAGTTGCTGTACAGAAAATCCATCAATTCTTTGCGGACACGTGCCTGTTGTTTATAATTCTGGTAGACGATTTGAGCGACTGTTCTGAAAATTTTGAATTTTCCTTTAATCTCTAAAAACATACCCATAAAAAAGAGACTGTTGGCCGTAACATCAAGAAATCGCTTCGGCTCCTTCTTTTCCCACAGATAGATAAGGCGTGCTGGTGCTGCGACCTACCGTACAAACTCAATCGATTTTTTCTTTTGGATGAATCCTTGTTTCAGCGTTGCTTCTTTCTTTCGGTTTTCCGCTTCGTTTGCAGCCAAAATTGAGAATCGTTTCACTCGCTTTTTTAGCTGCTTAAACCTTCTTTTAGTCGTCTTTTCTTCTGTCCCTTTTTTCAGCGGTTGCGAGCAGATGACTGGCAGCGTAGAGAAACTTGAGCATATCTGGCAAAATGCTGGTATCATGTATAGCGTGTTTAGTGTCCTCCTAAGAATTAAAAGATATTGCAGAAAAGGAAATATTTTGCTACCTCATAGCTATCCCACAACTTCTGAAGCTGATCGTTCATTTCTGCGTAGCGCTTGTTCGGTGGTCTTCCATCCATGCCTCAGCTGCAAAACTCGGACACTTTGCTGATACTTTAGCTTCTGCAGAAATTGAAAGAGAAGCGTCAAGTCAGGACGGCGTAGAGCCCCATGTCGCCTTATAGATTTGAATAATAATAAGTATGTGTAATCGAAAACAATCACTCTTGCAAAAAAGCATTGTATGACTCACAAATGTTTGTAGTTCGGTGTCTCAGCATATAGAAATTCCACTTGGTCGCAGTAATCTTCAGCCAGAAGTGTTCAAAGCAGTCGCAGAAGGTCTTTGCCCAAAGAAGCTCCCAGTCTTCCTTCATTTATTCTTTCCAGAAAGACACAATTTGATCCTTTGGCAGCAATGGCAAGGCCATCACGAGGCGGATCAGTTTGTAAAAGTCGTCCTTTATCTCATATTCTATCTTGAATCCAAGCTCGTTCACTTTGCGCATAAGTGTAGTGAAAGAGGCATCCATGAATTTTCTAAATACTTAGACTCTAAAAACCTTTGCATAACCTGATAGCTCACCTCAACTCCAAATGAATCCATTGAAGCCATCATCTCACTTTTCTCGTAATCACAATAAAACGCCTCGAGGACCGAGTTGATTCCCAATTTTTTCCACTTGGCTTGAAAATGATTGAAAATTACGGAATATGTTAGCTGCTCACGATTTTTCATTACGCATGTCACAAGCGCTACCCATTCACCCTTGAACTGAACGTAAACCAATTCAGAAATATAATAATAAGTTAAAATGCTTACCAGTCCATGAATGACATACATCTGCAAAAATTTCTTTGGACACAGATCGAAGGTTCCGTCTGGCATTAGCAGTTTGCATTCGGCAGACGCTCGGTAATCATCATCTGCTGCAAACATGATTAGTCCGGTCCCTTCATTAGATAGTGAGAGCCAGCTAAAACCTTAAAAAAAATTGCGGAAAAAACATTTGCACACCTTTCGTCGTTTTCCATGACAACGGCACGATAAGTCTTGTGGTACATCTGCGGCGGATTTAACGGGTTTGTGGCAGTTCTGCCAGCCATCTTGCGTCTTAGATAGTAATTGTTCCAAACTTCTTGCCATTGCTGAAAGAGCACGGCGATTGAATCCTCCTCTTTTCCCGTCTGGCCGGCTTCTTTAGCAAGCTCGAGCGCTTCTCGCTGTCCTTTTTCGTGCGCTTCCTGAGGCTTCATCGAAGTATTGGCTTGCACTTCTTCGCGTATTCTCCGATCGATATTCCTAGCGATAAGCTGGAAGCCTTTTAAAAGCATGATACAGTTATGCAAAATTATCACTAACCTCATTTCGATTCTACAGAAAACAAGTGCTGTGATGAATCCCTTTGTTCAGCATATAACAGCCATCTTTTTCCTTCAGTGTTGGCAATGGCTTCGGTCTATCATCTTCGTCAGTGCTAAAATTACGAATTTCTTCTAATAACTTACTAAAAAAACTTACTGCCTGTAGTCAAGACATTCATAAATACATTCTTGCTTCTTCTTAAAAATGAGAAACTTGCTTTCTTTCTCTGACCGTCTTTATTTTGTTGCCGTACTTGGATTGAAAAGAGCTAAAGATAAAAAATACACGTTATTTTATGATCAAATTACTTACATGACATCTTTCTCGCTCAAGAACACACCCGCTGAGACAGTCGCTGGCATATGGCTGTAGATTGCTTGCTTTCCTTTTGTAACATGGAAGTTTTTCTTGAAGAATCGGACCACATCCGCTACCGAAACTTCTTTGTTCTTTAGGGCTTGCAGCATCTCGACCACATATGGGTTAGTCCAAGCAAAGGGTTGCATCTTTAAAAAAATATACAAGATGTGAAAAGACTAAGGTTGAGTTAAGGCATATGGCGGAATATGGCTGAGCCATTTGAAAATAGACGTAAATTTGACCAAAACTTTTACTTAGTGATTATGGCATATTTTCGAACTGTGGAAATATACGGTGGAAATAACTGTGAAAATAGCCTGATTTTTGGCCATATTTGGCTGGCCATATGTCTGGATTCGTTGCCCATTTTGAAATGTCCTGCCCTTTGCCCTACCCTATCAAAATTTCAGCAAATTTAGAAGAAAAGCAAGTGGAAAAACAAACTCAAACCTTATTGAATAAATAAAAAAGGCGCTAATTCAAAAAGTGGAAAAAGGGGCCAAACGACTTACGTAATTCGTTTGGCCTCTTTTTCCACAAATGGAAAAAAGGGGCCAAAAGCACCTACGCCATTTTTGAGCACCAAAAATAAAGATTTTGACGCAAAATCTCAAAAATTTTAAAAATTATTTAAGGGACAAATGTTTAAAAAGACCTACCCTGACCAAACCTTCACATTTTTAAGAGATTTGAACAATAAGGGTACTTAACTAGAGTTGTGGAATTTCAGCAAATATTTCCAAATCCCTTAATTTTTTTATATCGCAATATTTGAGGAAGATTTCCGTTTTGCAACCCTGGTCTTCAGCATTTCCCTGACCAATGAAACCCAAATCTTAAAATTTCTAAAAAAATATTGTGACCCAGCCATTTTTATTTATATTAATCTAATTAATCAAGAAGATTGGCCATGGTGGGAGATTATGACCAAAAATAAGTGATTTTATTGCAGGATATCCTATTCAATGTTGGGTGCCGGCTCAATTCACAGATGCCTGGGAACAGTGAGCACTTCGACTTACCATTTCCTTTGAGTATACACAGCATATTTTAGATACACTGAAAATTACTGTTGGGTGGAAAATGTAAGCAATTTTTTTCCCTCTATGATTAAACTCCTTACCAAATTATTTAAGACCTACTACCTGCCCTTGACGAATGCCTTTCCTTTGGATTATGGTGACAGGCGGTAGGGTCTTTTTATGAGCCCTCTTTTAACCATTAATCTATTGGTTGAAGGTTCAGGGCCAGGCAAATCAGCTATTATCAATGGGTGCCATTTGTGTTAGCATTGGAAGCCCTCATGTTCTATGTGCCATGCATAATGTGGAGGGGACTGCTCCACTGGCACTCCGGCATCAATGTTCAAAGCCTTACACAAATGGGGTGAAACAAATTCAAACATTAGAGTACATGTCGTGTGTATTTGGGATTATTGCAGATGTGATGCCAGAATGATGGATGCAGACGCCAGATCTGCGACTGTGTAAGTTTAGAACTTCCTCGTTCGCGATTTCAAACCCCATCCCTATTTTATCGAAGTTCGACTGTATCTTGTGCTATAAATTATATTTTATTGTAGTTTTTAATAACTCGAATCCTAACTCAGACTCGGATTTGAAGTATGCTAACAAACAATTAGAGAAATGCTGTACCATAGCCTAGTACAGCCTCATCCCCAAACAAAAACAGTATAGAATGTTTCAATTGTGATGATCATTAGTCAATCATGAGGGATCGCATGACAAAAGGATTTATAAATAAATTTCAATAAAAAAAAGACGGTTCTCAAGACAGGTTCAAAGAGAAAAAAGAAGCCAAAAAAAGAAATTTATGGGACTATCTGAAAACACACACCAAAATATCGATTTCGCCCAGTAAATTGATGATTTTCACCAGGAAATCGATAAAACCAGTGCATTTGGATAGCATGTTAACCCAAAAAACTAACATAATGAAAATAAGAATGACGGAAAATTCTCATTGTTGCTATTTAGTAGAGAATCAGGGCATGATATCAACTTTAACCGATATATCAGGTCATACGGAAAGTATTGACACAAAATTTCAAATCCTTGTATCTCGCTCATTTGTTAACATTTTGTGGCAATCTTTTTTTTGTTTTGTAGCCCTGAGTCTACTCTATGGGAAATAACTGAACTTTATTCAACAACTGTCTTTCAACAACTGTAAATTCGACTGACCAAGGACAAGATCGCTGATCTTGGATGGGAGATTCTGCCGCACCCGCCTTATTCTCCAGATTTGGCTCCTTCGGATTTTCACCTGTTCTTGTCAATGCAAAACTATCACAGAGAGAAACAACGTTGAACAAGTGAAAGCGGATTTGCAAGCGTTCTTTGAGTCAAAGCCAGCGAATTTCTTTGCTAGAGGAATTGCAAAATTGCCAGAAAGATGGGAAAAAGTTATTGATGCGGAAGGATCCTATTTTGTTGAATGATTTGTTTATTGTTGAATAAAGTTCAGTTATTTCCCATAGAGTAGACTCAGGGCTACAAAACAAAAAAAAGATTGCCACAAAATGTTAACAAATGAGCGAGATACAAGGATCTGAAATTTTGTGTCAATACTTTCCGTATGACCTGATAGTATACCGTATTATCTCTAATAAGCGCCCCCTTGAACTTTGAGGGTCTGTATTTCAGGGCAGAGCAAACAATTTGCAAAGCTGTTTTTTGCATTTTCTTAACTCCCACGAGCTCTACCGATTCCGTTTTTTGGATTTTGGTTGTGCATCCAAAAATCTTGAGATCGACCCTAAATTTTTCCGATTTTCGGAGGGTTGAAAAATAAGCGTCCCGGGTCGCTCATTAGAGATAATACGGTAGGTAGCAGAAAGTTGTTGATTACTTTGGTTGCTAGGCGTATTTTTCTGACAATCTCGAAGTGCAGTTTATAATATTTGGCTTCATGTCAGTCGGCTTCGTTTTCAGAATCTGTATATAAGTTAGAAATGTAAATTTTTATTGGGTTTCAATTTTGTCATTGCCATCCATATAAAGTTTAAAAGACATAGCTGAAAATTACTGAAAATACAAAAGAAATCTAATATTAAAACATAGATTTGTTCGATCGCTAACTCTGTTTGACCTTTTTGTTTGCAGTCAAACCATAGCTGGTCATATGGAAGATGCATTAGAAATACAAAGAGAAGTGAGTCGAAAAATGAAGTTTTTTGTTATAATCAGCTGTTTTAGGTGACAGATGTGTCGAGCTTCTGTGTTGGCAAACGGTATATAATTCATATTGCTTTTCAATCAAAAAATCCGAAATCAAAATGTTTTAGCTGGGGATCTTATGTCACTTGTTTGTATGTGTTCATCAAACTGCTCTATGTGGTCAATGTTGTTCTACAAATTTTCCTTCTCAACATCTTCCTAGGTTCGTTATTTTGCAAAGACATACTCCGCATATAAGGTGTCTACTCAGGACGGGAAAGTGCCTAAAAAATACTTATAAAGACAGTAAACGATAAAGACAATAAAGACAGAGGAGGACTCACTGGATATATTAGTTCTAACATATCTAAGAACGAGACTTTTAGTACATACCGATCGACACCCCAGAATAGACTGGGCCGAGCGAAACGGGACTTGTCCTGTTCAGTCATCATCTCTAAATATCCACTTACCGTATTTCTTCTAATAGACGACACAGCGTGTTTATTTTTCAAAGTCCCTCTGGGTGTGCGGCGTCTATGAGAGTCATTTTGAAAATTTTTCAGGTTCAACCTAAATCCAAAACGTCGACTCGGTAGAGCTCGTGGGAACTAAGAAAACGCAAAAAACCTGTTCGAAAAAAAATTTCTGCTCCGAGACACAGACCCTCAAAGTCAAGGGGGGCGTCTATTAGAGGAAATACGGTATCCTGAGTCAGTTTTTGCCCCGTCAATTACTGTACATTGATTACTGCAGATTATTTCGTACAATATACGAGAAATTCTACAGTTATCGATGTGGCATAAACTGACTCAGGATGAGTCGGTGTCCATTCTCAGTCAGTTTTTGCTGCGAAAAGTCAGAAATAAATCAAAAGTTTATTTGGATGCGTTTTATATCTTCTTTTCTCTGATTATTTTTAAAGACCGGCTTTTCATAAGTTTTTGCCAGACTTACCTTCACTGCTTATATATTTCAGGAACTGACAATGTCTTCTACGGATTTCACATTCTAAAAGACTTGTTAAATGGAAGGGAGTGGGAAATCAGTCAGTTTTACCTCCATCTACCAACAGAATATTTATCTATTATAAAAAATTTTAAGGTGGCAACTTCCCTAGAGTAACAATGTGTGATTTCGAGGTGCGGGTACTGGGCAATGTTCATCATCATGTATGTAAACCACAATTCTAGTAAAAACAGTAGCTAAGTTATTTTTTCAGACAGTGCAATGCGTAAGTCACACATTTTTGTCCCCAAAAGTGATGCTTAATCTCAAAATGACACTTGCAGGTGCTGATGATTAACATGTTCAACGAGAAAATCTTTCTCTTTCTGTGGTTCTGGTTCTTTATGGTCTCTATAGTATCATTTTTTTCCATGGGTCATTGGATGCTGTTGTCGTTTCTGCCGGGACAGGTTAGTGTGACACCTCATTTTGCTTTGTAATATAATTTTACAGGCAAAATTTTTTAGCACATGAAATTTGTCAGGAAATATTTGCGTGCAACAGATCTAGCCACAGACCGTTAGTTTTTGACCAGAACACCAAAAATACACGAAATTACTCAATTAAGGTCAATCAGTCAAGAAGTTTGTGCACAAGTTCCTGGGCTTTGATGGTAAGGAATTTTTCTGAAATGCCTCCTTGAAATGTAAAGAAAAACAGTTATGGCCTTTTTAAACGCACGGGCATGCCCATTAAAAGACCATGAAACTTGACAAGCACATAAATTTGCGCGGGACAAATTTAATTTTGTTAATAATGTTTCCGAATTATTTTTTGTGTGCATTTAAAATTTGAATTGCATTTATTAGTCCATGAAGAACGCAGATGTAGAGCAATGCAAGTTGCCTAGCTCCTCTGATCTGGCAATGGCAACGTTGGGCTCGACTAGTGGATGGTTCAATAGTTTGAAAAAAACCACAAATGCAAACAAAAAACAATTCGAAAATATTATTGATAAAATAAGGTTGGTCCAGCGCGAATTAAAATTTCTCAATTTGCTGTGCTTATCAAGTTTCATGGTCCTATGATCAAAATTTTCAAAATGAGGACATTTGCTCCGAATGAGGACATTTTAGAGTATTTTGTCGAAAAAATGCTATTTATTGCTCCTTTGCTGCTGAAAAATTAGATTTTCACTTAAAATTCCAAAAATAGGATTTGGAAGCCCAAAATAAAAACAAATCGTATGAATAAGGACGTGTACAGCGCCTGACTTTATCGGAAAAGTAGAACCTTCCAATGTATAGCAAATAAAAAAGACTTCAATAACCCAAATTCCTAGCCGAAATACTGCCTTATAATTTTTAAATTTTGGGAATTTACGCTTTTTCATTACCGCTCCAAATCATATAAATCCTAAAAACATGTCAAATTCAGGTGTTTTTTGCATGAGGATGATCAGTGCACATGCTGGCGACATTATGGCCACTGAACTAATAGGTAGAATAAGTATCTTAAAATTTTAGTACGCAAAATTTACTTGGAATTTTTAGTGGCACTTTGGCACAATTTCAACGACAGAGTGAGAAAGAGCCCGATAGAGATGTTTGAAGGTGGAGTCTCGCAGTCGCCCAGCAAGATCAATGAAAACTTCAAATCCTGGCTGATGGGCCAGTCTCGGTTAGTAGATCGCTATGCAACCAGTAATGCATATTCCTCCCAGCACCAGTAACGCCTCTAGGCAAGTCCTACTCAAAAGCTGTTGTTCGAACGCTATCTCTCTCTCCTTAATCCATCCCTTTGTTTCGGGAGAATGCAACAACCATAAGGCAAAATAAATACCCTTTTTGTCCTCAGTAAGACGTTTTCACGCATTTCAGCAACAATTTGAATAGATAGTGCATTATGAAAAGACAAATGATTCAGTTACCAACTCTAATAAGGAAAAAGCAATATTTTTTATTCAACAACACGAAAAAGGTTGCGTGTGCCAAAAACTATGCATCTTTTGCATAATTTGAACATGATGGCTGAAAAAATTGCAAACAGGACGGATTCAAACAGGTAAAACAGCTTCTGAGGTTTTATCACGAACTTCTTCCACTCTCTTCACCTTTCAGCATATTTTTAATTCTGACACCGGATTCGTGCTCAGCGTAGTCGTAGCTTGAAAGTAGCATGCTAAGTGCTTTTGAAATTTTGAAATCACTGTAATATTCCAGTTCCGTTGAATACAATAAAAATTTCAAATAGTGGATTTCGATTTTTTCTTTAAATTGAATGTTTATTGTCTTGAGCGGAATTTAAATATTGACAGTGACTTTAAAATTTTAAATTTTAAAATTAGAAGTAAACGAACTACGCTGAGCACGAATAATGTATTAGAATTGAGGATTAGAGTTGAACAGAGCTGAAGAAATTTGTGATACAACTTCAGAAGCTGTTTTACCCGTTCGAATTCCTTCTGTTTCCAAAATTTTTGCCCCTGCGCTTTGGGCCTTTGCTTACCTAGAGATCCAGATTCTTCTAGCTTGAGCCATATCAAGAGGGACTAAGCGTAAAATTCAGTTTTTTACACTATAATAAAAACTTGGTTGCAGTATAGAATCAAGACCCCACCCCCACGCAGATTGCTCAGGTGGAGTAGATAATCTCATATTCGTGTTTCTCGATCTGATTTGATAAGAAAGGCGGCTAATTTTTTAATTATGAGCAAAAAAAATTTTTGATCCACAGGGGACATCATGGTTTTTAGTCAAAATTTCATAATTTAAATTGGTGCCTTTTAAATTTTAAAGGGAATAATAGCTGCAATACGTTAAAAAAGTAAATTTTGGCAGCACTGCCTTTTCGTTGTAGTCGATGATTTGCGACTTTTGCCTTCCATCGATACACCTTCAAGAACCTCTTTGAATTGTCCGTCACAGTCTTTGGTTACTTGCTCACTCGTCAGTCCCGACTTCTTTCGCTTAATAAGTCAAGACAGCCATTTCTAGGCAGAAAATAATAGAAAATAACGGATTTTTCCTGCTTTTTCAGCGTGCCCACTCTATTTTGTCTTAGCTTACCTTGTGTGTTCATGAATTACCTATCGTTTTTTGACTGCGGCTGAACGAATTTTGAAGAGAGACCCTCTATTTGGCTTAACGCACATTGGTCTCGTGGAGACCATCTTAAGCTCTAAAAAACACTGATTTTTGTATGAGACACGCCAATTTTGTATACCCCCGTGTATCGAAAATTTTTTGTTGAAAATTTATTTGCTCAGAATTAAAAAAAACAGCCGGCTTTCTCATGAAATCGAGATCGAGAAACACGATCATGAGGTTATTTCCTCCATCTGACCAATCTGCGTTGTGGGATTATATATTCAAGCCGAAAAATTTTCGGCTTGAGAGAAATTGCATCCGAAAACTTTTAACATCACGCGTTTAAAATGCTAGGCGTTTCTCGGACCATCCTGTGCAGTTTTTATAGGTGTTCTGAAACTTTTAGCTTGGTTTTTCGGAATTTTTTTACATATATATTTTTTCATTTATTGCTCATTTGTCTTTTCTTCCTGCGCAATAAAGTAAGAATAAAGTTAGTGAGAATAACGTTTGAACACTTCTGGAGAGATTAGGGCAATTATTATGCTAATGCTGTTGCCATCCCCTTTCCTGTGTTATTGACTTTTGGCAAAAAACGTGAAAAAAGGAACATGCAGGAGTGCGTTAGCAGCACATTTACTTCTGTTGTTTAATTTTCCTTGCTCTTTTTACAAAAATACCTCAAAACTGATCCGTCTACTATTATAAATTTTCTTTCTTGGTGTTGTTGTGTTTGTGCAGTTAGTTATTAGAATAGTAGCTAGTCAACCATGGTGCAAATATTTATCTGGGCCAAAAATATACCTGCAATAATTTTGCAATTTCAGCGGCAAACCCATGGGATTCGACGGAGATGGCAGGAGTCAAGCTAGAGGCGGCAAAAAGCGAAGGAAAAGTGATGGTGGGTTTATCTTTTTCATTTTTTCTAATTAATTGATGCATTTTCAGGGTACTTCACATTTGTCTGAGCTATTCTGGCACCAGATATTCTTCTCTTATATTGCTTCTTCCTCATTTCCAATGATGACAAGTGCAACTTCTACAAACACAACAACAGCAAGTACGGCAGGCAATTGTTCAATGTAATCCCCCACTTGTTGGTGCTTTCTTCTTCTTCTTTCTGTAGCACTATTATTGTTGTTGTTATCCACCGCTGTATTCCAATTCAATAAGCGTTTGTTTTAAGTTGTTGGGAGTCTTTTCTATATTCCTTTGAAGTCAAAAACTGCCTTTCGTGTTATTTTAATTGTTTACACTTGACTCGACAACATCTATTTACAACAAGGAAACTATACAGTCTTTTCAACTTGGTTTCTAACATAACAAGGCCTAGAATTTAACTTTAGGTATAGTTTTTTTTTAAAATCCATCAAAAATGATTTTAGAAAAAGAGGTTTTTAAGAAAAATGATTTTAGGAAGAAAACAAGGCAAAAGAAAAATAAAAGGGATAAATTTAGTACAAAAAGTAAATTTTTTACAAGAAAACTATTGCCCGTTATTTATTGTGTTAGTTACTTGACTTTGCTATTGCTTTTACCAAAAAATATTGGCAAACAAACACCTGAAGTCATCGGAAATAGAAAAATATATTGAGGAAATTGAAAAAAAAGAGTTTGTCCTTATTGTGATATTCCGTATTCCACTCACAATATCCTTCTTTAAAAAAATGCATTTGCTATATTGTTCATTTCGCAAGAATACCCGACATGTAAAATCGATTGGTGATTTAAAAAAATTATTAAAAGTTATGATCATTTCGAAAAAGCATAGTTTCTTGATACTGAAGAAATAAATTTTGCGTGTGCGAAAAAATCAAAAATTGTACCTTCAAAACACCTAAAAATGATGTTTACAATACCGTATTTCCTCTAATTAACGCACCCCTCCCTGATTCAAAATCGTATTTTTCGCATTGTGTTTTTGACCCACTTTTTGATCACTTCTCTCAGGCAAGTTACCAACCATTTAATAGCTCATCTTTCTGGCTACAAAATGGGCGGTAACTTGCCTGAGAGAAGTGATCAAAAAGTGGGTCAAAAACACAATGCCAAAAACACGATTTTGAATCAAGGGGGGGGTGCGTTAATTAGAGGAAATATGGTATCTAAGTTTAAAGTATTTTTAAAAAATGTTGATCAAAAAACTGATTACAAAAAGTTGTTTTTTATACATTTCTGCCTTTCTCATGATGTTGGCCGATCGAATACAACTGTAATGTCTTGTTGGAGGTGTGCTCACCATTCTGTAATAGTTTGCAACAGTAGCATAACCAAACTAGTCTTTCTGTGTTCTTTTCTCTATCCCCAAATAAATATATATTCTCTTTGTTAAAAGATGTATTCAGGACTGTTGTTTTTGCTTTTTGTAATCTCACACCATTTTTGTCTAGTCATATCTTGCGATTGTGACCATTTTGTTTAATAATTGTGCGATTTTTCTATTGATTTTGCCTGCTCGTCCGAAACTTACATTTTTTAAGGTTTAGGTTTTATGAAGAACTTTTTACCATTTCAGATGGCCAAAATTTTTTTTGCAAGACGACTTCCAAACATTTCCGGAAAACCAAATTTTGTTTTTTTTGTCATTGTCTGCCCAAAAAGTCGCAGTCAAAGATTAACACGGGCAACGCCGTGTCTACCAAAAAATAAATTTTGTGCAAAATTTCACAAAATTTCAAAAAATTTGCAAATAGGACTGCTTTTTCGGGCAAAACTGAAGTTGTATCACGAATTTCTTCAACTCTCTTCAACTTTAAGCAAACCCTCAATTCTAACACTTCATTCGTGCTCAGCGTAGTCGACTTACTTTTGGAACTGCTTTTAAAATTTGAAAGTCACTGTCAAATTTCAAATTCCGCTCAAGACAATAAACATTAGAATAAAGCATTCAAGTTTTTTTGAAAATCCAATGTTTATTGTCTTGAGCGGAATTTAAAACTTTACAGTGAGTTTTTAAAAAATTTAAGAGCGATTTTAACGCAAAAAACGACTATGAAACAAATCGACTACGCTGAGCACAAATCCGGTGTTAGAATTGAGTTTTGCTAAAAGGTGAACATAATACAACTTGAAGAAATTCATCATACAATTTCAAAAGCTGTTTTACCCGTTAGAATCCGTCTTGTTTGTTTATTTTTTTTTTCAGCCAGCGTTTGCACTTAACGCATCGTTTGGTACACATCGCATTTCCGTGTTAATTTATCTTTGAAATACAAAAATTGTGGTGCTTATACATATTTGGAAATTCTGGATATAGCCTGTAGAAATAACCCCATTATAAATACACAAACTAGTCCACTTTTTGCTAAAATTTTGTGAAGCCTAAGGCTTTTGTTCAAAACTATTTGTGAATGCTGTCTTGTTTTTTGGATGCACCAAAGACAATGTAAAACTTTTATTAAAAAATAACAAAAAAGATTTTGCCAATACTTTTCTGTATGTTCAAGAGTCAAGTAGTATCCAAAATATTTGTTCAAAAAGCGGGTTCTTCTGTATTTTTATAATTGTTGTTAGAAGTATCTATCTTGTCAGACAGCAGAATGTGCGTTGCTATAAAAAAACCTCAAAAAGGCTTCTCTCTATAAGTGACGAAATGTTTAGAATGCCTCGAAAGCTCGCCTAAAAGTGCCAAGCAACAGAGTGAGAAGAAAGTCAGAACATGCCAAACGTCTTCCGAAGAGCATCATGCAACAAATGGTTGAAGGTCTTTACCCAGTTGGCTGGGACGTTAAGAACTTGAGGCATTCTAAAATACCGTATATCCTCTATTAATCAGCCCGGGCCATTTATTTCTCAATCATTTGAAAATCAGAAATTTTTTGAGCTCAACTTTGGGAGCTCACCTATAGTCTGAAAAGTGGTATTGCTAGAGCTCGTAGCAGTTATGAAAAAGCAATATACATATTTCCAAAATATTGATTTGGCCTGAGATGTAGGTCCTCGGCGAACTGCGGGCCGAAAAATCGAGGATTTAAGTTAGGTACCTTTTGTCCATGAGAAAGGGCTTTATAAGACAATTTTTAAACATTTTCCAAAACGCACTTTCTGATTTCTGTGTCTTGTATACTACTAAAACATTCATGATAGCATTGTTTCGGCAAAAACAACAACAAAATCTCGGCAACACTGCCAAATGTCTCAGCAAATACCATAATTACTATTATCATGTAATTTTAAATGCAAGTTAAAATTGTCTGATTATAATGAACAAATAAAAATTTAATAAATAAAAAGAATATTCGGTGTGCAATCAAGTGAAGAAGGAGGTGCGAGATAAAGTTTAGCCACTTGAAATTTACAGCACTATGTCTCGTCAGGCATTCGAATGGCACCAGAAGTATTGGTAGAACGATGATCAACGAGAATTTAACCATCTAGTTCAGGGCAAAACAATGAACAAAAGGGCGCTACTGCAGAATCGGTTGCAAAAAAGTGCTTGGTCCCCCCTGTTGTTCTCAAAAATATTTTCTCTGAAATTAACTTTTGAAATTGTAAAACAAATATTTTTCAAAAAAATATTTTTGAAAACAACAGGGGGGACCAAGCTGTTTTTCACAAAAACAACAGGGGGACCAAGCTGTTTTTCACAAAAAACAACAGGGGGGACCAAGCTGTTTTTCACAAAAAAACAACAGGGGGACCAAGCACTTTTTTGCAACCGATTCTGCAGCAACAAAAGCTCAAAATTTTTTTTTGAGGTTTTACCGGTCTGTGAAGCCTCTTGACAAAAAATTCAAAAAATGGTGCAATTTTTACGACTTATCCTGAAGCGTCTAAAGATTAAGTTACAAGTTTTTCAACTTCTATTTTGATAGCGATAGTTAAAAAAACAACAGGGGGACCAAGCTGTTTTTCACAAAAACAACAGGGGGACCAAGCTGTTTTTCACAAAAACAACAGGGGGACCAAGCTGTTTTTCACAAAAACAACAGGGGGACCAAGCTGTTTTTCACAAAAAACAACAGGGGGACCAAGCTGTTTTTCACAAAAACAACAGGGGGACCAAGCTGTTTTTCACAAAAACAACAGGTGACCAAGCTGTTTTTCACAAAAACAACAGGGGGACCAAGCTGTTTTTCACAAAAAAACAACAGGGGGGACCAAGCACTTTTTTGCAACCGATTCTGCAGCAACAAAAGCTCAAAATTTTTTTTTGAGGTTTTACCGGTCTGTGAAGCCTCTTGACAAAAAATTCAAAAAATGGTGCAATTTTTACGACTTATCCTGAAGCGTCTAAAGATTAAGTTACAAGTTTTTTCAACTTCTATTTTGATAGCGATAGTTAAAAAACAACAGGGGGGACCAAGCTGTTTTTCACAAAAAAAACAACAGGGGGGACCAAGCTGTTTTTCACAAAAACAACAGGGGGACCAAGCACTTTTTGCAACCGATTCTGCAGCAACAAAAGCTCAAAATTTTTTTGAGGTTTTACCGGTCTGTGAAGCCTCTTGACAAAAAATTCAAAAAATGGTGCAATTTTTACGACTTATCCTGAAGCGTCTAAAGATTAAGTTACAAGTTTTTTCAACTTCTATTTTGATAGCGATAGTTAAAAAAAAACAACAGGGGGGACCAAGCTGTTTTTCACAAAAACAACAGGGGGACCAAGCTGTTTTTCAAAAAAAAACAACAGGGGGACCAAGCTGTTTTTCACAAAAACAACAGGTGACCAAGCTGTTTTTCACAAAAACAACAGGGGGGACCAAGCTGTTTTTCACAAAAAAAAAACAACAGGGGGGACCAAGCACTTTTTTGCAACCGATTCTGCAGCAACAAAAGCTCAAAATTTTTTTTTGAGGTTTTACCGGTCTGTGAAGCCTCTTGACAAAAAATTCAAAAAATGGTGCAATTTTTACGACTTATCCTGAAGCGTCTAAAGATTAAGTTACAAGTTTTTTCAACTTCTATTTTGATAGCGATAGTTGACCTATTTTAGGTACATAATCCGTTGCTCTCAGTTCGGAAAGAATTTGTGCATACTTAAAAGTTAGGTTATCATTATCTTTATCAGAATTGCAATTTTTAAGATTGAGCACCATATAAAACAAGACAATCGAAACTGATATGGATTTTTTTGGTGCAAATAAGGTCTTTTTTGTTGAAAATTTACTTTTTTTTGGCACAAATTTTTGTTTTGCGTTTTTCTATTTAATTTTTAAAATTTTTTTATAATACCATCAGATAGCCCTGCAATTTTAGTTTTTAACGAAATATCATCCACTGAAACATCTTTGAGAAATGTAGCACAAAAAGGTATGAGTATGAAGCAATTCACGAAAAGTGATTTGGGTTATACTTTTACCTTTTTGTGCTACATTTTACGAAGATGTTGCAGTAAATAATACCATATAAGAAACTAGAATCGCAGGGCAGAAAAACGCAAAATAAATTTGCACCAAAAAAATCCGTATCCAATTGAAATAAATTCGTTTTTTGGGCGCCTTCATTGTTAGGGCACTTTTTGAAAATTTGTTGTCAACGATGAATTTTCTAACCTGACATTTAATTCTGTACAAATTTGTACAACATCTTAACTAGCAGCTGTGAACAGTTGTCTATGAGTTGTGAAAAGGTTGACTGTTGCATTTCAAAAAGACTATTAAACGTGATAAGGACAATTCACGCGGGACCAACCTAATTTGCTCAATAATGTTTTCGAAATACTTTTTGTGTGCATTTTAAATTTTAATTTCATGTCTTAGTCAATATAGAACACAATATTTTAAAAAGCTCGCTAAACCACGGTCAAAACGTAAAACTCCTTAATTTTGTTCATTGCTGTTGTTTAAAATACTGAATGAAAAAAAGTATTTTGCGTATGTTTTTAAAAGAAATATTGTCAAACGTTTGAGTGTATTGTATAGCCCCAAAGTTTTAATCTAAGATACTGAAAAAATCTATAATGAAAATTAAAAGCAGAATAAGTATAGGCATGTACATAGCTAGAATGTAAAATATGAAAAGTCTTTACGCAGACAAACAAGTGGTCATTTTTTAAATAAAAACAATATATTTTTTTAATAGCTGTAAAGCAGAACCCTTTGCGGTCATTTTGATATATAATGAGTCTAGGTGTGGTATGACAATCATGGTGCACCACTTGAAAACGCGTAGGTATCCACCTGGATTTTGACCATGCACAACATGTTACCTCCCGGAGCCATTTTCACCTACTTGGTCAGACATCGAAGCGAATAGGATCCGCAGCATCGTGCTTAGCGCATTCTTTTCTACCTGCTGTTCTTGTTGAGCGCACCAGGATTTCCCGTGATAAATGCAAGCAGAAAATCATTCGATAACATTATTGACTAACAAGGGACCAGAGGCGCCTATCGGCGCCTCTATAGTATTTCGAAATTTCAATGAAGGGCTATGACTTCATTCATAAAAATAGGTATATCCCCTAATAGAACTCACTTTTTTCGCCTGTTCTTTTTTTAAAACGAAAGCTGACATTCTGGGGAACACGATGGTATTAGCGACAAAAGTGATTTCGCTATCTACGACCCGTTCTGGCCTTCGAAGTAAAACCAACCCACCCACACATGCCAAATACTATATAAGATTAGGTTGGTCTCCCGCGAATTCAAATTTCGCAAATTGCTGTGTTGATCAAGTTGCATGGTCTTTTAAGAAAATGGAAAATAATGCAACCGGTTTTTAAGGTGAGTGGTAGGAACGTAAGAAGAATTTGAAAAAAAAAACTGACCTGCATTAGGCACAAAAATAAACGCAATAAGGCAAACAAAGCAGCACATAAATAGCCCAACATGCTAAAGAGATAACCAAGGAAGGGGCTATGCTAGTAAACAACTGTAGTCTGTGTTTATATATTATATAGAAGCTTTTAAATATAAACACAAGTGCTATAATGTGGAGCACTATAGATAATATTGTTATTATGCATTACTGCATAAAAAATTTTCATTTTGTGTGAAGTTTGTTTAAAAATCTAAAAATACAACCTATTTGTTCAAGCAAGATTTTGAAAGGTAAAAAACATTTTACGCAACGAAATAAAATTTAAAAACAGTGGCTAAATACCAAAAATATTAGGCACGACAAAAGTGCTACTACTCAGCTGCAAAAATTTATTTAAATTTACTGTTTTCAAAAAGATTTTAACGTGAAAGATTGCGTCGCGTAGAGGCGTTTGGCCCTTTTTTCCCGAATGGGAAAAAAGGGCCAAACGCCTTAATAAGGCGTTTGGCCCCTTTTTTCCCAAATTTCAAATTTCTCGCCTTAGTCCCCCCTGTTGATTTTTTCAACTTTTTTCGATTTATCAAATTTTTACGCACTTAGGTTTAGGTTTCGGCTTAGGCTTAGGGTAGGCCAGGCGGACTCAAATGGTTTAAACATAGTTTTTAAACTTTTGAAAATCGAATGAGGGTTTTTGAGGGCTTTTGAAAAAAAAATAGTTTAAAAGCTGGGTGATCCCTTGGCCCGGACATGTCAACTCCCTTGATTCCTTTTTTTAAGCAGGGCATAGCCGTTAGGCTTAGCCATTAGGCTGGCTGGAGTGCCTTATATGTCATAGCCCGAAAAGTGGTTTTGACCACTTTTTTGAACTTATCTTGTCGTAATTAGTACGAAAAACATGTTTTTTTCACCCGGACGATTATTTGTGGAAAATATTTTTTTGACCAAAATGATCATAAATGATCAATAAATGATCATAAATATAGTTACACATCCACCAATTCACATGGCTGCTGTATGTAAAAAGGGGAATGAGAGTGTTAAACTTTAGCATATTGTTCGAATAGTCTCTAAGGTGCTTGGGGTGCGCATCTCTAAGTCTCGCGCCGCAGGCGGGGGGCTTGGGCTTGACTTGAGATGCGCACCCCAAGCACCTTAGAGACCATACATCTCAAAAGTGGGCTATGTAAGTGTACAACAACACTTGCATAGCCCTGCTTTTGCATGTGGTAGGCCGGCCATGAGAATTGGATGCTCACCCGCCCCGAACAGTGGACAATATGATCAAAAGTGGTTATTTATGATCATTAATGATCTTTATTGATCATTTATGGTCAAAAATAATTTTCAAAAATGTCGTCCGGGTGAAAAAAACATGTTTTTCGTACTATATACGACCAGATAAGTTCAAAAAAGTGGTCAAAATCACTTTTCGGGCTATGACATATAAGGCACTTTAGCCATTAGGCTTAGCCTGAAAGGCCTCCATCCCTTATAATAAGACGTTTGGCCCCTTTTTTCCCAATTGGGAAAAAGGGGCCAAAAGGCTACGCACCGATTGCGTCATCTGAAAAATACACATTTAAATAACAAAAAAGTAAAGTTAAAAATATTGGCAAAAAATAAATCCTAAAAAAAAATGTACAGACTTTTTTTAACTAAAAAGACGGTTCTATCGCAGAAGCGGTTGCCAAAATTCGCCTTGGTCCCCCCTGTTGTTTTTAATTTGCTTTGAATAGGGGCTTTGCTTTTAATGTTCAACACATTCTATTTCACACATCATTGCTATTTGTATTGCTGCTCCTGTGTTTTCCACATATCAAATAAAAATATTAAAATGTGTAATGTGTAAAAAACAACAGGGGGGACCAAGGCGAATTTTGGCAACCGCTTCTGCGATAGCCCCAAAAAGATTAAGATATTTTGAATTTTTCGGTAAGCTGAAGTAATTTAAATTTTTTATTCTAATAACAGCATCATTCAAAGTCTTTTTATTATTTTAAATTTTTTACAAACATGGTTTTTACAATGTGTAATAATAAAAGATAAAAACCAAAAAATGGGAAAAATTTGGGTCGATTTCGAAATTTTTGGGTGCTCAACTAAAATCTGAAAATTGGAATCAGGTAAACTCATGCTAACTAAGAAAACGCAGAAAACTGATTCGCAAAATTATTTTGGCTCTACTGCAGAATCGGTTGCAAAAAAGTGCTTGGTTCCCCCTGTTGTTTTTTTTGTGAAAAACAGCGAAATCTAAATTATGTTATATGTATTCTTGTGTTAATAAATGAATAAATAAAAAATTTCAAAAAAATATTTTTGAAAACAACAGGTGGGACCAAGCACTTTTTTGCAACCGATTCTGCAGTAGCGCCATTATTTTTTAGGGCTGATATATAGGTCCTTGAAGGGGGCGTTTATTAGAGAGGGGGCGTTTAATACAGAAAATACGGTATTTAATGTAGTAACTTTTATTTTTTCTTTGATTCCGAATGCAGAAAGTTTTCAGAAATAAGCAAAAAATGGCCGAATTCTACATTAAAGTGCACAATGGAATAATATGTGTAAATTAAATTTTACTACATATTTAATTTAAAAAATTATTTGGATAAAAAAGATGGGGACAGTACACTAGCCATCAAATAAGTGTCGCTAAGTACAGCAGGTGAGGCTACGCTTGGAGACAGAATGGAGCCGCCTGAAATATAAAATTACGCATAAGGTCTGGTAAGCTCTGTTTTTTACCCAAAACCATGGGTGATAAAACATCTGGACAGAGTACCTTAAAAATACTTTTTTGTTCAGACATAGAGCTAGCTCTAAACATACTAGTGGACTCAAAATGAGTGGTGAGAGTACCTAAAAAGCTATACTAATATTGGGTTGTAGCATAAGTTCGTAGCGTTTTTTGTTCATAAGGATTTTATCCTGTTTTGAGATGTTTGTGGCTGAGTGCTATATGCCATTTTGTAGAGAAAAGTTGGTTCTTATGCATTATCGGGACTACCTGGTTTTACTGTTATTTATGCTAAAGACATTTCCGAGCTCTATCCTCCTAATTTGCCTTTCAGTATCGCTCGAATAAAGGACGATAACCATAAGATAATAAAAATTAATATGTTTTCAATATCGTGGGAAGCGTAAATGACAGTAAAACCAGGTAGTCCCGATAATGCATAAGAACCGAAAAGTTTCCTCTTTCAACTCTGTTTTTTGGCTGTTCCGTATTTCACAATAAAAATTGATTTTTTAGCTAAAAAGAATAGAGCTTCAAGTTGGGAAACGTGAACATTCCCGACATCGGTTAAACTGGCCAAAAGTCTGATATTGTGTAATGTACTACAGCACCATTTTAGCAATTTATTGTAGTGCAGTTCAATAGCTACAAAATCCATTTCACACAATGATTTTTGAATGTAAAAAAGTTGAGATATGGTCTTTTGAAATGACTGACAATTCAAGTTTTCTTCATTTTTTTCGAATTGTCAGTCATTTTTTGGGAAATTTGCTTTTTTCCAAAAGCCATATCTCAACTTTTTTACATTCAAAAATCATTGTGTGAAATGGATTTTGTAGCTATTGAACTGCACTACAATAAATTGCTAAAATGGTGCTGTAGTACATTACATTAAAAAATTGGTTTCGAAGTTGATTTTAGACTAGACAAATTAGAAAAATAGACACTTTTTCATTTCACGAATATGTTTGATTAGGTTTTAGAACAGCCAAAAATTAGCAGTCAGAGTTCGGTATAGAACCCAACAATTTTAAATTTCAATAACTTTTTTCTCGCTAAACAAAACCTATTTTCAGCGTAGTCGAATTGCCTATTTAACGACTCTGTTTTTAAAGACTTACATATGGATTAAGGATATTGGGAGAAAGCACGTAAGGAGTTAACTACAACAAAAAAAATTTTTTTACATTTTTATGGCTTGATAAAATACTCACAATAAATGGAGCCATAACCAATGGACTAAGAACATACGGCGAAAGCAAGTAAGGACTTAGAATAAAAGGCATACCAACAGCTTAATTATTTTGAGTTTTTACAGGAAAAAATCATTTCACGCTACTTAAATTTTTTTGTAACATAGTCGAATTTCAATGGAATATAAATTTTAATAACTTCTGCTGGGTTATATTATATGTTGAAAACTATAAGACCAGAATTACAGTCAAATCTCGAACCGTACCACTCTATTAGATATCTGTAGTATAAAATGTACAGTAATAAGTAGTCTAGTACCCGCTTTTCGTCCGGGTAGCCGGAGAAGGAAAAAGAGAAATATTGATACTTGATTTTTTTTGTACGTATCCATTCATTGACTGCGGTGACTCTTTTATACGTTTTTTTCTCTAACAAAATCAGGTACCTGTTTCAAGCATATTTTTATTCGATTTAAAGCTTGAATATATACTTTTTTGATTCAAAAATGTTAATACGCATTATTTATTGAATAATTTGTAGTTAATTACATTATTTCCTGAACTATTTAAAAAGCCTAAGCCTAACCCTTCCAGCAAGCAACGTACATCCTTTGTCACTGCAGAAGGAGTTCTTTATTGGTATCTGAGAATGGCCTAAGGACTCACTGTAGCACCAAACACAATGGCAAAAATTGGTCAAAGCATCAAGGAACAGCTCATTTTTAAGAGTCTAGGGTATTTGGACGACTTTGTGACACAGCTGCTGACACAGAAGAAGAAATGCTAAACGGAATTGAAGATCTTTTACAAACCCTTATACAACTTGGCTTAAAGCTAAAGCAGAGAAGTGCTGTTGGGGAGAGAAAGAAATCAGATTTCATGGTCTGTTAATAAGCAGTTAAGGCATAAGACCAGACCCGAAAATTTTGAAGGCAATTCAAAAATTTCCTCGCACAACAACCCTGAAGACAGTCCGTAGCTTTGCTGGAGCAGTATCTTACTTGAAAAAATTCATCAACAATTTCAGTGAGATCATCGCATCTATCTATCAGCTGACCGGAAAAGAGCATGCAGGAAAAATTGAGTGGAAAGAAGAGCATGATAAAAGCTTTACAACAATGTTAGAAAAACTTTGTTCACCACCAGTGCTTGCTTCACTAAAGTTTGACCGAGGCTTTATTGTCGAGACCGATGAAAGTGGAGTGGCCATAGCTGCATGTTTGCTGCAAGAAGACGATAGAAATGTTGTTCATCCAATTTCCTATGCTTCTAGGATGCCGAGAAAAATTACCCAAGCATCGAGAGCGAACGATTAGCAGTAGCATTTGCTCTAAAGTGCTACCATGTGTACCTGGCTGGCTGTCCTCACACATCAACGATACTGACAGACAATTCGCCTTTATGTTCTCTACTGAAGAGAAAAGACCTTACAGAACCTTACTTGAAGAAGACACAAGAAGGGAAATTGACACAGAAGCCAAGGATGATGAAGAATCAGAAAGCGAAGAAGCAAACCAGGGAAGTGAAGAAGAGCTCAATGAGGCCAGATGGAACCCGGAAGAAGTTTTTGAAGACCTTGAGGAAAATGACAGGCCTGCCACTCCGCAATCCATGGACGAAAAGACAGCAGCTAATTCTAAAACGTGTTTTGATGACAGATATTCAACAAGAGACAGAAAGGCGAGAAAAATCTTCAACGTATTAGGATGGAAGGATACAGCAAAGAAGAAGCCATTTGTAAACCAAATCTTGCTTAGCCAACAGGATGAACAAAATCGGTTTGGCAGATCACTGCAACTAGTAAAAGAAAAAATGAAAAGAGATCCCACAAAAACAAAAATAAATGAAAATAAGAAAAAAAAGCTCTTGGACAAAACTAACTTTACTAACTGCCTGAAATTTTTGTAAAACAGGATATGGCAAATATTAATAATTGGCGTGTGGTAAAGCATTTTGTAATTGAGCAAAGGTGTGCTGTGAAGTTATTTTAAAGTAAATTAAAACGAACGAAAGCGTGATGTGAAAATTTTTAACCAAAATTAAGTGAAACATATTGTGTAAGGTAGCGAAAATTGTACGAACGATAGATTGCAGTGATTGTTTTGGAAAAAACTTTTGTATAATGTGCATATTGTCCTGACATGGACAACCAATTCCACTTCTGGCTACAGTAAAAATTATCTCCCACTGTTACTTGAATCACAGACCCCATGCCTCTCACATCCTACCACATCTCCAATGTTGGCGGAGCAACAATATTAGAAGGAATGGTATGATCTATCTGGACGATCCACCCTTGTCTATGTCCTGTTATCCATCTCCACTCCCACTGGTTCAAGAGTATAAAAGAAGGAAGGAGAAGTAATCTGGGCGCAGAGTTATTCCAAGACTAGACAGAGTCCTTTCCCCAGAGCTGAGAGGACCCGTAGTGGGGGATCAGAAGTCCGGGGGAGTAACACCAACAATTAAGAGAAACGTTTATTGGTCAATCATCATTAATAAAACAGTTGTGCAATATGGGTCTATGGCAGGTCGAAGCCCGGCAGAGGTCGTAACGGGGGAATAGTTGCCAGCGAGGGGTGGAGTCCCCTCACTTTCACTATCCCCGATCCCCCAACTGACTCTGCTGGGCTTTGACCCGCCTTTATATAGCTGGGCGTCGCCGGCCTAGTGTGTCTCTCAGGGTGGTTAGAGCCCTCTAGCCCCCCTGAGAGATACACTACAGGCCATTGATTGAGGATGTGCTTTTGCTAGATTAGACCTCGACGACTATTTTATGTTTACTATTGCTTTGGCTAATAAACTTTATATATCTGCCCCGTGTTTACACTATTTACACGCACAAGTTCCACGGGACTAACTGGCAAAGGGCTCGCGTCCACCCCGGGTAGAAATAGATCAATGTAAAGTCATTTTACTGACTAAATCAAGCTAACACAGAGCGGCGGCTTAGACCAGGTTTTGGTTGAAAGGGGGTTTAAGGAGTTTTGAATTTAGTCATTTTTCTAATAAGACACACAATAATTCTTTTTATTCTTTATATCGTATTCACTCTGATAAACAAGCGCCCCCTAATTCAAAAAACGTGTTTGTGGCATTTTCTTTTTGACCCACTTTCTGGAGACTTCTCCCAAGCAAATTACCTCTCATTTTGTAGCTCATTTCACTGGCTACAAAATGAATGGTAACTTGCCTGAGAGAAGTCAGAAATCAGGATGTCAAGAACATGATTTTGAACGAAGGGGGTGTCCGTTTATTAGAGTGAATACGGTATTTCCCGTTTTTTTTTAATTTTTTTATTAAAAACTGTTTCACAAGGGGGAAATTGTACGAAAAATCTATCTGCTAAGGATGACACCATATCACTATTGATTAAAGTTTCAAAATTGTATTGAAAAAATTTGGATAAAATTTACTTTTAGTAACATTTAATCTTACCTGGAGACAACACCTTAATTCATTATTTACAAAAATGAAAATTCATATTAAAGATTGACTAACATATGGAGAAAGAACAGCTGGATTCAGTATTAATGGTGAAAAAACCTGTAATCTTCATTTCATTATCTATTTTCTGTCAAGTCTATTTGTCATATGAAATCTGAAAATTCGAAATACAGGGTGTTTCAAGAAATTCGCACACTTTTAAACTGCCATAATTTTTTGTTCTGACGCGAATTGGAAATTCTGTAAACGCAGATCGACTCAGTTTTTTATGAAAATTTTTTTGGTATATAAGGTCTAAACCACGATTTTCGCTTGGTCCCCCCTTTGTTTTGGCCTTACCCATCCAAAGGCCACCTACAGACCAGGAGCCAAACAACAGGGGGGACCAAGCGAAAATCGTGGTTTAGACCTTATATACCTTAAAAATTGTCATCAAAAACTGAGTCGATCTGCGTTTACAGAATTTCCAATTCGCGTCAGAACAAAAAATTATGGCAGTTTAAAAGTGTGCGAATTTCTTGAAACACCCTGTACTTTGTTGTTTTCCCCTTGAAATGTTTTTGCCAAAAATAATATTTTTTTGTCAAAATTTGCTTAATTGTTTCAGAAGAAAATGTTTAGTTGTTGTCGACAAACTTTTTCTGTTAATCTTTGCGTTACAAGAGTTTAAAGTTACCGATGGAGACAGCACCACGGGACCTAGCACGACTAGACCATATGTTGGTGAGAACATAAATGGAGCTAAAACAATGGGCTTGAGCACTGACGGCTCAGGGAAGCCTTAAATTATGACTTTTCTTTTTTTTACATTAGTTAGCCATTTACCTTGACGTCTGATTCTTAATCTTTGGTGAGTAGAAAAGTGAGGACTGCGAGCCAGTCTTCTGGCATCTAGCTTATCGGCAATATCCTAAATTCTGCATTTAGCATGTGTCGTGTCAAAGTTATAAGTCTTGAATTTTTACGTCAGGAATATTTTTAGCTATCCTTTCGATTCTTCGCCACAAAGCTTGCTCGTGTTTCACAGGGTCTGTTTCCACGTAATCTTTTGCCATTAAAGACTCGTCAGGTATATTGGCTTCTAACTTTTTGGCTCTTAATATTTATTATTTAATTTTTTTCTCTCACTTTGGTCTTTAATAAGGCTTTGTATTTGCGGTCTTTCTAAATAGCCAAATCCACTGTCATCTATCTGAGCTGTCTGTTCTGGCTTCAAAGACTTTTCTAATCTACTGTAAGCTTCTGATATTCTGTCATTTGCAGAGAAAATTTCTTCATCAATACCTGAATTTAACACTTAAAAGCCGGTTTGTGATAATTGGTGCATTTGGTTCAGAATTTCGTGCTGAAAAAATTTTCTGAAAACGTGCTCTTACCATGCAACCTTCAGCGGTAGATTGTATTAAATTGGACAGTTTCCGGTTGTTTTAGTCATTTGCGTGTATTTTTGTATACGAAAACAACTCTGCTCAGTTAAAGCACTTATTTGGTTCAGAATTTAACGAGCTTTGAAATAAATGAAAATTTACTGGGGTTAAAAACCTTATAACATGCAAAACATTAGCATTTTCTTTTTTATAAGCATCGAAAAATCGTTGATATATTTTTTAGTTTTCAGCACTTGACTGCAACAGAAATCGCAGAAACTGCACATCGTTTTGATATCAAACAAGGCAGCACGTTATGAAAGAAAGTATTCCAAAAATCAACAAATTGCTGAGGCTTTATCCGGGTCATTTCAAATTCGCGCCTTTTATGTCGTTCTATATTTTTGTGCTTTTTGCAATTTAGGGAACAAGTTTGGGCCCACTTCAACATTCACTGGTCTAAGTTTACTGAAATAAACAATTTCCGCCTAAAAACATAAAAATACAGAACATCATAAAAGGCGCGAATTTGAAATAACCCGGAAAAACAAATTTGCTGATTTTTGGACTACTTTCGGCCCTATTGACCTATCCGGGGCCATTTTTCCCTTTGGTCCCCCCTTTGGTTTTTTTTGAAAATTTTGATGCGAAATTTGTGAACATTGTGAACACAAATTGAGCCTAGGCCTAACCCTGGAGACATTTTGGAAATATTTCACATCAAAATTTTCAAAAAAAACCAAAGGGGGGACCAAAGGGAAAAATGGCCCCGGATATGCCCCCTACTTTCTCTTATGACTTGCTGTCTTGTTTGATATCAAAACGATGTGCAGTTTCTGCGCTTTCTGCTACAGTCAAGTGCTGAAAACTAAACGGTGATATCAATCATTTTTCGATGCTTATAAAAAAGAAATGAACTTTTCATTTCGTAGAGCTTTCGGAAAATGCTAATATTTTGCATGTTATAAGGTTTTTAACCCCAATAAATTTGCATTTATTTGAAAGCTCGTTAAATTCTGAACCAAATAAGTGATTTAACTGAGCAGAGTTGTTTTCGTATGCAAAAATACACGCAAATGACTAAAACAACCAGAAACTGTCCAATTTCATACAATTTCCCCCTGAAGGTTGCATGGTAAGAGCTATTTTTCAGGGAATTTTTTTCTCCTATCTTGCTCAGAAAAAACTTGCTGAACAAAACGCACCAAGTATCACAAACCGGGTTTTAAGTGTTGAAGTGTTTTAATTGTTTAGATCTATCTAATGTAGGATAATTCTCCGAATTTCTTAACTTTTTAAAAAATAAGGATATTAGATTTTAAAAAAGCTGTAAAAAATTTGGCGCTACTATAGAATAACCCCCCCAAATTTTTTTTTTCAAAATCATGTTTTAACCATTCCTAAGTAATTTTTATGCGCTAAAAACGATAAAAACGGTGTTTTCTGACGTTTTCTGGCCTAAAAAGTCAGTTTTTTGAAAAAAAATTTTTTGACTAAATTTAAATTTTTTGACTTAATTTCATTTTTTTGCTATATTTTCAATGGTATTAAGGTATTTAAGGTATTAAACAAATTATTGCACAATATTTTGATAACAGAACTATATACACAAAAAGCTTTTTTATGCGGTAGGTCCTGCTAACAAAGCTATGTTTAAATTTCACTTTTTGGAGAAGTGGTATTGTTTTGGAGTTGAACGAGACTCCGGTGGCTTGTGTTTTGCTGTTGAATGCTGTTTATGTTCAATATGTTCAATGTGGCCCTCTTCTATTCCCTTCCCCTCCCAATACAGCCCTTAATTCCTTTAAAAATGCTTTGGCGCCAATTTAAAAAAGCATTTTTTTCGAAATTCACCTTAGATTTGCCAATTTTTTTTTTCCAAAACTGACTTTTTAGGCCAGAAAATGTCAGAAAACACCGTTTTTATCGTTTTTAGCGCATAAAAATTACTTAGGAATGGTTAAAACATGATTTTGAAAAAAATTTCGGGGTATTCTATAGTAGGGTCAAAAATTTTAACGACAGACGTAAAATATATCTGAAAAGAATGTACCGAAAATATTAGATCCATTGATCAATAATTCAAGCGCATCTTCTACGTGATTAGAAGTGCCTGAAAAATATTATAAAAATATTTCAAGGCTGTTTTAAAATAACCTGTAACATCCATTAAAAGCTCTAACACATGTTCTCTATCATTTTTGTTCATTCCAATGGCTTGTAAGACCTTTCGAAAAAAAAATTAATCCTATGCCATCAAAACTTCTGGCCCAACAACCTACTTCGGGCACTGAAGCAATGTCATTGTTTTTGCTCTTTTCATTTTCATAAAAAGCTAATATTGTGGGTGAGAGATGAGCATTCGAAGAATCCGACTTGTCAGGCATCAAAGGAGCAAATCTTGGACTTAAAAATTTGAGATTGTTGCTTTCTCGCTCTTCTTTGTTCTCTTTGCCTGACATTCGATTGATCAAATCAAGGCCCATATGAAGCAGACCTTCTGGAGATTTCTAAAAACTTCTGTAACCAACGATGTAATTTTTTCATTATACTGAAAAAAACCTTCTGTTTGGGTGAAAACGTTGCTTCCTTGTTGCCGAGCACAAGGTCAAACATGCGCAGGTCATATACTCTTGCCCCAGGTGAACGCTTTTTTTCATCGTTTTGTTTCTTTAACTCGAGCAGAGTGGAATACATTTTTGTCCATTTAATTTTAATTTCTTGATCCTCTTGGGAATCTTTTTTAGAAAAGAATCCGCTTGTAGATGGAAAAGTGTCAAATTTGTTGGCAAACTTAGATACCAAATTAGTAACCTAAAAATTAAAAAATTAAATGAATTTTGTCAATCCCTTGTCGATTCATGTATAAGTTTTCTATCAAAGATAAAACTTTACTTTTTTTGATTTTAGATACCGTATAACCTCTACTAGAGATGATGACGGGACGGGACAATTCCGTCCCGTTAATTTTAGAGAATCGTCCCGTCCCGGAATCCCGCCCGGAAATTTTTTGGCACCTGTCCCGTCCCGGTGTCCCGTCCCGAAAAAAAATTATTTAAATTCCGTCTCGTCCCGTCCCGAAAAAATTCAATTTTTTAACAACTACCTTCAACTTGTAATTACAGTCAACTAGAGATAATGACGGGACGGGACAATTCCGTCCCGTCCCGTTAATTTAAGAGAATCGTCCCGTCCCGGAATCCCGCCCGGAAATTTTTTGGCAACTGTCCCGTCCCGCGTCCCGTCCCGAAATTTTTAAATTTGAATTTTGACCCGTCCCGAAAAGGTCAAACCATCATCTCTAACCTCTACCAATCCCCCATGGCGATTAATTTTCAACCACTGAAAAATTTTGAAATTGCAAATCAAAAATGACCCTAACCCTGACACTCTAAAATACTTAAAAAATTACTCTGGAAATTGGAGAAACATCGTCAGCACTAGGTAACACAGTCAGGAAGTCAGCTTGTCTTATCTAAAACTTACTTATAATTTCTTTAAAGGGGCATGCCTGTGCGCATAGTTGCACGTGCGCCGGCGCCGGTGTGCGCCCCAAAATTTTTCAGAAAAAAGGGGCGCCGGCGCCAGGCGCCTCTTTTTTCAGCAATGTGCTTAATAATTTTTCAGTAAAGTTCTTTTTTCATACTTAATTTTTCTTTCCATTAATTGATTTGTACGAGCCTTTTTTTCGCCCTTTTTTCTAATAAACTTAAAAAATATTTTTGCAAAAAAAACTTTCTGAAAAATTTATTCATCATTTCGGCGCCCGGCGCCGAAAAAAATTAAGTGCCATACTTTGCTCCCGGCGCCGATTTTCTGAAAACACCGGCGCCGGTTCCGGCGCCTGGCGCCGAAAATTTTTTCCGTGCAGCTATGCCCGTGCGTTTTGAAAAGTTATTTGCAGGGACCAGGGACCAGCAATTTTTTTTGAATAGTTCAATTTTTTCACATTTTTTGCATTAAATCTAATATCGATAATCTCATACTACTTTTAAAAATTAGACAGAAAACTAAAAAAATCTAGATGAGAAAGCATGTAAAAATATCTCTGAGAAAGAAAAGATTTGCTCTTCCCCCGCCTTTCTCCGTGTCGCGCACGGGCATGCCCCTTTAATTAAAAACAAATACAAAGTGTTCCAATTTTTTTTTGAAAATTCGTAACATCTTTTCTATCACAATAAAAAGGTCAAAAAACAAAAAGTTAGTAAATCCTGCATATAAAATTTTACTTTCCATGAGCTTGATTTCATATCTCGAGTCCATATTTTGTGGCGATATTGAGCATAGGGAAAAGTTGGTCTTCTGAGCTGCACAGAGTTGTTTGAAAAAGAAGTCGCAGCAGGTATTTCACTATTAATCTCTGTTTTGGAGGTCAGCCAATAGGGGCTTCTACGAAACAACCGATGTTTGAATATTGTTTGAGAAGTGGGCAGTTGCGTATTAGAATTAGTCTTTTTAAATAATGGCTTCTCACTTCTCTTTTTTATTTTTCTATTTTTACGATAAAAAGCTGAACTACATCTTGTAATATTGCTTTTTAAGTAGGAGTCTAATAAATTATCAGAATCAATATTCTTTTTAGAAGAATCTTGCAGGAGATCCTGCTCTATCTGTTGCTTTAAATAGCTAGATCTAGCTGATATTAGACATTTAGCACTGAGCACGAGATCTTTCTTATCATCCACTTTGTCTAAGCAATTGGCTAATTTCTTCTTGTCATCTTAAGAAATTGTTTTATCGTTATTTTTACAAACAAAATGTTACCTGCAGACAATTTGTTGTAAAGTATTTTGCCTAACTGACCCATTAATGCTTTTATGGAAAAAGCATACCAATTGACATGTAAATTCTTGACCCTTTCGTAATTCCTCTCATTGACCCGCACTTTGTCAAACTTTTCTAATGCAACAGATTCATCACGCATTATCATAGATACTAAAAAAACTATTAGCATAAATAAAAAGGGCCTGGTACTCTGACTTAAACAAAAAGGTATCCGGTTTTTTTATAATTTTTGATATTTTGTAAACATTGGGGTAGGGGTAGGCTAGCGTATGTTAGTGGGGACTAAGAAATGTCTTAAGCACTTTTCTGGGGTCGAGGACTGGAATTTGGGGTTAAAAGAATAAAATTGTTTGTTTGGGATATTCGCTTGTAGGGTCGAAAATTCTTGCTTACCCACTTTTTTCTTCTCGGAATGTATGCCCCTAAATTATATACACAGAGAAGTGTCTAGAAACATTTCTATATATGAATACTTTATTTGTTATTGTTTTCTGTCGCGAGCGGCCACGGCCACCAGCTCGTGAATTGGAAAAGGGGGAATGGAGGGGATATTTGATCCCACTCCCTTTGGATCCGCAGGGAATCGCCTTAACCAATAGGCCACCAAACCCCAGGCTGGGAAAGTGAAGAATTTTGTAGACATCACTTGCGTCGAAGACGCAACATTTTCGAACACATCGTAATCCCATAAGAAGGAAAGAAATGGGTAAATCTCTAGTTGACATCACACCTCCAATTTTTGAATATTTTTGTTCAAATTTCTAGAAAATAAAGAGTGGCCATATAATCGATTATATTCATTATTATGGGTCAAGAAGATCGAACTAAACCTCTTAAGTGATCCCGTAGTTTCCTCTGCCCCAAAAGCACAAGGGCACAAACAGAGGTGTGATGTCAACTAGAGAAGTACCGGCGAAGAATCACAGAAGATAATAAAAGAAACTAGCTTTGCCTTTGCTCTTCAACCGGGTGTCCGAGATTGGTCAATATTATGACCATTGAGTTAGAAAAGAGGTTATGTCCCGAGTTTTTTAGTTGGCTTTTTTGTCGAATTCTGTTCTTCGACTGGCCCTTTCTGCAACCCTTTTTATGTCCTTTTTTATACTTTCACGCGATTTTCCAATCTTAACTTGGCTCACTTGCTTGAAAATCTGACTTAAATACACTTATAGTCAAAAAATGATCCGGTTGAACTATATTATTATGACTATAATCACTCTATAATCACTCTAATCACTCTAATTACTCTATCACTCTAACTATAATCACTCTAAAGTGACTCTGGATGCAGGTGTGATGTCAACTAGAGAAGTACCAAGAAATGTGTAAAAAAAGCAGACTGTTTTTGGACACTTTTCTGTGTATATAATTTTGGGGCATACATTCCGAAGTAGTGCCCATTTAATTATAAAAAAAGACTCGGTTTTTCTAAATTAAGAATATGATCTTACTATAATAAACTACCTAAATTAAAAGTTGTAGATAAAATAGCAAAGCACAACAAATATGTTCCAGCAACCATTTAGAGACGAAAATGTTATAAAACCGATTTTCTAATGGACAGAATCATAGCTTGAATTCTAAATGCCTCAGAGATCAAAATAAAAAATGACCCTTCAAAGGCGATTAAAAAGTAAAGTTCAGTGTCCATTCATATGCACTTTTACAAAAAAAACACTAAATATACTAAACCAGTTTTACACATTTTTCTAATAGAACAGTTCTAGTAATAAAAATGAAGTTACAAGTTTTTTGCAAAAATACATTTGCCAGTCCTTTCCAAATTTGTATTATTTACTATTGAACAAAATGTAATGAGGTTAATACTTAATAAGCAAATGATACACCCTCTCTTTTTCTTTAGATATGTTAATTTAACGCTGTGCAATTGTTCGCTGCAAGTAGTCATATTGATGTGCGGATTGAGGATAAGTTGTACTTCCGGGTTTTTAATGCTATAACTTTTATATTGGACGTGCAATTTCTTTCATTTTGCATAAGGAAACGTCCATAAATTATGTCAGACTGACAAGCCGTTTTTGGGAAACCGACCCTTTAGAACTCAAGCTTAAATTCTCAAAATATTTAGCGAAAAATTCGCGGAGAAATCTGACATTCCTGTCAGAAAAAAGGTAATCTAACCTCCACCCCCTGTCAGATTTTGTCAGATTGGCATGGGAACCCAACCAACCCCCTGTCAGTCTGACATAATTTATGGATGTTCCCTAAGTCTTTTAGACTTTAACATTAAATTGAGTAATTAAAAAGTTTTTTCTGAGCAATTTTTGCTGTTTAGGCCCGATTTACGTCAGCTAAAACTGGGTATGGTTTTTGGCCACATCCTTTTTTTAAATAATTTATTATGAACGCTAAATCTACGGCGACGTTTTTTTTACAAAATAGAAAATTTTGTGTTTTTTCTGTTGCGTCTGACACGAAAAAAGATGAAACATACATTTTGAATTTGAATTAAAGACTTTTTGACATTGACAGCGTTTGGCAGTTTTGAACGGTTTCGATTAACACTTTCTCAGCAATAAGATACACAAACTTTCAGAAAAAAATGAGTGGTTACTAATTTTAGCTGTAAATCATAGCTCATAAGGTTTTTTGAAAAAATCAACACAATGCTGAATGCAGCAATAAATTAGCTATCAAATGAAAAATTAAAATGTGTTAAAAGTGCATGATTTAAAAAATTGAAAAATTTTGATGAGTCATGGGCTTGGGGGTCAGGTGGAGGAAATAACTTCATATACGTGTTTCTCGACCCCGATTTCATGAGAAAGCTCAGTGGAAAATCTCCGGCAGAGGTCTTCTTTGGCAGAAAGATCAGGACCCGCCTCTCTCAACTCGTTCCAAAGTCTTCTTCATCACCTTCATCACCATAATCAGTGTCCAAAAAGGTGATTCCTAATTGATGAGCGTCTAGAATTAGAGGTAGTCCCCATAACCGAAAAGAACCCATATAGATAGTTCCTAATTAGAGGTAGTCCGGATAACCGACAAGAACCGAAAGCCGGCTGTTTTTTTGCTTCTGAGAAAAAAAAAATTTTTCGAACAACAGGGGGGGTTACCATGGGTTTTTCAGTCAAAATTTGAAACATTTGAATTGGCGCCTTTTTAATTTTAAAGGGATTAAGGGCTGTATTGGGAGGGGAAGGGAATAAAAGGGCACCACTAATCACATAGGGGCCACTAACAAAAAGATGTTGAACATAGTTTTGAATACTAGGGCCTACCGCTACCGGGAATTGTAAACTGCAACCGTAAATTCAACAATCTTCAATCCGCACTCGGAGCGAGTGCGGATTGTGAGTGAAGATTGTTGATTCTTTTTCTACATTTTTAAATCAATACCAACTCGACCAATAGCCTATTCAGTAGCCCTGAATCTCAGCTACAAGATGGCACCAAAAATTTTTTTTTTGAGAAGTTTAAAAAACAAGTTATGGCTATTTCCAAGTGAGGATTGTTGAATTGACAGTCCAGCGTTGTGTACGACGCCTTAGTGATAAGTTTTAATTTTTATCAGATGCGCAATTAAAAGACCTTTTTATAGATATGTAAATATGAGTCCCAAATCGTGAAGATTTTTTGGGTACTTCACTTTTTGAGTTGTTAACTTCAAACGACTCTAGCTCGGGTTTTCTATTATGAACATCAATTACATAATATCTCATTTTGCTCCCTAGGACAAGCTCTTTGAAATAAGTACGGTCGTTTTTGATTGACCGTCAAAAATTTTAAGCAACCGAACAAAAATTTACAAAATTTACATTTTTAAAATCTTTTATTTGGTCAAAAATGCCATTTTTCTCAAAATTTCTCGACGAAATTTTAGAAAATTTTACGTTGAAATATTTTTTTTAACAAAGCAAATTTTTTACAAAAATATAATAATTTACACAAAAGAAAAACAGAGATGATTTTCTTTCTGGTAGTCACTTTCTTTTTCTTGTTATTAACTATTCGTAAGTGGGTTTAAAAATGATTACTCCCGATATATTACTTCACAAAATGCGGTAAAGGCAGGGCTCCCAAGTGTACTTATTTATAAGAAATGTACTTATTTTCGACGAATGTACTTATTTGTACTTATTTTCGAAAAATTTACAGCATCTCGGCACAAAATATCTTAGAACGAGAAGAAATTCGCTTCACGTCAATAAAGTGAAAAGTGTGGTCCAGACTAAAGTTAATTTCGATTTCTCTTGCCCGCAAATGTATAGTTATCTTTTGAAAAGCAATGTTCTGTTAACCAAGATTAGAAGTTGGGAAAAGTACTTTTAACTGTTTGTTGCTAATTCATTGGTTGTTATTGTTGGTTTTTTCTGATTGAATAAAGAATTCGATGACAAATGGTGATATTTAAGGATAAGTTATCTAATAAAGTTACGAAAAAGCAAAATTTCAAAATGTACTTATTTTTGGGCCAAAAATCTTATTTTTTTCGAAAATGTACTTATTTTTGAAAAAAAAACTTGGGAGCCCTGGGTAAAGGCCAAAGAAGACGAAAATGTCCGGTTACACAGTTGCAGAGTCTTATTGCTTTTCTATTTTTTTGAAAGCTTTTTTTCGTCCTAGGGTCATTCTGGGGTTACAGCGATGAAAATGCTTGTCTTATTTTTTCGGCGGTAGGCGGAAACGGCAGATTCTGCCGGTTTTTCACATATATGATATATCTTCTGCTTATTTTCTCAAAGCCTTTTTAATCCTTTGAGAAGGTGTAGATTCCTTGCGTTTTCTCTCGATTTTTCCTCAGAGCAGTAGGCGTTGACTTCAAAACTGTTATCACCTGTCACTCCTCAATCAAATTTTGATTGATGAGTGCAGGGAATACACAGGGGTAACTACTGTCAAGGTACTCTTCCAGCTGAATCTGAAGAAATGCTTTCTCGATGTCCGTCAATAGGACTATTGGTGCTAGCCGAAATCGTATCAGAAGTCCGGCTAACTGAGGCAGCATGACTGGTCCTTGGTAGAGGCAATCATTGAGACTATGGCTGCGCCGTTGTTTAGCTGATGCATCGAAGACACTTCGCCGTCAATTTTTTGCCGTCAATTTGCTGGATAGACTTCGAAAATAGCGCGATGGCCACTTCGTCGTCCTTCTCACGTGGATCTTCTGTAATTCCAAGGCCTTCCAATTCCCAGAAATTTTTTACCACATTTGTTTCAGGAATCTGGAAACTGCATTCTCCCAGACAAACATGTGACAGACACTTCTCTGCGTAGGCTTTACGGCCTCCAGAAGGGATTCCACATAGCATTCGTCCAATGGTAGTGTGTATAACATGCAGAGTTGGATTGACTTCTTCATTTTCAAAAGGAGATGCAAGAAGTCAGGCATTCCAATGAGAACTTGAGGCTCTTCGACGTTGGGCACCGTATCCGATAGATCTGGTGGTACCTCAAAACTTATGTTGTCCATAGACGTCACCTGGAATCCAGAAGAAATCTTCGTGACTGAGTTGAGCACCACTGCCTTGTGTTGACCATTTTCTAGCTTGATGTTCAACAGGTGCCTCGATGAGTTAAATTTCATGGGCTGTTGGTCACCAAAGGTGTGGACCTCCATCGTTCCGTTACTTAACTTAGATAAATTGAGATTTTCAGCCAGGGTCTTAGTGATAAACGAGGCCTGGATCAAAGAATACCAACACTCTTTGCTTCTTAGCGGGTTTCTTTGGCGAAGACACTTCTAACGGGTGGTCCAAAAGTTCTGTTACAAACTTTGAGACCAATTATTTATTGTGTTATCTTATCGTTTTGATAAGATTTTGATACCATCTTGTAGCCCTGACTCTCCTCTACAAAATAAGGTATTATACGTCTACAACATCATAACAATGTCTGATCTTCGAGCTGGAATTGTGAGACTACACCAAGAAGGAAATTCGCAAGCTGAAATTTCACGCCTACTCAACGTAAACAAAATGACTGTCTCCCGTGCCATCAAGCGATTTGAAGAAACTGGAAGCAATGAAGATAGGCCTCGAAGCGGACGCCCAGTGACTGCGACTACAGACGAGAACCCAGAACTGGATCGAGGAACACTTCCCCCGACTTCATCAAGGTTGACTCCCATTGGGGCGACAATGCAGCTATCAAAGGTGATTGGCCGCCCAACTCTCCGGATCTCAATGTCATGGATTACTTTGTATGGCCGTACCTCCAGTCAAAAGCCTGCTCTAAGCCACACAAGTCGATCGAAGCTTTGAAGGCCTCTCTGGTGAAAGAATGGGACGAGATTCCACAAGAAATGATTCAAAAAGCCATTGACAACTTTCCAAAACGTCTCAAGAAATGTATTGAAGCAAATGGTGGCCATTTTGATGAATAAAGTGTATGTGTGATACCTCATTTTGTAGAGGAGAGTCAGGGCTACAAGATGGTATAACGTGTGAAAAATATTGCTTTAAAAAAAGTTTAAAATAATTGGCCTCAAAGTTTGTAACAGAACTTTTGGACCACCCGTTACGGCTTTGTCCATGAGCAGCACTTGCTTCTTAGCATGCTCACGAGCAGTAGATACCCCTGGTTGTGCATCTTCCTTGGATGTCACATGGTGAGTATCCGTGGACTCTCTACCAATTTTCTGATCCTTGACTTTAGGACAGATAACTTTGTGGTGCTTGCCTTTGCATGACCGGCAAGTCTTCGGCGAATGACATTCTGACGCTTGGTGGCCTCTTCGAAGACAAACCTGACATCTTTGTCGGTCATTCAATCGCTGTAGGCGATCCTCCCGGCGCCAAACCTTGGTGTTTGCCAGTGTTGCCATTGTCGCATAAGAAGCGACTAAGAATAATTATTATTAGAATAATTTTGATTAACTAGAAAGTAAAAGAGTGCCCTAAAAAGTTAATTTAAATTTCTTGACACACCCTGCACTAACTACAAAAAATACATAAAATTATCAACGCTTAAAGGGAAAATAATTGTTCAATCTGCTGGCAAGGGTCCTTGCCTAGGCTATGCGGATTGCATAGTCAGTCAAGTTCTTGCAAACCGCGAGAGGTTTCTAGACTTTCTGCTGGCTTTCTCATCTCACACATTGATGAACTTCTAGATGGAGGCTCCCGGATCACAGCCTTGTCCATGGATCCTCACACATAACCTTAAAGTTGCGCATAAAAAAGAAGAAAAGCGATTTAACTTTTTATCTTTGCTTTGCAGAACATTTCATGACTGGAACCCAAATCGGGAACGTAACCAAACCACCAGCAGTCACCCGAACCACTTGGACACACGCGAACCACCACCGGATATCCGAACCACTTGGATATATGCGACCATCAGCAGACTACTCCCAAACAACTAGCGGTACCCTTCTTTTTATTGCAGTATTGTTATCTTTGCAAGTGTGATCAAAAGTTGTGCTGGGAGAATTTCTGACAGCCGTTAGTTTTTAAATTACGATTGTTAAATATAAAATCATAAGACTTAAACAATTTAAAAATTTGCATTGCTAACAAAATTAGACAATAAAAAGGTCAATATAGGGTGTTTGGAAACACTTTTAAAAAAGTTGATTTGCGGGGGGTGGGTGGTTGGTTATATCCAAGTAGGGTCAAAAATTCTTTTTTTATTTTTGCAGATCACAGGCAGACTGTAAATTAAACTTCTAGAATTGTAAACATTTTTACTATTAGGTTGATCCAAAAGTTCTTGGGCACCTTGAAAAAATTTATTTTCGATTTTTTATTAACGTGTTAATATTTTAGCATGATGTTTATCATTCCAATGTTTGCAGATCTAATTCAGAGGAGATATCACTCGAAGTCACATCAACAAAACAGCTCTCCAAAATCTTTATTCAACAAAATAATCTCCCCTCAACATCAACAACATTTTGCCATCTTTCAGGCAATCTCCCAATACCTTTAACAAAGAATCTAATCGGTTTCGAATCAAAATAAACTTGCAGATCTGTTAAAATTGCTTCTAATATTTCTAATATTACTAATACTTCTACTAATACTTCTAATACTACTAATACTTCTAATATTTACATACATACATTACATACGAAATCGAAAATAAATTTTTTCAAGGTGCCCAAGAACTTTTGGATCAACCTAATAAATATGAAAGTTCAAACATGCTGAACACTAACAGTCATTTTAAATACATTAATAGATTTATGCTCGTTTTTAGCAAATAACATTGTGTAAATAATAGCGCAGCAAGCAGAGTCAAATGTACCGAACATTTCTACATACTGGTTCATATACTTGTTGTCCATCACTTTGTGCAAGAACTAAAGTTTTTAGCTATTTTCATAAATATCGTTTTCAATATACCATATTTCCTCTAATTACCGCCCCGGGGCGCTTATTTTTCGATCGACCTCTAGAGAGAGCGCTTATTAGAGTCATTTTGAAATTTTTGGGTGGAAATCCAAAATCAAAAAAGCAGAATCGGCAGAGCTCGCAGGAACTAAGAAAACGCAAAAAAAACTTGCTCGAAAAAAAATTCCTGCTCTGAAATACAGACCTCAAAGTCGAGGGGGCGGTAATTAGAGGGGGGCGGTAATTAGAGGGGGGCGGTAATTAGAGGAAATACGGTAAGTAATAACATTTGATTTCATTACTGAAACAAATTAAAATTTAAAAGACTGTTTTTTCCGTGCGTGTTTAAAAAAATGCGGAGACCAGTATTTTTTTCTTCAAAGAAAGCCTTTTAGGTTCGTGTCAATTTCCTTCAAAAATTTTTTTTTAAAGTTCGACCCTCCCAGTACGGACTGGAATATGTGTATATTCTGGTAGAGCATACTCATGCTGTAAGCAAAAGTGCTGAGATATTTTCGATATAGACACGAAGGTATAAAAATAGCTGTTTCTTTTTATACAATTAATTTTTTTGAATTATGTAAACAGCATATTGTGAAGGAGGAATAGGGCTATTTTTGAGGTCAATACCTACCTGAGACACAAATCACTCGAAAACGACACTGGATGCATGAAAAATGTATGCATACCTAAGTTTCTAGGCCCTGGTCACCGTATTTCCTCTAAAAAGCCCCTGCTTTTAAAAAGCCCCTCCCCGACTTTGAGGGTTGGTATCTCGGAGCAGAGTCAATATTTTGCAAAGACTACGCTTCAACAATTTTGGATTTTCACCTGAAAATCTCACTATCCGCCTAAAATTTTTCAGATTATCAAGGGTTTGAAAAAAGGCCCTGGAGGGCTTTCTAGAGGAAATACGGTAACAAAGCTTTGTTCAAATTCCATTATTTTGGGGAATTTAGTTTAGTTTCAGGATGGTTTGCCTTAGTCGCTTCAGGCAAAAAGTCAAAATTTTCTTCAAATTTTTTTCGTAGGAAGCCGACTTTTTATGTAAGAAATTGTCTTTAAACAATTTTTTTATTGTTTTTTAAGCATTGAAATGACTCTTGCTATGTTTGAACACATAAATTTGAAATTTAAAAATGCGTCTCCCCAAGTACACAAGTGCCAGAACGGAGACTCAGCTGCTAACAACTACTCAGAATCATACAATGCGTGCCCTTTTAAGCTAATAGGTTTCAAAAAGCAGGGTTTCATTCGCAAGAAATCCAAAAATGTTGACTGATTTTAAGATCTAGCCAAGATCTAGTACCTCGACTTCTAGTTTTTAAAATCATTTTGATTTTTTTATTTGATTTTATGGTTGCACTATAGATTCCCAACCCCCCCACGGGGAGTGATCAGGTGGAGGAGATAACATCATATTCGTGTTTCTCGACCCCGATTTCATGAGAAAGCCGCGTGTTTTTTTAGTTCTGAGAAAAAAAAATTTTCCGAACCACAGGGGGGGTATCATGGTTTTTAATCGAAATTTGAAAAATTTTGAATTCGCGCCTTTTGAATTTTCAAGGGATATAGGGCTGTATTGAGAGGGTAAGAAAATAAAAAGGGGCCACTTTTATGGCAAAACATTAAAAAACTAAATATGTGTATCACTAGACTGTCTTACCATGTTTTTCAACTGGGCCGTGGCAAAAAGAACCTCTATATGCATTTTTTGATCAAGAGTACTTCTCGGAATCATGTCTAAGGTAAGTGAGTGCGCGCATCTCTAACTCTCAAGCCCCCTGCGACTAAAAAGCCATGATACCCCCCCTGTGGTTCGAAAAAAATTTTTTTTCTCAGAACTAAAAAAACACGCGGCTTTCTCATGAAATCGGGGTCGAGAAACACGAATATGATGTTATCTCCTCCACCTGATCACTCCCCGTGGGGGGATTCTATAGTCAAGCCGATTTTATTTGAGCGTTTTGTTTGAATTATATGAAACAACCTAAGTATCTTTCTGTGTTTCATTCAGGAAGAAGCAAGTGTCCGGCTGAAACTCGGCCCTCGCCCAACCCTGGCTAACAATCAAACTTAGACTTAGACAAACTGCTTCTACAAAGCAGGCTAATTTTTTAACATATAATTTTTTATTCACAACTTTTTTTAAAAATTGCTTACCACCACAGAAAAGAGGTTGAAATACGTAGGAATAATACTAAAGCAAAATTCAACAATTAAAGTAGACTTCACAACTCTGTCTTTCTAAAAGCAATACCTTTGTAAACATACCTTGAAGAAACTTTTTGTTTACTTACTATATTGTTATTAGCGCTTTGTTTGAGTGACACATAAAAACAAAGGCCTAGTAAGACATTAGTAGTACCGATAAAAAGTTTAGCAACTAGATATGGTAAAAGTTTGTATTTTATCATCAATGAATCAAAGTCATCAAAATTACACACTAAACCCAAAAATTATATTTGTATAGTGCATAAGTGGCTAAAGTGCCTTATATTGCCTTCTCCCAAAACAGCCCAAAAACATGTTTTTTTCAACGTATTAGCACTTGAAACGTGTAAAAAACATGTTTTAAGAGCGCGGCCGACCATTTTTGAAAAAAAATTTTTGACCAAAATTTTACTTTATGCCTTGGGTGACCAAGGTAAATCACCCTAAAAGGGCATCCAGATACTTTAAAAGATAGTATTTGAACATAGTTTTGTTAACTGGAGCCTACCGCAAAGAAACTCTGGTATGCATACATTTTTTATGCATCCAGAGTCGCTTTCAAGTGATTTGTGTCTAAGGTATGTGGGTGTACACATCTCAACTCCAAGCCCCCAAACCCTTCTATGCATCCAGAGTCACTTTCAAGTGATTTGTGTCTAAGGTATGTGGGTGTACACATCTCAACTCCAAGCCCCCAAACCCTTCTATGCATCCAGAGTCGCTTTCGAGTGATTTGTGTCTAAGGTATGTGGGTGTACACATCTCAACTCCAAGCCCCCAAACCCTTCTATGCATCCAGAGTCGCTTTCGAGTGATTTGTGTCTAAGGTATGTGGGTGTACACATCTTCAACTCCAAGCCCCCAAACCCTTCTATGCATCCAGAGTCACTTTCAAGTGATTTGTGTCTAAGGTATGTGGGTGTACACATCTCAACTCCAAGCCCCCAAACCCTTCTATGCATCCAGAGTCACTTTCAAGTGATTTGTGTCTAAGGTATGTGGGTGTACACATCTCAACCCCTTGGCTTGATAGGTGAAAACGAAGCAGAATACCCTTATATGAATTGTGTAGGGTATCTGGATACCCTTTTAGGGTGATTTAACTTTGGTCCCTTAAAGCAAAAAGGCAAATTTTAGTCAAAATTTTTTTTTAAATTGTCGGCCGCACCTTAAAAACATTTTCTACACGTTTCAGGTGCTAATACGTTGAAAAAAACATGCTTTTGGGCTGTTTTGAGAAGAGGCGATATAAGGCACTCCAGCCGCATAACTTTACAGACCAATTTTGTGGTAAGTTTTTCAAATTCTCAATTGAGCAATAAAAAATCCGTAAATAGGTTTTGTAGTCTGCTTTTGTACATATTTTAAATAAATTTTATAATTTTTTTTGAGGACCGCCAACTCAAGTTTGGTGTACACTCCCCAAATTTGCCATAGTCGGCCAAGCTGATTTTTTTCCAACAAAAAGATTTTTTATGAGTTTTAAAAAGCAGTCAAAAATAAGAAATTTTGAATTGGATTGGTTTTGAATTGAATTGGTGCACCATAGCAAGCCGGAAGATTCAGCTACCACAGCCAGAGCTGTTAACCACCTAAAACCCCTTCCGAACCTCCACCCCAAATTTTTTTCACTTCCCCTTCCACCTCCACCCTCCTTGCCCGAAAAAATTCCACTTCCCCTTCCACCTCTACCTTCCAGGAGGGGAGGTTTATAAAACCTCCATTTCACCTCCTATAAACATTCGCACTCGAATCACATTATTGGATATTGGAATTGGATATCCGGTTGTCTTCTTTGTTATCCTGCTCGTTGATATCTTGTTCGCCCTATAGCCTTTCTCCGACGGGTTCTTCGTGATCACTTCTATCTCTGGAATATAGCTCGTCTTCTCGAGATCCTCGTTTGCCGAATTTGGAGTACGACGTGCCTCTTCAAAACTATTGGTGTGCCTCACCGAGAACATCATCTGCCACGACTGCGAAGTTATTGTTTGGAGTGCGATTGGTTTCCATGGCTTCTAAAAGTATTTGTCGTTTAGATAGATGAGATGGATAGCGGGAGAGGTATGAGAAAAATGAAAGGGATGAGAAAGAAGTATACAAATTTGGTCAGCAAAACAGATGGCGAAAGACTCTAACTCATCACTGGATGAGTTAGTTTTGAGGCAAAATGTTTGGAGTTCTGTTTTTGATAGTACCAGCCGGAGGTTGTCGGAGGTGATTTTTCATCACCCTCCCCTTCCACCTCCACCATCCATACCCTAAAAATTTTCACCTCCTCTTCCACCTCTGACCCTCCACCCCAAAATTTTTTCACCTCGCCCTCCACTTCCTCGGAGTGGAGGTGGAAGGTGGAGGTTAAACCTCCCCTCCTGGAGGTTCCTTCCGGAGGGGTTAACAGCTCTGACCACAGCCTGGTAAGCACAATACAGAGACAGCACTGGTACATTACTGGTAGACTCTACAATTCGAGATTCTGATTCTTCTCGTTTGACTTCGACTTTTTTGGCAACCACAGCTGTAGAGGCAAAGCACTGGCGAAGAAATCTTTTTGTTATTAAACGCTCAAAGCTTCTTTGTATTTTGAATGAGTGGAATGCAAGTTTTTGTATCTGCTGATTAGAATTGTTTTGTTCATGACTTGCGCTGAAAAAGTACTTTTTGTGTTGATTCTGTTAGTGCTGATTTTGTGCTCATTTTTTACAAAAAAAATGGCTGATTTTTTACCCCAAATGCTGATTTTTCAAAATTTTCGGCTGATCTTGGGGTTTCCAGACTTACGAACCATGATTAAGCGGTATAGAAACACCTTAGCACTGCACACTCTTGTAGAGCTACAAAACCTATTATATCTACTTTACATTTACTCTATACTCTACATACTTTTATCTATTTGAAGTGGTAGCTCTGCAAAACAACTTAGAATAAGTCCAGTATAAACCAGTAATATGAGCAGAAAAGTGCTGCGAATAAGAGTTTTTCTTTTATGTTCTGTGTATTCACTAGAAAATTTGAATAACAGAATTCTGTCCAGTGTTAAACACATAACTGGGATAGCAAGAATTATTACAAAATTACTGTCCAGTATTCCCAAATAAAAGATAGTGTATGCTGTTTTTGCATTTTGTTCTAAACATAAAAGTCAATATTATTTATTGAAAAATGATACGACCAACCAGGATAAGGATTTATAACCATGTAAATATGGTACGGCAGAGTAGAAGTATTAACCAAAACTTGAGTTTTCATGTAAATAAGCATTGACTCTGAGAATCTGGGGTGTACAAATCGATGTTTGAAAAGCATTCCATAGTAGAGAAGTCTAGAAAATAGAATTACACTGACCAAGTGATTAACTAGTGACACAATGTTTTCCACCAAAGACACATAATTCGAAGCTTGCAGCACTTTGGACATCCTTTTTATTTTGATCTAAATTTTTTTAAACATTATTGAATGTGGAAAAACGCATCCAATGCATTTACGGCTAAAACAACTGAGCTTCAGGGCTTGTGGGGGAAAATAGGGCAGGTTTTTAGCTTAGAATGAACTTAAAAGTCGGCTTTTTCATTATCAGTTGAGGTTGAAATGAACTTGCACGGTATTTCAAACGTCGTTATAAAGTTTAGTTAAGGCTCATAGCAGGTTCGTAACCTACTATGAAGTTGCCCTCGGACCTGGATGAACTTCATTTAATACTTTTTGAATGAAAATGGTCATTTGAAGTCCGAAAATTGTTGGCTTGAACTTCGTGGCAGGTTCAAGCCTTCAATAAGCTTCATGTGAACCGTAAAGGGTTGATATACCCTATTCTCTCTAATAGAAGGGCATGCCCCTATATTATTCAAAGCTTACCTACTCCCCCCTCCCTTTCCCCCGTCGACCCCTTCCCTTCTATTAAAGAGTGCCCTTCTAATAGAGAGTGCCCTTCTATTTTTCGACATTTTGGCATATCTTCAAACATTTTGAGCAACTTTCTTACCTAACAAGGGAACCGATCGAACTGTACGATTCGATTCAAAAATTCTGACAATGCCACCTTGTAAAGAATGGTCGATTAACTACATAGAATTTTAACATTTTTTGCTGACAGACAGAAAAAATTAAATGTGGAAACCCGAGAAACATGTCAAAACAGACCAAAATTGCCTTGATCCCCTGTGGCACATAAAAAATTTTCAGCTGCCACTATCATGGATGTCGGAGGTGTTACAAAGACGTGTTACTAATTTTTTTTATATCGGAAAATCGAAGCTTATTTTGCTTGAGCCCGATGCACCTCATAAGTGCACTTTGATGTTTCATGACGGTGATTATTGGATGTTGAATGGACAACTCTTCTCAAGCTAATGTATTGCTCTTCATACAAGAAATTATATAACAGAATCCACAAACGTTAATTGAGAATTCATAAAATGTAAACTTACCCGATTAAAATTCAAATGAAAAAATTCGCGCTTTATTGAAAAATACTAAGTAGTAAAAAACTGTGTATTTTATGAAGGGATTGGTTTTGGCCCACAAAAAATTCAAGGGGTATGAGATTGTACTTTATTTGGTCAAGTGTACTTCATTTCAAAATTTTGAGCTTCCAGCTCTACGCTATACTAAATGCTGCAAATTCTTAAGAAACAAGATTTGGAAAAATTAAAGAAAAATATGAGTCGATAAATATGCTTTCTATGCAAGTCAAAAAACTAAAATGTCTAGATCGTATACCGTATAACCTCTAATAATCCCCCCCCCTACAGTTAACTGTTTTCAAATTTGTTTTGCTTTTTTAACCCAAACATTGTTTATTTTTTAAAACAATGACCACTCATTTTGTAAAGTTTGGAAAGATCTACAAAATGAGTGGTCGTACGTTTTAAAAAATAAACAATGTTAGGGTCAAAAAAGCAAAACAAATTTGAAAATAGTTAACTGTAGGGGGGGGGATTATTAGAGGTTATACGGTATCTAAAATGAAGAGAATTGAGTCAGCAAAATATAAATAGTTAAAAATAGTGTTTTTCAAAAGTCTAAAAAATCTTCAAATGACTTAAATTATGTTTGAACAATTGAAAAAATAATTGTAATGAAAAAATAATAAAAAATAGTAATAATTGAAAAAACTGAAAAAAGGTAATTTTTTAATTAATTAACTAAAATAAGAAGTTTAACTATTTGTAAGAATTCCTTTAAGTCAATTTTTAATAAAGAGGAATTTTTTAGTCACTTATTGCATTACAAGGGACCACAGGCGCCTATCGGCGCCTCTATAGTATTTCGAAATTTCAATGAGGGGCTATGACTTCATTCATAAAAATAGGTATATCCCCTATTAGAACACTTTTTTTCGCCTTTTCTTTTTTTTTAAACGAAAGCTGACATTCTGGGGAACACGATGGTATTAGCGACAAAAGTGATTTCGCTATCTACGACCCGTTTTGGCCTTCTGAAAGTGAAAAAGCGTTACCCACCCACCCACACATGCCAAATACTATATAAGATTGCTTTGAAACCAAGGTGCAAAATCCATACAAAATTGTCTGGAAATAAAGACCCAGACAAAATTGTATGGAATTTGAATTCCATACAATTTTGTATGGGTCCGTATTTCCATACAATTTTGTATGGGTCCTTATTTCCATACAAAACCAGACAAAACCATACAAAATTTGAATTCCCGCCAAATTATTTCGTTATTTTTTGGTCATTTTACGAGGTCATATAAATTTCCACACATTTATTCATGTTCCACGCATGCATATGATAAATTTTCGAGTAGTTTTTATTGATCATTGAGTGAATAATTTCCTGAGCATGGTAATTTTTTCCTGTGTATAATAATTTTTCTTGAGCATATTAATTCCCTGAAAATGGTCAGGATCAAATAAAATTTTTCTGATACATCTGTCGCAGATGAATCATTGTGGCAATGGTCATCGGGTCCAGTCTGTTGCGATCTGCATTGGCGAAGAGAGGCCTAAGCTTTTTGAACTCTGTTCCACTTGGGGTATTGAAGCCCATTACGCCCAAGCATATTCTAGCCAACTTTGCAAGCGTCGGAAAGCTCTGTAAAATTTGGTTGTTTAACAGGTATTATAATTTTAAATAAATGCTAACATTTTCGTTGTTCCTCCAGAATTCAAGCGAATTATCATATCTAGCAGGATGTGTTTCGTAAGCAACCATCTCATTTTCCAGACCAACTGGAGGGGTGGATACAAATCGTGACCAGCGCTGGGAAATCGGCCCGTTGATATTTGTTGTGACAACACGTGCTTGGGCTGCAGCAGTTGGAAAGTGAAGCTGCACCATCGACCCGGAAAAATCGACGGGAAATCGATCCGGACCGGCATCCACATTGGACCAATCACCAATTTTTCGCTTGAAACACTCAAGTGCTGCTCTTGCAATTGCCAGGTGGCTGGTGGTGCTTGCGAACGAGGATGGTCATACAAATGACGATAAATGTTGGCCAATTTGTCGAGGATCTTGTTGGAAGTCGGATTTCTTATCTCCTACAAATTAATTCAATTTTTAACTTGCATAAGGAAATCATTTTGAATAACTCACCTGCATCTCCATCACCATTTCGTCAATTGGTCAACCCATCGATGCAGGACAACGAGCTCTTATGTATTTGTTTTGCATAAAATGTTACCTTGTTATCGGTTCTAAAAACACATTAACGTTCAAACAATAGCATAAAGGGTAAAAAACAACTGATATAATTTTTTGAGTGCCATGCTCTATCACAATAATCAATAAAAACTACTCGAAAATTTATCATATGCATGCGTGGAACATAAATAATTGTGTAGAAATTTATATGACCTCGTAAAATGACCAAAAAATAACGAAATAATTTGGCGGGAATTCAAATTTTGTATGGTTTTGTCTGGTTTTGTATGGAAATAAGGACCCATACAAAATTGTATGGAATTCAAATTCCATACAATTTTGTCTGAGTCTTTATTTCCAGACAATTTTGCATGGATTTTGCACCTTGTTTGAAACAATAAAACTGGTTCTTTTAAAGTGAATTGTTTACGTTGTTGCCGCTATTTGATTACTATTTAGTGCCTTGTACACGGGCTGTGTTGTCTAGGGAAACTACAACAAGCAAAAATACATAACTTAGTTTTTCACAAGCTCACAAATTTAGCAACAATCGAAAACAAAAAAAAATAGTGCACATAATACACGAAATACAAAATTTTAAATTTCGGCAGAGAAATGTTGTTTTTATACCAGAGGTTTTAACAAAAAAAGTCAGTATTTGTTGGGACTTGCAGCCGCGATGCTTTTTTCTTACACTGCGATGCTTTTTTCTTTATTTTCTTACAAAAGCTTTTGTCACACACCCGTAATTGCTAATGTTTTTTCAGCAATCTCAAGTGACCTTGGCTGTAACTGGAAGTCTGAATTGTATAAATCTTGAAATTCTGCAAATGCAGCCACTCCACGAGCTGACTATAGCTTAATTTTTTTTAAAGGAGGACAGACTTTACGGAATGGAATGACTGAAAAATGGAATTTTTGGAATCTCTATACGACAATAGGTCCCATTTTTTGCCTTGGTCCCCCTGTTGATTTTTTTCGCTGATTTTTATTTTCGAATCTATTTTTGCTTATTTTTATTTCTTATGAATTTTTTTATTTCTATTTTTATTTCTTTTTATTTCTTTTGATCATATGAAACATAAGATCAAGCGCCTCTATGGAACCAGTGATAATTTGCTCGCCTCGTACATTGCTGAAGCCGTTTTTCGTCAGAACTGTCGTGCAAGAAATCAGAATTATTTCAGAAAATTTGTTGAACAACTCGTGAAAATTTATGAATGTTAATGTGTCGCCGAAAGAAGAAAATAAAATTGGTTAAAATAGAAGCAAAAAAAAACAACAGGGGGGACCAAGGCAAAAAATGGGACCTATTGCCGTATAGGGCCAATCTCAGTTTATTTTATTTCTCTTTTCAACCCATTATTATTTTTATCGTTATTTCGAAATTTTGATTCTATGGTATTCACGACATTATCAGTTATTGTGAAAAAGGGGGTTGAAAAGAGTATTAAAATAACTGAGGTTCAAAAATCCCATTTTTTACTGCAAATTCTTCGCTAAAGTCTATCCTCTTTTAAGGAACAAAGCTTTTTTAAGTGAATTCTTTGATGGCCATCTCACAATAAAGGTGTGAAGTATAAGTGCGAAGTAAAGCGATGTCTGGATCTCGCGTTTTTGATTAAAAATGTATCTAGTTTTTTGATTTTGGGTCTAGGCGTCTACTGTAAATCTTCATTCCTCCAACAACTACTATAGCGCTGCTTTCCATTGTGGGAAACACTCACTTTTTAGCCCACTTCTTGTGTGTCTTTCTTGTGATGTCCTCTGATAGGAAAGCGGGCAGAGGCTTGAAGAATATGCAATGAAATTTCAGGGTTGGTCAGGTGAAAAAAAAGTTCCTGGTCAAAATTTTTTTGAAAAATTTCTCTACAAAAAAAAATTTTTTTCGGTTCGAAAAAAATTTCGTGTGCAATTTTGCAATGCTGTGCGCCTGCTCCTTGCGCGTCGAATAAAAAGAAAAAGAAAATGAAAAAACGACAATTCAAAAATGGGGCATCGGCCTTTTTATGAAGGTACTCAGAATCAAAAAATCCGTGAATTTCAAATGAATTTAAAATAATATTTTTGTGGTGTCGAGAGGAATTCAAAAATAAACTGCGAATTATTGTTTTAAGAGCAGTTTCTTAAGTAAATCGACTATGCTGAGCAAGAATTCGGCCTCAGAATCACGGGTTTGCTTATCGAAAAAAAAATTAATTGAAAATTGGTCAAAAAAAGTGGCTTTTTGGCAAAACCAGAGGGTGTCAAGGCATATTTTTATTTTATTAGTGTTTAATTTCATTAGTGCTTGTGGGGTTCGTTACGTGCAAATAAACAAAGTGTGTGATTATTGTTTTATTAGATAATTTGGGAATAAGTTTCAAATTCTGGTGGTAGCTGGTTGTGATATTTTAAGCAAACTGACCTTGCTGAGCACGAATTCAGCCTCAGAATTGACTGAAAATTCAAAAAAAATTAAATTTTGAGGACATACCTAACAACCAGCAGGTACCCGAACCACCACAAGGTACCCGAACTACAAGGATACACCGCCATATAAACTTGTTTGGCGATGGAGGTGAAGTGGAAGACTGCGTCCAGCCGATGGGATTATGGAAATGAAGGCCTATCTGAAGCAGAAGTGTATCAATCCGGAAGAAGATCCCTGATAATTTGGAAGGTATTTTTCAATATAACCTCTATTTAGTGTATATGGACGGATTTTTTAGGAAAACGACAAGGTATATCCGATCCTGGAAAAACTGGCTCGCCGTTTCCTCTCTGTACCAGCAACAAGTCAGCCTAGTATACAACTTTTCTCGGTCGCCCGCGATGTTTTCGACTACAGACGAGAATGCAGAGATGCTGATTTTTCAACAAGAATCTGCCACTGCTTAACTTCAAGTATTAGTTATTCATTTTTGTCGCAAATGTACACGTTTACTTTTAATGAAAGCTTTTGTTTGTGTAAAATATTAAAATTTTTGGTTTGTAAGAGCTAAAAGTAAAAATAATCGCATAATCGCGCGATTAATGGCACCTAAATTTTTTTCGATAATCGTTGCGATTAATCGCAACGATTATCGCAACCCTCAAACCCTTAAAGCCTAAGCCAAAATAATCGCAATCGTATAAACGAAAAAGGCCAAATCGTCAGCTCTACCCAGGATCTTGGCTATCTTTTAAAAAAGTTTGCCCCGATATCATGCTCCGCCTGGCTATCGATTTTAAGGTAACAGGTGGTGGTACCCAGATGGGGTACCCGGGCAGTACCAAGGCATGGTCACAGCTTCAAATCCTGGTGGTAGCATGCATTATTTATTTGTAGTTAATTGTTTAAGTTTGGTGTTAAAGTGATCATTCAGACTAGATAGGTGGTCAGGTAGGGTAGGTAGGAGGGTAGATAAGCTAGGTAGGAGGGTAGGTAGGCTAGGTAGATGGCCAGGTAGGGTAGGTGGAGAGGTAGAGTAGGTAGGTGGTCAGGTAGGGTCATTGGACGATTAGAGTATGTAGCAGGGTAGGTGGTGAGCCCAGGGGTGATACCCAGCTAGTTGTACCTAGTTTATGGTACTCAGTTTCAGCCTGTTACGAAAAGGTTTGTTACGAAAATTCGCTGTTACGAAAAAGTTTGTTACGAAAGCTTGTACAGCCGTTCTATGCCACAAAATTTTAGTGTAATTTTAGGCTTTTAGTGTTTTTTACACCATGGAAAATTTTGAACTTTTTCCAAAAAATTTTCGGAAAATTTTTATTTATTTTTTAATTTTCGTGAAAATTTAACAACCCTAGTTTAAACCATATATAACCGATGGTAGTTTGTTTAATTGTGTGTTTTGGTAGTCCAGTGGTTTGGAGTTCAGTAGTCGAGAGTTAAGACCTCCATTTACCTAGGAGTCATTTTTGGAAAATACCCTTCAAATGACCTATTAATCTAAAGAATAAACTATTATTGTTATTGCTATATTGTTACATATGAGTAAAATTACTACTATTCTATGAGTTCTACACGTGTAGCCTAGTGGGTTGGCTTTCTACTTTTTACGTTATTACACATATATATCGTTTTAACTTAACCTTAATATGTATTTTTATCCCCGAAAAAATTGACCCTTCCAGAAAAAAACAGATATTTCCGTCAAAAATACTTCAATTTTTTATTTTATTTTCGAATTTCAGAAAGCAAAATGACTGATTCATACTAATACAAAGCTAACGGATTGCAAAATATGAAACGTCGTTTTGCAAATAAAGAAGTTCAATTCTTTTAATTTTATTTTATTTGTGAATTTGAATGGTAAAAAGAGACTTGAACGCATTCTCGTCATAAGCTTTCTTTGTTTTGACAGATGCCGTATTAAAAATATCTACCAAAAAAGCGTCTAAAGTTTTTTGATTCTTTCAAATATTACATAATAGCTCTATTTTTAAGCCAGTTCACATTTAAAAAATTTCTTTTACAGCGTAATTAATGGCCCAAAATGCTTCTTATTGCACCTACATACCAAACTTCTCTCAATACATTACTTTAAAGCTTTTTATTTTATTTTTACAAGATGTAAGTGCATGTCCTGATGGACGAGAAAGGAAAGGAGGTATGCGATATGCGAAAAACACGGTATGCAAAATTATGCAAAACGTAGTTTTTAGGATGTTCGATCAAACATTTTTGCTTTAGACGCAATCAAGAGTGCATTAAAGGAGATTGCTGTAAATTTTAAGCTATTATAAATTATCTTATGAATTAAGAATTCTTTCAGGTAAAAAGTTGAATTCAAAAGAGTCAGCAAATGGTCAAAATATAAATGGTAAAATTTCTTATGAGTTTAAAAGTACAGTCAACCCTCGTTAATCCGCCACCCTCGATAATCCGCCACCCTAGGGCCTAGGGTGGCAAAACAGCTAAAGTTAATTAAAGGCAGGGTAATCGCACCTCGATAATCCGCCACCCTCGTTAATCCGCCACCCCGTTAATCCGCCACCCTCGATAATCCGCCACCCTAGGGCCGGTCCCAAAAAAGCTAAAGTCAATTAAAGGTAGGGTAATCGCACCTCGATAATCCGCCACCCTCGTTAATCCGCCACCCTGAGGCCGGTCCCTAGGGGTGGCGGATTAACGAGGGTTGACTGTACTAGTGTAACATATCACTGTGTCAAAATTCAAAAGTCGCAAACTTGTGGTTTCCCGTCGAGAATAAAAATGTCTATTTTTTGTTTAGTTAAGATTTCGACTGACTTCTGTTCTGTTTTTTAATTCTTCTTCAGACTTTGATTACCGCAAGTCATTTATAAGAAATTTTTATTACATTAGAAAGCTTGGATCTTGCTCTATCAGTCAAAACAAAGGTGCGAAACGTTTGGTCAAAAATAAGTTCAAATAAGAGTTCGGCAGAGTCCACCTGTCAACTTCAAATAGTTTAATCTCCAAGTAAAATCCGAAAAAGCTGGTCCAAATGTAGAAGTTTTTCTTCAGCTTTCTTTTGGCGTCTTTGGTTTTTTTTTGATTTGCCGTCGATTTTTAAATTAATGTAATGGTTTTTTAAAAACTTCCTTTATGGTTAAGTTTGCCATGTACCCTGATCAGTGAAGGCTGGACGCCATGAATGCTCCTGTCAACACTCGTGTAGTACCAAAATTATCCTTAGGAGTTGGCCTTTCTATTGCAATATTAATCTCTGCCAATGCACTCGACTGGGCTGGGCTAGATCATTGTGGAATTTTCAAGTCGAGTACCGTATATCCTTTAATAGGCCGCCCTGGCGGCTTATTTTTTAATCACCCTCTATGGGGGCGGCTTATTGGAGGGAGCGGCTTGTTTTTCAACCGATAGGCGCCGCTAAAATTTACGTCACGTTTCTCAAAAATTCCCGAAAATTCGGTCATGAAGCACCTTCCCCATACGATTATTCATAAAATATTTATTCAATCTCAAACAAACAAAATGAGAAGGTAGCGCACAAAACAAACAAAGTTAGATTTCAATATAGGGATTCATCACTGAGGTAGCCATTTTCTTCTTCCTCATCCGAGTCGATTTCTTCCACGGCAGGCAAATCATTCATGGCAAAGCGGGCGTCTTGAAGCATTTTTCGTCCCTCCGGCACCGGCCCATGTTCTTTGAAGCAATGAATATCGTCATATTCGTCACCGTAGAGCGCATTGGTGATTCTACAATCTAAAAATCTAACTAACTAAATCTAACCAAAATCTAACTAAACCAACTTACTGAACCACAATCACATTGAACCAACCTTTGAAGGATTTGGCAATCATCTTTTTTGGTAGGGCGTCCCAGGATTTGCAGATCCATTCCAGGTAGAAGTTCATTGGTGGAGGTCGCGGATTCCTATTGGCCGTTTCTTCCTTGTCTGCATCATTCATCATCCAGTTGCCGAAGAGCTCTCGAAACTTGCTTTGAAGGGTTCATTCCACACGTCGTCAGGCGCCTAAACATGAAGAGTACAATCAGACAAAATAAAGTAAATACAAACTTGGACAAGCTTGGTACATCCTCCCGGAACCACGGCTGTGTGCAAGTCGATTTCCCCCAGCTTCTTCTTGGTCGATTCAAGGATATGACAGCAAAATGAATCCCAAACCAGCAGACGTTTGTCAAAGAGAAAGCGGTCGAATGTCCTTTCCAAGTAGTTGAGAGTAGTGTTGGGGGCGGGTCGGGTAACCCGCGGGTAAACCCGGAACCCGAACCCGGAAATTGTGGAAAACCCGAACCCGAAACCCGTTTATCGAACCCGCGGGTTACCCGTTGTCGATTTCTTAAAACCCGTCGGGTAACCCGATCACAAATGGTTGAATTGTTTAAAAATTAACACAATTAAAAAAATAGCACTCATTTTTGAAAAATTTGCCTTTGAACTTTGTTTTTCTGTCGCTGGTGTTTGTTCTGCTTGTTCTGTCTCTGATCTATGTTTCGTTTATCGTTTCACTTTTTATGCATAGCATTTGGCGGATCAATTTTACGAAAGGAAATCGACGGAACAGGGCAAGAGTCTGATGTTGTCGTGTGCAAGGCCTGCCGAGAAAACAATCAGAAGAAGTGCGAGCTGAAGATTTCTGATGGAAGCGTCTCTACTAGGAAGCCACACCGGAGCAAATATCAACAGGGCCATCGAGAAGATCTTGGAAGAGGAACATTCCGAGGAGCAAATGTCACGTCTTTCTTCGAGATGGAGCGGCGAATATGAAGAAAGCTTTTGAAGGTAACTTCAAATGTTGTTTGGTTTTCAAATGTGTATTTAAACTGTTTAGGATCGTTCGAACATGCCGACTGTGCTGCGCATAAGATCAATCTTGCTGTCAAGGCCACCATCATGTCCGGAAGTCCGTCAATCGAAGAGTGCCTTAAGAAGTGCCGATGCATCGCGGGTCATTTTGGCGGGTCTCGTGGATCTCTTGCAAGGGGTCATCTGCGAGATATTCAAAATCTCTTCAACTTCCAACGAACAACATCATACAGGTAATAATTATTGATAATAAACTGATTTACTTTCTCTTGCTTAAGGACATTGCGACTCGGTGGAACTACACTTTGGCGATGGCGGAGCGTCTCATTCAACAGAAGAGCAGTGGAAATCTTCTTCGGTCGTCACGAGCCTGCAATCGAAGCTCTCAGTGGAACCGAATGGCGAATTCTCAAACAACTTATTGATCTTCTTGAGCCAGCGGATGCTTTACAAGGGATATGTGTAAAGAAGATTCTCACCTTGGACTTCAAATCGCCATCTCTCGGATGCTTTTGAAAGAAGTGAATAGCGTGCCGGAGCTGCAGAATGAGAAGTCTCTTTGATGGCGAAGATCCAGTCGAGATTTAATGTGTTGGAGTGTGACAAGTTAGCCTTTTCTTACTAATGTTCATTTTGTTTTACTGCTTTTCAGAAATTACGGGTTAGCACTCTTCTCGACCCGCGATTCAAAGACCGATGCGTTGTGGACAGCAATGAATTCCGGCATTTGATCAAGCAATGGCTCAAATGATTATCAACCGATGGAAGAAGTGCAACTTGAACAAATCACGGATGTTGCAACAGTTGTGGATGAGCCGGCTGCGAAGAAACCGAGAAGTCTTTTTGCGCGTCAGGTGAATATCAACCAGGAAGAGGGAAACCCGCGCCCGGCTAATACATGGATGCAGAATATGGAGTTTGTGGGTAATTGAAATGTCTTTAGTCGTTCGATTAATGATACATTTCCATTTAGGAAATCGTGGCCTATAACGCTGAGAAGCCTATCCCGTTGGAGTCGGATCCGCTCATCTACTGGCAGAAGAACGTGGTGCGCTTTCCAGTGTTGTCCAAGGCAGCTCTTCGTTACCTATCAGCTCCCTCACGTCCCAGCCAAGTGAGCAACTTTTCAGTCACGCCAGAGATGTGTTCCACTACAAAAGAAGCCAGCTGATCCCTTCAACGCAGAGCAACTCATATTCTTGAACAGATCTCTTCATGATGTTAACTTTACTTATTGAAATGTTGTTAATTGTTTGATTTGTGCGATATTTTCAATAAAATTGCTAAAATTTTTGTTTTTGAGGAAAACCCGCAAACCCGCGGGTAACCCGGAAATATATTTGCGGGTTACCCGGAACCCGTGTTTGGCTGAAAACCCGAACCCGGAACCCGTGCGACCCCCCATTCCCCAACACTAGTTGAGAGTGAGATCATCGTTCATCCAAATTGTTCCCTTCCAGCACAGTTCCAGACTTCCTCCGAACTTGTTGACGATTTCCGCCACTTTCTTCTTTCTTGGTAGGATGACAAACGACTTGAGCTTTCTTCCATCCGAACTTGCCGTGAGTATCACAGTCACCCTCAATTTGTCATGGCCAGTCGTGAGCACCGAAACCTGAAAAACTTATCAACTTGTTTCCAATTGATTTAATATGTTGATAAATAACTATAAATGACGCAATATAAGTATCACAGTCACCCTCAATTTGTCATGGCCAGTCGTGAGCACCGAAACCTGAAAAACTTATCAACTTGTTTCCAATTGATTTAATATGTTGATAAATAACTATAAATGACGCAATATAAGTATCACAGTCCCCTCAATTTGTCATGGACAGTCGTGAGCACCGAAACCTGAAAAACTTATCAACTTGTTTCCAATTGATTTAATATGTTGGTAAATAACTATAAATGACGCAAATAGATAAATAACGCTCCTTCTCTGCAATGCATGTGCCTCCTGAAGGATTGAGCTACACAGCGGTTTCGTCACAGGCATAGATTGATTGGTAACTGAAACTGATAAACTAAAAATAATATAATACCGGTAAACAGAAATACAAACTTGGTCTTGGTTCGGAATTGCGACAAGTAAACGACAAAGTCCACCAATTCCTTAACATAGTCGGCAGGCGGCTTCTGGCACACTGTAGTCGGGACGCGGAGACGAAAATTGTGTCGGCTTAGAAACTTCTCGAGCCATCCTCTGCTTGCCTGAAAAATTAAGATTAAAAGTATGTTTGAACAGAATAAATAAAATATATACAATGAAAAGCCCTTCATCCTCCTCTGAATTAAAGATTTTTCCTGCTTGCTGCTGTATGCTTTGGCGGGACACTTTGAGTTTCTTTTCGCGCTGCTCTTGGACCCAAGTTCATTGTCAGCTCATTGTCGAAATCCTTGAAATTAGAGGACGTCTACCATTGCAAAGCCGTTTCCTGCTTCTCCCAGCTTTCGAAGCATCCCTAAAAAATGAAAGAGATGAAAGAAAAAAAACGAAGAATTACATAAGCGATATCAGTTGACCTTCTTTCTTGACCCAATCTCGAATGCGCCCTCTGCTGATTGCATACATCTTGCTTGCCGAATGAATGGAGACTAACTTTGCCTGTTTTACCACATCCAGCTTCCACTCTGTTGAATAGGCCTTGAGCTTCTTCGACTTGCTCACTTCTTCATCGGCTGATTCATCGCGTGTGTGCGGCTTATTAAGAGGGGTCGGCCTATTAGAAGAAATACGGTATTCAGGTTGGGATTGAATCCAACTGGACTTTGATTAGTTACTCAGAAATCCTATAGTCAATCGTCAGTTTTTGTGCTTTTTTGTTTTTAAAGTCTATTTAAATCAGAGTATCGAAAAGTACTTTTTGAAAAAAAAGATTTGTACTTTTTAGGCTTAGGCTGAAATGTTTTTTGTTGTTGAGGTTTTATGTCGAAATCTTCGAAATCAATAAGCATTGGATAAAATAGCATTTTCTCACGAAAAATGACCAAATTGTACTTTTTTAAAAAATTTGAGTTCGCAACTCTGATTAAAATTAGTGTTGGAAACTAGGAATGCGGGCGGTTTTGCGGTGCGGTTTTTTTCAGAAATTACTGTTTGCGGTTAAATCGCAAAAAATAATTGCGGTTTAACCGCGGTTTTGCTTTTTTTATGTTTTTTATTGACCAAAGTGTGGCACATAAAGATACGCACAGCAAAAAACACTGCAGATATTCTTTATATGCACCAATCAGATAATTCAAACAATTCAATATGAGAAGTTAACCTCAAAGTATCTGATAAAAGAGAAACCCAAGTTTGATAACCAAATATCTGTTGTGAAAGAAAGTGAATCGCATTTGTCCAGCTTTGCCTTGATCACGTTGACGACCGCTTGGTATGCTAGACGAAGAACGATCAGACATGTCAACTGGCCCGAGGACGGCCCGTGCGGGCAGAGGTTTTTACGGCCCGGACCGGGCTCATAGATTTCCGAGGTGGGCAGGCCGGGCCGCGTCGGGCCTAAACCCGATCGGGGCGGGCCGGCCCGCCTTGGATCGCCCAATAAATAATTTTCAAAATCCCGCCTCTTCAAAATCCCCCCTTTTCGAAATCCCAATATTTTCAATATCTCGCAATGTCAAAGAGGTTATTTTATCGATCAATTTTTTTTCAAAAAGACGCACCAAACATCAGGATTCTATCGCAAAATTGTTACCATCAAAAATAAAAATTTATTTGACTTCGATAATTAATTTCCAAATCAAGGCTGTCATCAGTTTGATAGCTGTTCTCTTCATTTAGGGTGGCGCAAAAAAACGTGACAGTTTTGAAAACTGTTTATTTCCAGAATTTTATTTCTAATATTATGCATGTGATGTACCAAATTGTAGCTAAAATAAAAGGCTTTCAAACAAAAAAGCTTGCCTCGATTCTACAAAAAAGAGTACTAAAGAAACAGGTGGTCCAAGAACACTTTTAAACCACTTTGCCAGACGATTTTCGAAATTTTGTAAACGCAGATCGACTCAGTTTTATGACACTTTTATATGTGAAAACACGATTTTCGCTTGGGCACCCCCCTGTTGTTTGGCTCTTGGTCTGTAGGTGACCTTTGGATGGGTAAGGCCAAAACAACAGGGGGGACCAAGCAAAAATCGTGTTTTTCACATTATATACCAAAAAACTGAGTCGATCTGCGTTTACAGAATTTCGAAATCGTGCGAGGACAAACAAAAAGTTATGACGGTTTAAAAGTATTCAAATTTCTTGGACCACCCTGTACTTTATCTTAGCTACAATTTCGTGTATCACATGCATAGTATTAAAAATAAAGTCCTGGAAATACACAATTTTCAAAATCGTCACCCTTTTTTGCGCCACCCTGTATAATATTACACTACAAAGCCTGTCAATATCACTGTTTTTGTGTTTACGCACAGAATGTTGACACGCATGTTAACAGGCATGTTGAAAATGACATTGGGCACAGCCTTTCAAAATTTGAATCTTAGTGTATTAGGGGAATTGGCGCCAAACAAAAAACTATCAAAAATGGTCGATTTGAGACCCCTTTTTTGTTTCATGCCTCTGACCTGATTTTTTCCTTTTTGGCTTGAGCATGCTTATAGCCAAAATATTCCTCGCATTAAGAACTCTCGAATGAGCCATCACTTCCCCATAAAACACGTAAAATTTCAAAATCACAAGCAATTTCTTTGAAAATTTTCGAAGAAATTTCATTGCCTTATTGATTCGATTGAGATCCCCGCCAAGTTTTTCTGTCTAATTTTTCTCAAACAAAACTAGAGACTCGATAGAGCAGTAAATTTGCTGCATTTTGGTACCAAGGATGTATACAAAAAATACAAATGTAGGGTGTTTTATACAAAAGTTAGACAGAAAACGCAAAAACCCCAATTTTTACTCGGAAAAATGCCACTTGTTTGCTTCAAACGGTCTCTAGTTTTAAAAATTCTGACTCTGCAAAAATTGGTCTGGTTATTAAGATAGAAGAGATTGTGGGCTTTCTTTTGGCGTAAAGAAAAGCTCAAAAAATACAAAATTGGCGTGTCTCATACAAAAATAAATTCAGTGTTTTTTTCAGAGCTAAAGATGGTCTCCAGCAGACGAATGTGCGTTAAGCCAAATGGAGTGTCTCTCTCCGAAATTCGTTCAGCCGCAGTCAAAACAAGATGGAAGAATAATGAACGCACAAATCAAGCTAAGAAAACGGCAAGTGAGCAAGCAAAAGAAGCAGGAAAAATCCGTCTTCGTGAGCTCTTTCACCTTGTTTTATCTACTGTTTTGACGGTTTTTTTGTTTCAGTGAAACGAGCTGATGAAAAACGGCTGGAAGCTGAATGTTTATCGGTCTGTTTCACCCTTCTTGGAATGTTCTAATATAAAACTTTAACGTTTCCATTTCTAGGCACCCAGAAAACCACTGAATGAGATCGGAAGAACAGCTTCACTTTCCCGAATTGATGGAATCGCCAGTGCATTTTGCGGAAAAAAGAAATAGCGAGTCCTGGAAATCATTAAGGAAACAATCAAACCGCGAATCGAAAGCATCCAAGCTCAAGTCCGTCGAGTCTATGTGAGTAACTTCCTTTATTTCGTATCTAACTTATGCTCACCAGTTGCTATTTCAGCCATCAATGTTCTCTGCCGATCGCCTTATCCATCTCCGCGGTCTTCGAAAGCATTGGTGATATTTTGGATTTGAGTGAGTCAAGTCCAGATTCTTTGATAATTTTGCCTATTTTTAGTCAACAGCGACTTGGATGCCCATCGAGATTCCAACGAGACATGCGTGGAAGCCATGGTCGAATTGATTAATCAAGTGACAGTGGCACAGCAGGAGTTGAATGAGCGAGGTATTCCTTTGCTTTTTTGATTGACTGTGACTATGACTTGTTTTTCAGCATCTAGGATAAGGTTCTGTCTCGATATTCACGCCAAATTCGTACAATCCACGAATGAACGCATCCATCCTGCTGAGTCTGAAGCCGTTGAGATGAAGCAGAAAATTTCGGATGAACAGACGGCCGTCCATACGCTATCCAACTCAATTTTTGACTGAATCATAACTCCGAAACGTTTTGTTTGATTTTGAGTGCGTTGTTGAATAAATTTGTCATGTAGCTGTTTGAGGAATAAATTTGTCATGTAGCTGTTTGAGGGATAAATTTGTCATGTAGCTGTTTGAGGAATAAATTTGAGAATTTACGCTTCTTTTCAATCTGCTCAGATTTTCTGGTGCAAATAAAGATATATAAAGCATTTTCGTGAAATTCTTCTTTGAAATATCTTGGAGTTTTGCTGTTTTAAAAGTGATTATGTTTTTGAATTTTAAGCCCTGTGAGCTGGAAATTTCAGACCATGTGGCTACTTTTAACTCCTTTATCTACTGGCTTTTTTACTTCTTCATATTTTTATTGAAAATTTTTGGCCTGCGACCCTGAATTCCGAATTTTACAAGTCGGGATACTGAAATCTTCTATTTCGGGTCGCAGGTAAGATTTTTCAGTAAAATTGTGTGATATTTGGGTGCAGAAAATGAACAAAAAATTTAAAAGCGCGTAAAAACTGCAGTTAAATTCTTGGCGTTTTGTTTAAGTTGAACTACAAGGAAATTCAAATTTTGAAAGGCTGTGTGGGGTGTTTACGCACGACTTTTACAATGGTATTGACAGGCAGTTCAAAAAAATTTGAACTGCCTGTCAGTGTCAAATTCAAGGTTTTCATTGCTGATTTTTAAGTTTATTTTTATTTCGTCCTTTTTCTCTCTGCCAATGTTCAAATCCTGGTAGTATGGTCGATGAATGGTCGATTTTAGAGGCGATGTGTAGGTAGGAGGGTAGCTAGGGTAGGTGGATGGGTAGGTAGATACCCGAACCACCTTGATGGTACCCAAACCACGTGGATAGTACCTAAATCACCTGGATAGTACCTGAAGTGCCTGGATATTCCCCGAACCGCTCTAATGCTACCTAAACCACTTGAATACTATCAAAACCACCTATATCTCCAACCACCTGAATGGTACTTAAATTACCTTAGATTGGATAGATGGTGGTGTTTGTTATATTATTTCACTTTCACTTTCTCTTTAACTTTCTGTGCGTAAGCACCCATGATATTAACATGGAAATTGGCAATGCATGACAGTCCTTGACAGTCACTGTGAGTCACTTAACATTGACATTAACACGCTGTGCGTGAACGTAGTTTTACTAAATTTTTGTGATAAATCAATACAGTGAAGATAAAATTATCATTTGGGGTGTCAAGCTATTAGAGAAAATACGATATATTAGAAAGCGCTAGTTTTTCCGTTTGTTTAAATGTTGCGCTTTTGTCTATCGTTTTTAAAAAAAAACCGAAGATAATAAAAGCTTGATGATGTAAGGACCACAATTTTTAAAATATTTCACTTTTTTACAACCTTTCTAACAAAAAGAAATGTTACTGCTGTTTTTTTTAAACCGTTGTTTGTCGTCTATCAAGTCATCATTTTAATAAACAGGGCTATTTGAAAAAATATCATAGGGAGGAGTAGAGCAAATTTTCAAGTTCAAGTTTTGAAATTCAAAGTAAATTTTTGAATTACCGCCAAATTTTTAAGGTGCTGCACTTTTTGGTAGAACATTTCCATGATGTTGCACGATAGGAAAAGTTGCAGAGAGTAATGCCTCGCACACAATGGTGGACTGTAAATTCAACAATCCTCACTCGGAAATGGAGATAACTTTTTTTTAATTTTCCGAAAATTATTCTTTTAATGCTATCTTGTAGCTGAGATTCTGGGCTACCTGATAGGTCATTGATCGAGTTAGCATGAATTGGGGAGTGCGGAGCGAGTGCGGACTGTGTGTGAGGATTGTTGACTTTTTTCAACATTTTTTAATTCATAACAACTCGACCGATATCCTATTCAGTAGCCCTGAATCTCAGCTACAAGATTGCACCAAAGGAATGATTTTCAGAAAATTAAAAAAAAAGTTGTGGCCATTTCTGAGTGAGGATTGTTGAATTTACAGTCCACCATAGTGAACAAGGCCCAAAACGGGTCAAAAAATTTGCCTATTGTGTATAAAACAAGCTTTTAGTCACATACAAAAATTTAGGAATGAATTTTGGACTCAACTATGCTCGAAATTTCGGCATGGGTGGAAACGGATTCGGAATGCCACTGCCTTGTCACGATTTTCAACCGCAATGCCTATTGTTCAGTAACTACTGCTTGCTTCAAGTAAACTTAAGTGGTATTGATGCAAAGGTTGTTAGGTATATGAGTCATTGCATGTTTAACAAAAGCCTTTTCGGACAGTAAAGTTTTAACTATTTTTTTAATGTTAGTATATATTAATTGGCGCTGGTGTACAATCGGAATGTTTTTTGCAAAAGACAAAATTGTACAGGGTGCGCCAATTTTTTCGCATCACTTCAATGGCCGAGCTCAGAAGAAGAATCACACAAGCGTTTGCAGAGCTGCCTGGTGAGAGGATCAACAGAGCAATGGGAGCATATCAAAGCCGCCTCGAATACTGCCTAGAAGTGAACGGAAGATCAGTTGAGCAGGAATATGAGTGAAAAGAGTTGTTTATTTTGACTGTTGTCACAAAGTGGTGTTCAAATAATTTTTTTTTGTCAATGTTTCAGCTTGAGTGAGTCTCAGCTTTCTTTTAAAAAAAAATTACGTCAAAATCATGAAAAACAAAAAAGTTATGGCCAAAACAAATACGTGCGAAAAAATTGGCGCACCCTGTATATCTAAGAAGTGGAACTGTTTTGATGAATTTTTGAGCAAATTGTCAACATTTTTGCACAGCCTTACATCTTATGCGTACCTTACGCTTAGGCTTTCAAAAAACGTTTTCGAGAAAAATCAACAGGAGGGGCTAAGGCAAAAAAACATCCCGATTGTACACTAAGGCCCAACAAAAAAATAGTATTGGCTTTAAGTCCTCTTATAAGCTTTTGTAATTCAAAATGCACGAACAAACACATCCACCAACTGAAATGCTTGTTTTGTAAAGCATGGTTGATTTACTAGAGACAATTTTAATATTTTGGGCGAACGGACTGAAAAAATTGAATCTAGAGGCTCAAGAAACATCGAGCTAAAATGTGTTTTATAAATTGCTGTTTTATAAAATTGCTTTGCCAAATTTCCGAGTGTTGAACTTCGAAGACCGTTCTCTCGAAGTAGCAACTGTGGGCAGGGGAGTGCCGAAGGGTATAATAGTAACGAATAGTGTAGTAAGGAAATCTTATATAGTATTTGGCATGTGTGGGTGGGTGGGTTTTTTGTCGCTAATACTATTGTGTTCCCCAGAATGTCAGCTTTCGTTTTAAAAAAAGAACAGGCGAAAAAAAAGAGTTCTAATAGGGGATATACCTATTTTTATGAATGAAGTCATAGCCCCTCATTAAAATTTCGAAATACTATAGAGGCGCCGATAGGCGCCTGTGGTCCCTTGTTTTAAATATTCGGGAAATATTCGGGAAATAGTAGTAATTTATCTATATGTAACACTTAGGTTCACTTTTACAAAAAATGCTCTAAAATCGAGAATTGCAGCTTGTGGATGTCACACGTAAGGGAACTTCCATAAATTATGTGATACTGACAGGCCCTTTTTGTTATCTATACAGTCGAACCCCCGATTAACGAAAACCTCTCATTAACGAACTTTAAAAAATATTTGACTGGTTTACAAAGAAAATACTTACATTAAACCCTGCTATTAACGAACCTCCCATTAACGAAACCTCCCAATAACGTAGCGCAAAGTTCGGTCCTGTTCTTACAAAAGGTCCTCCCATTACCGAATTTTTCAAAATTTTACGTGTCCTGAAGCGAAAGATCCGCCATTTTAAACGCATTTTTTGGCAGCAATTTTCTCAGTATATCGCGCTATGCCGAAACTACAAATCCAGTATTGCAGCAACAAGATGGATGACATTCTGTCCACAGACCGCGTGTGTAAATTGAAACAAGAAAGTTTGTTGAATTATTAGGTTGATCCAAAAGTTCTTGGGCACCTTGAAAAAATTTATTTTCGATTTTTTATTCGCTTCTTTTTCGTCGTTTCATCTCATCTGTCTTTTTTTTTTTTCGCAACAGAAGAAGCAATTTTAACAGATCTGCAAGTTTATTTTTTTGATTCGAAACCGATTAGATTCTTCGTTAAAGGTATTGGGAGATTGCCTGAAAGATGGCAAAATGTTGTTGATGTTGAGGGAGATTATTTTGTTGAATAAAGATTTTGGAGAGCTGTTTTGTTGATGTGACTTCGAGTGATATCTCCTCTGAATTAGATCTGCAAACATTGGAATGATAAACATCATGCTAAAATATTAACACGTTAATAAAAATCGAAAATAAATTTTTTCAAGGTGCCCAAGAACTTTTGGATCAACCTAATACTTTACGAATAACCAGTGATTGTTTATTCGAATGCTATTGAATTGAATAAAACTTTGATTTCAAGGATGGAACCTCTCATTAAGGTACGGAATGTGTAGTCAAGCAATTTGGACCCTGCCATTAACGAACCTCCCATTAACAAAACCTCCCAATAACGTACCGCAAAGTTGGGTCCCTTGGAGTTCGTTATTCGGAGGATGTATATATATATATATATATATTTTATATGACAAAATATTTAAAATTTTAGAAATCTAGCTTAAATTCTTAAAATATTTAGCGAAAAATTTGCGGAGAAATCTGACATTCCTGTCAGAAAAAAAGGTCTTCTACCCCCGAGCCCCCCTGTCAGATCGGCATGGGACCCCCCCCCTCCTGTCAGTCTGACATAATTTATGGATGTTCCCTAAGATCAATATATTCTTGTTTGAAAAAAAAACTAATTTTTAAGTAAATTTAAAAATATATATGACCTGTTAAAGTCAAAAACAATAAAAATAATAATATTTCAACTTTAGTCGATCACTGAAGCATGCATGATGAGTTGTGGTTTGTGTGGAGGCATAGGTGGTATGAGTTACGGAGCACGTATGCCCATTTTTGGTAGTGCCAACTTAGGTTTCGATCGCATCGTAGGATCTTCTAGAAATTTTAACTTTGGCAGTGGATTAGTCAGCCAAGGAATGTTAGGTAGAGGAAGTGGAGATATGGCTATTTACTCACTGATGGGCCAAGTTGGACCTGGCCCTTCTATGACCTCCAATACATTGCAAGGTATTGCAAAACATACAGAAGCTTTCATATATTGTATTATTTAAGATAGGATAGAACTGAGAGCCGTCAACCAAGCAGAACTAGGCTCTCAGGAAGGAACATATTACCCAGAAAATCAAAAATAATATTTACATTTTATTCATATAGCTTGTAAGCTAATTTGTTATTAATATTGCTATTTATGTTTAAAAACTTCAGTTGAACCTCGGCTATTATTAGATGGGAAATTTTCCAGCATCCGTTTTTTTAATTATCTCACCAAATCAGCATGCGCTGAACAAAATGGTGCTTTCAAAGGTAGCGTTTTCATATTGGATTTTCGAGATTTGACCTATTCAAAGTGAGGGGCTGGAGTGGGGTTTTTTGGGGGTCCTAACATGTTATTAATTTGTTTTTGCTTCTTTTGTTATCAGACCCCTACTCACATTATGTGAAAGAGTTTTAAAAATTGCCAAATAGTTTTAAAAATTGCCAATTTTCAATAAAATTCAAAAACGTGATTACTAATATTGTGTTTTGATATTAGATTTATTAAAATTTTTGAAATAAACTTGATTCTATCACATTACCAGTAAATCCTGCTCGAATTCCGGGTTTTTTTGGAAATCCGGTACTGAATCCGTCCGCTTCCTCAAACTGTCAGCACTAAAAAGCTTAAAGGAAAATGGAGAAAGAAATTTCGAGTCACTGCGTAAATTCTCGTTAGAATGCGGTTTTTTTTTGATAGCGTGGGGCATGCCCACGCTATTACAGGCGGTGCCCGCCAATTCAAATTTGTTTCCTAATCATTGAACTTCTGTACGGTTTTTTTTTCACTTGATTTTCAATAAAACAAGGCCTAAAATTTAATAGTAGTATTTACTTAAAGTGAAAGGTCATAAATTTCGCATTCTTAGTGACAAAGAGTAGTAACAAAGAATCTTCTAGAAATTTCTTTGTAGTCCACTTTTCAGAATTGAATCAATTAAAGACAATTAATAAACGATTAATGTAATAAAATACAAAAGTAAAGTTACAAAGGTCCTTCGTACTTTATTTGCGAAATGGATCGGATCACCGGCGAAAGAGGAATGTGGACTAAAGGAGAGGATTAGAACCATACAGAAGAAACGCGTTTCGGAAGCCTTTTGCTTGTTCGATTGCCTTTAACTGCATTCTCTACATCTTCATATACGTGACTGGGCTAAAGTATATTATAGCAAGTCCTCGCAAAAAGTGATTTTAACTACTTTTTGTGTGTTTTAGGGCCTCAAACGTGTAGAAAACATGTTTTTAAGTGGGGGTAGGCACTTTTAGAAAACAAAATCTGTGACTAAATTTTGACTCTTTGCTTCGAGGACCAAATTAAATGCTATTAGAGAGTAGCTGTATACGCTATTTTTTCCTTGTTTACTTATTTTTCACACTAAATCTCGGCGAAAAAAACTCTGTATGCATTTTTGATCATGAATCTTCCTCGGAATTTTTTCATCGGACTTCCCTTCGGGGGCGCAGGGGTCTGGTGGCTTAGAGATGCTAATCGAAAAATCAAAATTTTTTTTGCTTTGGGGAGCCAAGGTGATTAAACTTAAAAGGGTACTTGGACATTTTAAAAAGACTTAAAAAGACAGGATTTAAACAGTTTTAAAAACTGGGACCTAGCTCGTTAAGAAACTCTGGTATGCATACATTTTTATGCATCCAGAGTCAATTTCGAGTTATTTTGTCTAAGGTATGAGTGTGTACCAGGGTTGGGCACGGGCCCAAAAATTCACGGCCCCGCCCAGCCCGGTCCGTGGAAATACGGCCAGGGCCGGGCTTAAGCCCGAAGCCCGGCTTAAAATTTTTGATTAAACTTTCAGTAATTGCCTCCAAAACTTTTTCAAAATTGAGACAATTACAAGATATGGAAACAATAACTCTTTATTGATAACTACATTCAAAACCAACATCAATCAAAATCAATTTTCTTCTTCAACAGTGATCGGCCAATGCAGATCGATAAAATTGCTTGCGCAGACAGGCTCTCTCTGTCGCATCCTCTTCCTCAATGTAATTGTACCCTCATTGGCTCTTTCATCTTCGTCATCAAACACTGTTAGCCTAGTATGCGTTTCCATCGTTGAGCTTCTCTACCTGAAAGGGTAGAGTAGAAGCTCATGAGTTTGACTATGCAGAGCAACAGTGTAGCCCTCTACCTAACAAAAGAGCAATCCCCACAACTGGACTAATCGAAGAGTCCATCATGAAGGTCAGAAAGGTCAACTCTCAGTCAACAATATAGTCAACTCTCAGTCAACAATACACTCAACGATCCCAATACAGTCAGTTCTCAATCAAAAATACAGTCAACTCTCGTAATACAGTCAACTGTCAATTATTATTGGGCTTCGGGCCCAAGCCCGGCCCGCTGGGGGTACTGCCCGGGCCGTCAAAGGCCACTTTTTGCGAGGACTTGCAATAAACTCCGGCCCGTAGCTGGATTATTCTAGACATTAAAACTATTTATTAAAGCCAATATCTGAGCGATTCAGCCAACTCTAGACCTTTCAACCAATAAATAGAGTTTTGTGAATGCAGAGAATGCTACTCAGACGCATCTCATCATCAGTGGATGATATACACACTGATTGCTTAGCACTGGATTCAGAAATAACTAAAACTTCACCTGTATACGATTGTATACTTTACGACGCAGACATAACAGATCATGCTATTATTTCTCATCACATAATCTCGTAATTAGGCATTATCATAACTGAATTTTCGGTCGCAGAATTAGTCTAACAAGCAATTTTGTCGGTTTCTTCATCCTCTTGGATTTCGACTTTTTCATTTATAAGGAGTGCTTATTAAATTGTAATTTAATTTTAAAATCGAATTCCCTCGGTAAAATATGCCTACCATATTTTTTTAATATAACGTCATGCCGTTCTTTTTTTTCGAAACTACCTGGCCCTTAGAGTTTCAGAAAAGACTTTTAAAACATCAATACTGTCAGAATAAGTGTGAATTTTTTCGTATGTTCAGTTAAGGGTGAGAGTAGAAGTTGAAATGTAAGACACATGACTCGAATTTATTTTGGTGTACTCTACTTAATGTACATCTTAATGAAAATGTCGCGAAACACATTAATTTTTCATCCTCTCCGCTCTTGACCCCCCGCCATTCTAATAGAGAAGAATACGGCATGTTCTTAAAAGCAGTGAGCGTGCTCGTCTTCCACCATGAGCTTCCATAATCAGCCAGAAAGTCGATTAATGAAGTAAAGGTCACATCGAAAATGATAACAATGAAAACAATGGTGATCCCATTGCATAAAGGCTTAAGAAGCTCGAACTAAATTTTTCCTATCAACAATTTTTTGTGTGGAAAAATCCACAAGTTTTTATAACTTTGAATCAAAACGTTTATGGTTTTGAAATTTTTTTATATAATAATATACTTTTTACCGAAAATCGGGAGTTTGGTTTTTAGATTATGAGCGTTGATTAGAGTATAGGCGTCAATCAGAGAAAATTCCGAAATTGTCCTGTTGACGCAAGCTTTAGTATTAAATGCTTAAAAAATTGGCCAAAAATAAATCTTTAAAGGCTGTTACTAATGACTAGTTTTTGAAAACAGTAGAAATAACAAAAAGCTATCATTATTTTTTTGCAAATTGTATAGAGATAGTGAAAATTATATTTTTGCAATAATTCAGTGCACATTTTGTAAGAGCACTTATTCTACTTGTTTGCATTCGAACATAAATATTTTTATTTAAAGTGATTACCGTAGTTCCTCTAATAGAACCACAGTGGCTTTATTTTTTGGATGCTTTCTGGGGGGTGGCTATAATAGAGGGGGTGGCTTTATATTTTGAATGCCTTTAACAATCGGTATATTATACTTTAGACGTCTCACATCAAAATTTATTGAACTAACAAAAAAAATTTTCAAATACAATTTTTCAAGGATGTTGGCTGTACGAATAGAATTTCAAGGATGTTGGCTGTACGAATAGAATTTCAAGGATGTTGGCTGTACGAATAGAATTTCAAGGATGTTGGCTGTTCGAATAGAATTTCAAGGATGTTGGCTATACAAATAGAATTTCAAGGATGTTGGCTGTACGAATAGAATTTCAAGGATGTTGGCTGTACGAATAGAATTTCAAGGATGTTGGCTATACAAATAGAATTTCAAGGATGTTGGGTGTACGAATAGAATTTCAAGGATGTTGGCTGTACGAATAGAATTTCAAGGATGTTGGCTGTTCGAATAGAATTTCAAGGATGTTGGGTGTACGAATAGAATTTCAAGGATGTTGGCTGTACGAATAGAATTTCAAGGATGTTGGCTGTACGAATAGAATTTCAAGGATGTTGGCTATACAAATAGAATTTCAAGGATGTTGGCTGTACGAATAGAATTTCAAGGATGTTGGCTGTACGAATAGAATTTCAAGGATGTTGGCTGTACGAATAGAATTTCAAGGATGTTGGCTGTTCGAATAGAATTTCAAGGATGTTGGCTATACAAATAGAATTTCAAGGATGTTGGCTGTACGAATAGAATTTCAAGGATGTTGGGTGTACGAATAGAATTTCAAGGATGTTGGCTATACAAATAGAATTTCAAGGATGTTGGGTGTACGAATAGAATTTCAAGGATGTTGGCTGTACGAATAGAATTTCAAGGATGTTGGCTGTTCGAATAGAATTTCAAGGATGTTGGCTGTACGAATAGAATTTCAAGGATGTTGGCTGTACGAATAGAATTTCAAGGATGTTGGCTGTACGAATAGAATTTCAAGGATGTTGGCTGTTCGAATAGAATTTCAAGGATGTTGGCTGTACGAATAGAATTTCAAGGATGTTGGCTGTACGAATAGAATTTCAAGGATGTTGGCTGTTCGAATAGAATTTCAAGGATGTTGGGTGTACGAATAGAATTTCAAGGATGTTGGCTGTTCGAATAGAATTTCAAGGATGTTGGCTGTACGAATAGAATTTCAAGGATGTTGGCTGTTCGAATAGAATTTCAAGGATGTTGGCTGTTCGAATAGAATTTCAAGGATGTTGGCAAGCATCAAAAGGTGTGGAACTCAGGATTTGGTGCATTCAACTCATCGTTCCAATCCAATTCTAGAGTTTCATCGCTCAGCGCATTTCCCTAACCCAAATTGCCAACTGCTGATCTAGATCCTTGTACGTCCTTGTACGATCCTTGTACAAAAATTAGCCGACTTGGGCATCAAAAAATTATGAATGATCATTCGTTGCGATCCCTAGACTCAGGGCTTCAAAATAAGCTATAAGTGGTTTTAAGAAACTAACTTTTTTATTTCGTTTGGGGCGTCTACGAACTTTCCGGACAACCCAATATTAAATTTTTTTAAGAGGTCAAGCGCTCTGTCAGTAAGCAGAACACACAAAAGTTTATTAAATAAGACATAAATATTGTGCAATCCGAAACTACAATTTCATTGCACCCGTTTTTTGTTACTCATCTAAATACGCAGTAAAAGATATAAAAAATTTAGATAACAAACAATATTTATTGCAAATCTATTATTTATGCTCGAGCTCGTTCGGTACTCTAACAAATACGTTTCTTAAGTTCACTAAAATAATAAGCAAAAATATAAAAACACTAAAGCATGATATTTTCATTGTTTTCAAAAATCTTTAGTACTTAAGAAAATATTTTTCATTGCAGAGGTTATTGTCTAACTGCAACTTTTTCAAGAATGACATGATTTTAATTAGGTTTTATTGCTTTTAATATTTTCAAATCATCCTGGCGAACACAAAAGTTTGTGTTTTAATAGTAGTTTAGTTTATTTTGTTATGGTCGCATACCTGTAAAAATCATGTTTTTAGGAAAATGTAATATTTTTAATAAAAAGTTCCAATTTAATAGAATGAAAAAATAAAATTACTACTATCGAAAAACTAAATTTACTTAAGTCTTAGTTGATACATGTCTATACATTTGCTTTTTCGATTTATTTTCAGTTTTTAATTTTATTTACTTTACTTTCTTGTTGCTTGTTGAGCTGTCAATCTTTGACCTTGTAATGTATTAGCACTAGAATTCCCAACTGTAACGTTTGACTACCTGGGGGTTTTCTGACCCCCTGAGCACGAATATCGCAGAATCAGGCACAAAAACTTTGATGCAATGCCCATAATTACCGTATTTCCTCTAATAGAAGCCCCCTCTCTAATAGAAGCCCCCTCTAGAAGCTGAGTGAAAAATATAAGCCCCCTCTCTAATATAAGCACCCCCTTAAAATAAAAAAGATTTCATTTTTATTCGCCCCTTTTTTGTTGACAATTTTTTTGTGATTCATTACATACATAGAGCGTTTAGAGACTTTCTTTATAAAAACGTCAGAAAAAACGTTTCACGTGAAATTTTGCAACGGCGAATTTTGTCAACGGCAAAAACCGTGACGGCAAATCAGCCCCGTCCCATATATAAGCCCCCTCTGCAATAGAAGCCCCCTCTCTAATAGAAGCCCCCCTTGAGGCTGAGTGAAAAATATAAGCGCCGGAGCTTCTATTAGAGGAAATACGCTATCCCAATTTTCACAGCGACTCTTTGAAAAAGGGTGGTTTTTTCTTCAAGCTGGTGAGCAGTGAACTTTTTTAGCTCAGCATTTTCTTTTGTGCTCACAAGAAAGCACTTCGTCTGGGCTTTCTCATGATGTGTCGTTTGCCTACAGGGTGTCCAGAAATCACGCCCACATTTTTGGGTATTTAAATTTTACATGTTATGCACATCGACTTTTATTCATTTATGCTGTCGGCATGATATACTGTATGTTTTCTAATATTTCTTGGATAGTCTTTTAATGCTTTTGCCGTTTAGATCATGACTGACAGCAAGGATCAAAAAAATTGCTCGAAAATATTCTTCGTGAAAAGTTCAAATTCGGGTCAGCAGGAATGTGCTGAATTAGTCGGTCTTTGTTTTTTCGTCGCATGTATGTTTTCTGTATGTATTATTTAAAAACTCTGATACCATTAGCAACAAAAGACTTGTCAAAATCTTTGCTATCTTTTGGTATGCCATTTTCAAGAATATTGTTTTCAAAAATATTGATTCTAAACGCAGCAATATCGAACGCTGAGCATTTTGCTATATTACACTCTCAATTTTTTATATAGATATTCGGCATCAATTACCGTATTATCTCTAATAAGCGCCCCGGGGCGCTTATTTTTCAACCCTCCGAAAATCGGAAAAATTTCGGGTCGATCTCGAGATTTTTGGGGGCACAACCAGAATCCAAAAAGCGGAATCGGTAGAGCTCGTGGGATTTAAGAAAACGCAATAAACAGCTTTGCAAAATATTGACTCTACTCCGAGATACAGACCCTCAAAGTAGAGGGGGGGCGCTTATTAGAGATAATACGGTATATAGAATTTCTTTATAGAAATTTTTATATAGAAATTTATAGAAATTCTGCCAGGAATATGCCAAACCAGGTATCCTTCAAATTTCAACTCCAATGAAAGTCCTAATTCTACCTCTTCTCCTGTAATTTCGGAGTGACTTTTGTTTAATTTTTGTGCTGATTTTTTGCCTATCTTGTAGCTCTTGAATTTCTCGACAAGTGCTGATTAAGTATCAAGCAGATAAATGGCCAGAGTACAAAAATTTTCCATGCTTTCAGTAAAATTGTAAATTTTTCAAAGCTGCCTTATTTGATTCTTTTAATTTCTAGCCCATGATAATTTTTTTGAATGTTCAGGGTGTTTGGAAATTACGCGCATATCAAAAAAAAATTGTTTCGGTAGCTCCTTGCCCGGTTGATTTCCGTAATTATATAATTTTTTAACGGATATTTGTCTTTTTCTTTTTGTATTTATGTTGCATTGTCTCTTTGAAATTTTAATTTTTTGTGTTAAGTGTTTTTAACTTTCAATAATCTTTCTCGAATAAATATTTCTGTCGTATTTTTAGATTACTAAAAAACTTTGCCCAATATGAAACCATTTTATGTATTAATACTAGTGGAAACAATACTATCTATAGTGCTCTACATGACAGCATTTATATTAATACTCAAAAGCTTTATTATAATCTATAAGTACAGGCTAAGGTTATTTAATAGCATAGCACCTTCCTTGCTTATCTATTTAGCATGTTGGGCTATTTATGTGTCGCTTTGTTTGCCGTATTTGTTTGTTGTTTGCATACATGTTTTTATGCCTGATGCAGGTCTGTTTTTAAAAACTATTTCTAAAAAAATCCGATCCAGTATAGAATAAATAACTCCCTCCCCCAAACGATTTTACCTTTTTAAACTTAAGTAAAAAGTACTCAAATACATGTTCCAGACCCCGAAAAAGTGCATAAAACTATTATTAGTCACAACTTACATACGCTGGCCGAACCCTCAGCTTGATTATTTAAGCGCCTGCTACCTGGCGGAGCGTCGTGCTAAGCGTCGGCGCCATAAGCGCCGACGCTTCTGAGGCACCGGCGCTTATCTCAAAACTGGCGGAGCGCCGGGCTATGCGCCATAGATCGATTACATAAAAAAGGCTGATTTCTTTCAAGGCAAATTTCAGCAAATATATATAAATTCACCTTGAAATTCTGCAAATTTTTAGCGTGAAAATGATTGAAAAGTGTAAATAAACACTTTTGATAATTTAGAAAGCAAAATTTAAAAAAAACAACATAGGGAACCAAGGCATATTTTCAAGGTGGGCGCGAATGCATATATATGCCTACCTCATCCATGATTTAATTATTACTTATTTATCAATGTTTTACACTTTGAACTAACTATCAATAAAGTTTCAAGTATGATTTTTTTAAAGACTTTTTTGTGGAAATACTTATTGTCATCATAGAGCCGGGCTAGCGCTAAGGTGACGCCGGCGCTTAGTCTATTGCCGACGAAGCGCCGAGCTAAGCGCCGGCGCTTAAACAATCCTGACCCCGAGCCTAAGGGCTAAGCTTAAACTTGTTGTTCCAAAGGGTAGTTACAGCGATTTTGGGAAGATCAGATTCTTGGTGGGGGGGCATTGTAAGCATTCTATACTAGCGCCAAAAATCTCTATGAAAAACCCCTAAATACAATAATCGTCATATAAAAATCAAAGAATAACAAAAAAATGTGTCACTTTGACTGTTGTACATGGTGGGCAAAACCGATAAAATTCAAACGAGAATTTATTTGAGGACTGTATTTTTATCTGTGTTTTATCGGCCTTTTATCGGTTTTCAATTTTAGTTGATTCAGACCTTTTTTACTCAATTTTTCGGCTGAAGCAGCCAAGAAAGGTATGAAAACTGTGGTATTAATCTATTTTACTGTCTATAGATCAATCACATCTTCCTAAAAATTGTCATTCAAATCTTTTTTTTAATTTCATGGTTCCTATCTCTATATAGTATTTGGCATGTGTCCGTCCTACTTTTTAATGGACATTTTGACCACATTCAGGCCATTTTTGCTTATTTTTCCGATTATTTTCGGCAATGTCTCGACGGAACCCCAAACTTCAGACAATTCAGCGTCTTTTTGTGCCGAGACCCAGGAAAATGTATTCGAAAAAGAAAAACTTTTGTGGTCCCTCAAAATTGGAGTTGGAGGATTTTGGGGTAGGCCTGGAGGATGGTTTTTCTGCTTCCAACGATGGCCATTTTTGCGATGTCTCGAAAAGAACGTAGACGTAGATAGACGCGTAGTTTTTCACGATGAATGCACTATCGAAATTTCGAAATACTATAGAGGCGCCGATAGGCGCCTGTGGTCCCTTGTTATAATTATTCTAAGCAGTCTTCTGTCATTGACAGATGGATTTTGACTAAATTGAAATTTTTTGAAGTTACCGACGAAAATAGGTTAACTCTGCCCATCTCAGCTCAATCCATTCCGTTTCACACCTTATAACTCCTCAGATATCTTTAACTTGTATGAAGAAGTGCAAGAATTTCTGATACTCTAAATATTATGCTGATCGCGGTTCAACCAAAATAAATAATCACTATCGCCATCACCGATTACTTTGCTAGAGTATTGACTGCTCCTCCAATTGGATATCCAGCAAACTATATCCAGCAAAAGAAAAAAATCTGGAATTCAGTCAAAGAGTAAGTAATCCATAGAGTTATACTAAAAGCGACTGTTTTAACATTATTTGGCTAGATCAAGACAGTGACTCTACACGATGTCAGAAGTCCCTTTTTCACATGATTAGCCAGCTATACATCTTAAAAACTTCGAAGTAACTCCGGTTTGTGCTCGGGTAACTTTTAGATGGTTGCTTTTACGACGGAAGGATAAAAAGATGTCGGTTACTGCAGTCTACTATCTCCATAGCATACACTCTACATAACTTACGCTTCTGTATAACGGGCCCCTAAGGTTATGAGAAAATCCACTGTATTTATTACCGCTGATCTACCACTACGGAAATCACTGTTTTACAACAGTAGCCACGTAGTTAGTTCGGTACAATATGTGGCTGCATGGAGGTGCGAGATCCTATTCTTGCCATAAATCAAACAGTCCATGTATTTTGAGAGATCTGAAGGCTCTATTCTGCTTTCTAGGTCCATTACTGGATGAAATTAGGGTGACCCAACACATAATAGAGAGTAAAATTTTAGAAATGGATCCCACTCCTTCATCGAATCCGAACTATAAAAGAAACAACAAGGTAAAATGGTCTCAACCAAATTTATTTAATCGAAAAACAGCAAACGAACAATGATAGGCTCAGAACGCTATTTGCAAATTTCTGCGCCTTCTTCAATCAGTTCCCAGATAGCGGGTGACATCGGACTTGGGCATGCTACCACTACCACCACCGCCAGCGTTGCTTGGGGAACCGCCATCGTGCCAGTATTGTCGCCTCTGACGCCACCACCATTGGAAGAACCACTCGAAGCACAGTTGTTGCCCTGAATTTTATCGGTGTTTTATTGGTCTAGTCAAAACGAAACGCCGCAAATTTTTTTACCGGTCTTTGTTCACTTTATCGGTTTTGCCCACCATAGTGTTGTATTTACTGTGGTGCCTCACTCTTAAGCAATTTCGACGTTATTGTTTCTGATTTTAAATTTACGTCTGAACAAATTTTCTGGCATCAAATTCAAACTAGTGCAACCAAAATAGCTTAATTATTGCTGCTAAAATAGAATTCAGAAAAGACTTGTAGCTAAATCTTAAATCTCTATACTAAAAAAAATTATTTAAAAACTAGTTTTTAGAACCAGTCTTAGTGTCTTACCTAATTTTCTACGCTGCAGTTTGGCCAATTGCGGCTTATTCTGCCATGCCAGTTTCAGTCATGTTTCTGACCCTTGACCGATTGCTGTTTATTTATTTTCCCACGTATACAAAAAAAGAAAGTTTAAAGAAAAAAGTAACAATTGCTACCGCATTGACAATATTCATTTGCTTTGTTTTTAATGCATACGCTTTTTGTCAGGAACTGCCGCTTAATCACATAGTTGGTATGTTTAGCAAAAATAGTTTGAATCGCAATAAAATAATTATTGTTTAGAATGCATGGTTTTCGCTTGTCTCCTAAAAAAGACAAAAATGTTGTTCTTTACCTACACCAAAATTATAGGTGGTTTGCTAAACTCCACTCTGGGCATATTACTTCTGCTTAAACTCACCAGGTTTCAAGAAAATCGACAAGCTGTAGGATCTAAAACTGCTGCAAAGGTAAGATTCATTAAATAAATATTTTACGCGTTATAGGTTTTTATGAAGTTTATTATGGTGTAATTTCTTAAAAACACTTTAAATAACGGCACTCAAAAATTTTTTCAACCCCTGGGGTTGGACACTTTATCACTCAGGTTTTTGTCTCGCTGTTGTCATCGAGAGTTTCAGATTTTGTTGTTGTGATTAAAAAAAAAGCTTGCTTTACAGGGTGTCCCAAGAATTTCCTCCACTTTTGAAGGACCATAACTTTTTGTGGAGATCGTATTTTGCAATTCTGTTTTCGCCATTCGTCTTAGAATTTCGTAACAATTTTTTTTTCATATATCAGGTGAAAAAAGTCAAAATTTTTCATTTTTGCCTTGGTCCCCCCTATTGTCCGAAAATTACCCATATTCAAAAAATTCCATTTTGCATGTTTTTCTGTATTCGTTCTTGTTTTTTTTCAGTGTTGTAACAACATTTTTTCAGTGTTGTAACAACGTTGTAACAACATCGGACACAGCCGTCCAATCTGGAGGAATTGAAGCAAAGAATCCAATGTGCTTTCGATGAACTTCCGTGGCAGATGGTGCACGGCTCAATCCAATCCTACAAACGACGACTGCGACGCTGCAATGAAGTGGAAGGCAAAAGTGTCGAGCAATCGTATGCAAATGTTGGATAGTCTGATTTTTTAGTTTTGTGAATGTTATGTTCTTACGGTTCAATAAAATGCTGTTACAACACTGAAAAAAACAAGAATGAATACAAAAAACATGCAGAATGGAATTTTTGAATATGGGTAATTTTCGGACCGCAGGGGGGACCAATGCAAAAATGAAAAATTTTGACTTTTTTCACCTGATATGTCAAAAAAATTGTTACGAAATTCTAAAATGAATGGCGAAAACAGAATTGCAAAATACGATCTCCACGAAAAGTTATGGTCCTTCAAAAGTGGGGAAAATTCTTGGGACACCCTGTACTTGAAGAGGGTGGTTTAATTTAAAAAAAAGTATTTTTTAAAGTTCCTGTCGGGTAAGAACCTTTCAATAAGAAACGGCAAACTTTTACAGAGGATAATACGGTTAGTGTTCTATTATGTCAATTGCAACTAAATTTCATGAGATCAAGGCAGTTATGACTAAACTAAGTGAATAGCGCTTTACACAAGCAATATGTCAATCATTATCACACTAACAAAAAAAATACGAAAATTATTAATGAATTCCAGATGATCAGGCTACAATTTAGTGAATTGGGGTACAATTCAGGTGGTTATGAAGTACCCTCCGGATGGTTAGGGCACAATTTAAGTGTTTGGGGTATGATTGAGATGGTTTCCTACGATTAAGGTTTTTTCCCAGACCATTGGCATGCAATCGAATTAGTTAAAATGCAATCCAGAAGTCTGGAATATCCACCAGGTAGCGGAGCTAGGACTCAGATGATTTGGGTACAAGATTCATATGGCAATGAAACCTCCGGGTAAGTGAAGTTGTAGTGGAGTGAAAGGAAAGACACACCCCCACCCCATAACCCCACCAAAGGAAATGGAAGAGAAATTGAGGCTGGACAGAAAACAACGAGGGGTTAGGGCGCCAGCCCGTTGTCCCCCTAAATTCAATGCTATTATATATTAAATGCTTTTGCTTGATAATAAAGCTTGATTAATAATGAAAGACTTGTGACTCCCACAGAAGTACAATAGGATACCACAGGGGTACAGGAAATTTTTTTGCCAAAAAGTTAAAGTAACAAGGTCTTCTGTAAAATTACAAAAAAATGTTTTTAGATATTTAAAAAAAAATTTCCAATAACATACAGTTTTTGTCTTTAGCCCTTGAGAAATTTAAGTACAGTCAAACCTGGGTTATCCGACACCCAAAGGGACCGCCCTTATGGTGTCGGATAAACGAGGTGTCGGTTAAACGAGGTGTCGGATGACTGGGGTGTAGGTTTACCAGGCCAACCAAATCGGGCTCATGGTGTCGGATAAAAGAGGGTGTCTGTTAACTGGGGTGTCGGATAACCCAGGTTTGACTGTAATACAAAAGGTTTTAAACCATCAAAAATTTTAATATTTTTATTTATTAAGACTATTTTTTCAGTTTAATCGAGTATGTGTATTATTTATTTTACTGGAATTCTTTCTTAGTTTCCTACCTCAAGTTATTGCTCTGAGCACAGTTCAGGTATATTCACTAGTTTGTTTTACTAAAACTAATTATAGCTAATTACAGTTGTTTGGTGTAACAGTAGCTGATTACATTGGACCATACAACGTATATTTGGCTGCAATTGATTTAATCATTTCCACAACTGTTTATTACAAGACTATACAAAAGTGTATTCCAATCAATAATACAGTATTGAAAATTACAAGCAGTAGATATACCTGATTGCTTATTCAGTTCAATTTATTAAAAAATTGCAAATAACATAGAGAAAACATGTAATCGTGATATTATTATTATGCAACTAGGTGAACAAGCGCCTAATTTAGATAGTTTACTTCAAATTTATGTGACAAGTTGAAACAGCGACCACAAATTTGCCCTGTACTTTAATTAGCATCCTCAGAGAGGTCCTCGAATAGGACTTTCTTTATGAAATCCATTTTTCATTTTTTTTAATTTACCGTAGTTTTGAGATAAAACTTTAACCTGAAACCACCTTAGCTTATAAATCTTTTACAAACATTTAGCTATCCATCGTTTTGAGTGTCATGGAGTGGAACTCCATGAAGGGATATCCGGGTAGAGATCTGGCGAGAGTACAAACCAGTCTTGAGATGCAGTGTGACTTTCCATTGACTATGAAAGGATACGAACCACTCAGACTATGATAAAGAGTTTATCATAGACATAGACGCCTCAGACGTAGGTCTTGGTGATGCTCTGCTCCAGGAATTTAATGATGCAAAGAACGGTGTCCAGGTGACAGAGTTTTCATTGATCCGGTTTTTTTGCCATTGATCTGATCTGATCCAAGGTATCAATGATACCTGGATCAATGATAATAAAGGTGTAAAATGGATAAAAATGGATCAGTGATACTGGAGTTTATCAATGATAGCAAAGTTATCATTGATCCAAACTCCAGTATCACTGATCCATTTATAAGTAATGATAAAGGGTTCGCAAATTTTCCGGTTGATCTGATCTGATCTGATCCAAGGTATCAATGATACCTGAATCAATGATAAAGGCTAAAAAGAATTCGCCAAAATTCGTTTGATCTGATCTGATCCGGCCCAAATTTTTGGCCACTGATCTGATCTGATCCGACTATCAATGATCCAAACTATCATTGATACCGCTATCAGATCAAATCAGTAAAATCCCGGATCAATGAAAACTCTGCTAGGTGATAGCATACGCCAGTAAAACAATTAACTTTAGCGAAAGTGGTCAATGATCCAAAAAGAACTAGTTGCTATCATTTTTGCACTACGTGTGTTCAAATGTTACATCTATGGGTCTCCAGTGATAGTTAGGATTAGAACGAACATAAACCATTAACATTCCTGATAAAAATAGGAATCCAGTGCAAACTTGTTAAGGTGGTGATCAGAACTCCAGGAATGTATTAGGTTGTTCGTAAAGTCATGAGAAAAACCATGTGATTTTTTTTCGAAAATTTTTGAATGATTGAATGAATTTCATGCATTATCATTTTTTTAGCACATTGAAACATTTTAGTAACCATCACAACAATGAACAGAATCCAAGCCAGAAAATATTTATTTATCATATTTAACAACTTTTTCTCATCCAAAGGACAATCTTCCAATACCCTTAATAAAAAACGTAACAGGTTTTTTCATTAAAATAAAGTTCAAGATCTTCAAAGACTGCTTCCTCTGTTTCATATTCTTTCCCACTCAAAAAATGCTGCATTGAACGAAAGAGATGATAGTCTGACGGTGCCAGATCAGGAGAATACGGAGGATGATCCACCACTTCTTAGTCAAGTTCACTGATCTTGTTCATCACTGTTGCTGCAACATGAGGGCGCGCATTGTCATGAAGCAAGGTAATGTTCTTCGTGCGTTGACGTCTTTGCAATAGAGCTTGATTAACTCGATCCAGCTCTTCTGCATAGACGATCGCATTGACTGTTTGATTCCTTGGCAAAAATTTGTGATGGATTATTACTGCAAATTTAAGACGTGCGCACTCCTAATTAAAAGAAAAAAAAGGATACCAGTAGTACATGGCTCCAATTCCAGACAACAAAGGATGCCACTTTTGTGCCCCATACCTATTGGGCACTTTCAAAGAGACGCCCTAAGCCTAGTAAGGTAGGCAGGTGGGCTGGTGAGGTACCTAGGTGGCCTGGTAAGGTAGGTAGGTGGTCAGGTAGGGTGGATAAGTGGTCAGGTGGGGTAGGTAGGAATGTAGGCAGGATATATAGGTGGCTGGTAGGGTGAGTAGGCGGCTATTTGCGGAAGATGGATGGACAAGTAGTGTAGGCAGGTGGCCTGGTAGTGTAGGCAGGTGGCCTGGTAGCGTAGGCAGGTGGCCTGGTAGGGTAGGGTAGATGGGCCACAAAAGACCGTTAAAATCGTGTTTTTGGTTATTTTTCACGGTCATTCGCGGCCCGTCTATTCAAAAAGTTGAAATCTGCTGCCTAAAGATCACAAAGATGGACAAAAACTCCAGAAAGTAAAACCTAGTACGGTTAAAGAATAGTTCGTCTTTTCAAATATGCATTATTGTATTATCTTATCAAATGAAGATTATGTTTGCAGAATAGCTTTCAATAAAAATCTTTAATTTTATTTCAAGCTAACATTTTGCCTTACGCCTATATTTAGTAAAATGCCAAAAGTTAGTAGTTTCACAGTTGAAAGTTTCGGCAAAAGCAATATTCCTGTCTTTTCGTCTGTTGGACTTCAAAAAGTAAAAAAATTTATAATTTAAATTTATGTTCTTAAAATTTTTAAGGTCAGCAAATTCTTCTATCTACTCACACAAGAAAGTTATCAAAATGCTGACTCGTGTAGTGTGAAAGACATGTATGCATTCTACTTTTCTAAGTCAACCATAGAAGATATCCTCCACAGTGACTTGTCCAATTGCGAAAACAAGCAGGCTTGGAAGTCTCTAATTGATCAGTTGCAGAATTTTGTGGCTGAAAAATTAAGTGGTCTTTTAGAACAGTTTGCTGCAGCTAGGTTTGTTTTTCAAATCACCATCATCAAAACATATAAGCTTTTTTTTATTGTTGTTTTTCAAAGTAATATTACATCGGCAATGCTATACACACAACCATTTAAAAATATCAAAAACTATTACGACTATATTAATTCGGCCATGTATAAAACTGTCTAGGAATTAAGCGTTATTTGAAAATGTCCTTTTTCTTTTTTTTGGCATTTTGAGGGTAAACAACTTTTAGTGCTCCAGATGGTCTTAACCTTAAGGTGGTTTTAAAAGTACAGTCAACCCTCGTTAATCCGCCACCCCTAGGGACCGGCCTCAGGGTGGCGGATTAACGAGGGTGGCGGATTATCGAGGTGCGATTACCCTACCTTTAATTAACTTCAGCTTTTTTGGGACCGGCCCTATGGTGGCGGATTATCGAGGGTGGCGGATTAACGGGCTGGAGGATTAACGAGGGTGGCGGATTAACGGGCTGGAGGATTAACGAGGGTGGCGGATTATCGAGGTGCGATTACCCTACCTTTAATTAGCTTTAGCCTTTTTGGGACCGGCCCTAGGGTGGCGGATTATCGAGGGTGGCAGATTAACGGGGTGGCGGATTAACGCGGGTTGACTGTATTTTAACCATTTTAACTAGTCGAACAATTTCTTCTGCCCATTTATGACCTTTTGGTTTAAATAACTAAGGAAAACAGCCGAAAAGCACAGAACCATCCAACAATGGTTCATTTTGTAAACAAGTAAGTTTGCTTTCGGATAGATCATTACCGAAATAAATTAGTGGGCAGAGAAACTATTTGGCGGGAGTTCGAAAATAGTGGACATGAAAAAGTACCAATCTTAAAGAAAAGTTTTTTAGTGACCAAGATGTTTATAATGAACAAATAGTTGGATTAGCCAAGGTGGCTAAGGATCTCCACAAAGCTATTACTGTAGAAAGCTTAGACGTAGATCCCACACTTCTTACTTCTACTATTGCTAACTTTGACCAAGCAGTTTCTTCTTTGTCTAATTCTTCCTCTTTAAAACAAAAATCTATTCTTGAGGTGTCAATTTGGTTTTACTAATTGCAACATCTGTGATATTTTCAGAAGCTGGTCTCTGGCAATTTACAGAGGGAGTTAGTGGAAGATCGACGAAATCCTAGGATTATTTCAGAGACTTCCATGGATGTAGTCAAAGAACCAACATATGAGCAGAAGTTACAAAAACTAATTGAGAAAATGCTAAAGAAGAGTTATAGCCTTGGAGCTATGGTCAATTTTTGCAGTATTAAGCCACCCAGGCGCTCGACGGTTGCTAATGAAACATTTGAAAGGTACATTATTTTAAAATTATAAAAAAATCCGCTTCTGAGCCATTATAACCACATGCCGCTTTCATTTGTTGATTAGGATCGGATTTATGTTTAGCGTGATTAATTTTCATATAAAGTTGCTACTAAATTTTTAAGGTCACTGTCACATTTTAAATTCCGCACAAGACAATAAACATTCAAATATTAAACAGGGGAATTAGACGGTGACTATAGAATTTTGAGAGGAGTTTTATCGTATTTACTCTAATTTTAAACCAGTCTTTAATTATGACCCATTCAAGCGGGTAAGGTTTGAAAGGTAAGGTTTTACCTCTCACAGGGTATAATTAAAGTAAATACGGTGTCAGGTGTCAAATAAAGTCAAATGTGTCAGAATTAAGGGCTTGCCTAGCAAGAATAAACATTTTCAATTGATTCCTTGTCAGCTGTAGATGATATTTATTTCCTTGTAGATAATATTTAGCTTATTTTAGGTCAGTTAAAGTCCTATTTCTCTAAAAATATTATACTTTCCTTACAGACACTTACCCCCTCTCCAATAAATTTTGACTTAAACTTAGCCTTAGGACTTTCCCCGATACTTACAAGCAGTGCTTGGAAAATCCTAAAATTTTGCTCCGCTCTTGCTCTTACTCATTGAATTTTCAAATTCTTGCTCCGATCTTGCTCTTGCTCATTGAGTTTTCAAATTCTTGCTCCGATCTTGCTCTTGCTCTTTGAATTTTCAAAATTTTGCTCTCCTCTTGCTCTTGCTCATTGAATTTTCAAAATCTTGCTCCGCTCTTGCTCTTGCTCGGAGCAAGAGCGAGAGCAATTGTACAATTTTATGTATGGAATCAACCTTTGTCGTCAGGGTAATGAAATAACATGAACAAGACAAACGAATAAATCTAAAACGGGATTTTATTGAACTGTCAACAATCAGATCCGGATCAATTCCGAATTCATGCTCAACAAAACCTTCCTTCTCGTCTCGAGACGAATTCGGTTTGAAAAACAAATTTTTGCATTGAGACAAATTCTGGTCGAAAGAAAAATTTTGTCCCGAGACGAAAATTGTTTGAAATCAAAATTTTGCTCCGCTCTTGCTCCTAACCAATATTTCACATTTCCTCTTGCTCATTGAGTTTTCAAATTCTTGCTCCGATCTTGCTCTTGCTCATTGAATTTTCAAAATCTTGCTCCGCTCTTGCTCTTTGCTCGGAGCAAGAGCAGAGCAAGAGCAAGAGGGTTTCCAAGCACTGCTTACAAGTACCCCGGCAGGGGTTCGAAAACCACTGGGTGCACACCTTATTTTTTACCCTTTTTTATATTTAATTAACATTTTCGGTATGAAAACAATCCTCAGTCTATTGGCAATCCAATTAAACTGCCAAAACAGAGTTTTACAAGCTACTGGAGCTGACTTACAGTCCTAGCTTAAACCTTCGTTTTATTTGAAAATCCATCATTTTTGGGTTCTTCTCACAGCTTTGATTGGTATATATTCCACTCTGATTTGTCACTGCCTATTTTTTATGCGCTCGCGAGACATCTATTTGCTAGGCTCGAGTTCATTCAGAGGAAACAAACAAGAACTGAGAATGTCGGTGCGGTGACTGATACCTTTGTTTTGAACTAAGGTAGGAAGGCACGAAATTAAACATCTTTTAATTGTTCTTGTATCAGGTATGTGACTTTCCTCCTAGCTTCATTGCTTTAATAATTATGCGTGCAACAAAGAAAGGATGAGAAAATTAAAAGACGAAACATTAAAACGCTAAACAAAAAAAAATAAACGGCGCTGACGTGAAAACAAACTTGCGGGGGTGCAGGTTATCTGTGGGGTGCGGGTTATACGCCGGAATTTATTGTATATTTGTAAACTTTTTTTCTTTTCAAAAACTATTATGGAAGAAGTTAGTTGATATATGACAGTGGGCGTACCGAAAAAGGTAAAGAAATACTTGGTAAAATCACACTTGGTAAAATTATTTTTGGTAAAGGCGTGTTTGGTAAAATTTATTTTAGTAAGGCACTTTTTCAGTACCTAGGCGGCCCAATCTAGGTAGTATACCTAGGTATCCCTATGATCTGATCCGCCCTCAGCATTTAGGTGCTTGTGATCATCCATCAGTACCTACGATTATCAATCAAGACAGCGTCACATATTTATCACCATTCTCATTTCCCTAATTTATTCAACACCAAACATTCACTAAACAAATTTCAACAATGCGAGTTCATTCAACGATACATATTTTGGTCAGATTTACTGGTTCCTTCTTTTTCGACGAGGCGTTCTTTCATTTCCTCCAACTCCTAATCCAGCAGTTGCCAAAGCTTCGACTCGATCACTTCCCTCTACTGATTGCGACTGAACATGCCGAAGAGAGCGAGCAATAGTCGTCAGGCCTGCAATTCTGTTGTTGGAATCGAAACGCCGGATTGCTAATTGGAGACAAATCTAGTCTCACTGCACACCGTTGTTGAAAGCGACTCAATACGGATGTATTGGTGACGAGGGATTACACCCGGAAAAAATCACGATGGTCTAAATAGGAAACAGAGAAAAGTATCGTACCTACTTCCTTCTTGAACAGATTTAGGTTCTTCCACAAAGAATGACCCTCTTCTTTTGTTGCTGCATTTATTGATCTATACCAGGATTCTAGCGCACAAGTAGTAGTCGGATCCCCTTTAAGCGTTTCTGCATGTTTATTCCATAATCCACTTTAGAGGCGAAATTAAGTTCAAGTTAAATCTTCATTACTTCGTCGTATACAATTCTAAAGTTGAAAATAACGTCCCTGAGTAAATTTTACGAAAATTCAAATGCTCACATTTTCAAAGTAACAGAGAAAACGGCTGAAACCAGGATAATTGTCGTTTTCCCCAAATTGACTAAGCCTCTCCTGCTAAAAATCTGTGAGGTCTTCAAAGGCTCACACGACTTGAGAAGAAGGCAAGAAAGCGAGGCACTGGAACAGTCATAGGTATTCATTCAGCTGTGCATCGCTTTGGTGAAGTTGATCCAGCTTTACCTAAAATGTGTATGCCCAGATGCCAATTCTTCTTCATGCTCATTATTTTTCAGCCGCACTTACATCAGGCATCCGTGATTTGACTTAACGCAGTAAAACATCCTGGCGTAAAAAGAGTTCTGGCTTCCTGTGGAATTGGCGATAGATCATTGAAACCGCTTGTCTCAGATTGACTGGTTGAACTCTGCCGATTTTCTTCTCCCTCAGCTTCTGACTCATCGCTAGATTCGTCTCCCAGAGAGTTCCGTCGATCATTTTCATTGCTTACAAGTGACTCTTCATCAAGTTCGAACATCTAAACCATTTTTGTTAGTACAGGCGAAATACGTGGGGTAAAATCTGTGAAACAAATAGAACCAGAAAAGTGCCTTACTAAAATAAATTTTACCAAATATGCCTCTACCAAAAAAAAAATTTACCAAATGTGCCTTTTACCAAATATTTCTTAACCTTTTTCGGTACACCCTGTGACAGTATCGTCAAATACTTATTTACTTAGTTAATATATATATTGAATTTTTTAAGATTGGTGGATTGCTTAATAATAAGCGGTGGACAACTTGACTTGCGCATAAGAGAGAATATTCTTCTGGGTTAATAACATTTCTGTTTTTGTATAATGATCATCATATCCAATACCTTGTTTTAGTGCTTAAACAATCGTTTATGTACGTAGAAGATCCTCGAGCAGGTGATATTTTGATGTTTCACAATATTTGTAACATTTTTTCCAGCTATGGATAACTTCTATCAACGTCCAGTATTAAAGCCTAGAAATGACAATGTTCCGAATCTTTACAAATACTATAAAGTAGGAGAGTTTTTTATGCCCAAAAAAACTTTTAATTACGGCATTTCAGCAATTTGACACTGAAATGAGCCATGTTTTGAACGAATTTACTAAGAATGATGGATTATCTGTAGCTTTTGGAGGCAAAAATACAATTCTGAGAAGGCTAGGATTTTTTCTAATGATCGCACTTCGACCAGGTAATTTCATAATGGTTGTTTTTAAAAGGTACATCCATGAACTGGCAGAATTCGATTCGACAATTCTGATAAGTTACCTTGTAAAGCGTAGTCAATTTACTATGGAAAATTTGACCCTAGCATAGAATACCCTCACCAAAACTTATGCCTTCTAAAACTTAAGTAAAGAGCACCCAAATATATGTTCCAGACCCCAGAAAAAGTGCGTAAAACACTTATTAGTCACAACTTCCATACGCTGGCCTACCCCTAAGCCTAAGTAAAGAGCACCCAAATATATGTTCCAGACCCCAGAAAAAGTGCGTAAAACACTTATTAGTCACAACTTCCATACGCTGGCCTACCCCTAAGCCTAAGTAAAGAGCACCCAAATATATGTTCCAGTCCCCAGAAAAAGTGTAAAACACTTATTAGTCACAACTTCCATACGCTGGCCTACCCCTAAGCCTAAGTAAAGAGCACCCAAATATATGTTCCAGACCCCAGAAAAAGTGCGTAAAACACTTATTAGTCACAACTTCCATACGCTGGCCTACCCCTAAGCCTAAGTAAAGAGAACCCAAATATATGTTCCAGTCCCCAGAAAAAGTGCGTAAAACACTTATTAGTCACAACTTCCATACGCTGGCCTACCCCTAAGCCTAAGTAAAGAGCACCCAAATATATGTTCCAGTCCCCAGAAAAGTGCGTAAAACACTTATTAGTCACAACTTCCATACGCTGGCCTACCCTAAGCCTAAGTAAAGAGCACCCAAATATATGTTCCAGTCCCCAGAAAAAGTGCGTAAAACACTTATTAGTCACAACTTCCATACGCTGGCCTACCCCTAAGCCTAAGGGCTAAGCCTAAACTTGTTGTTCCAAAGGGTAGTTTCAACGATTTTTAGAAGGTCTGATTTTGGGTTAGGGGGGTTTGGGTATTCTATACTAGCGCCGAAAATTTTAATATTACTGGTCCATAGCATGAAAAAATATAATCTACAGGCTTGAGAAACAAGCTCCCTTAGCCCCCTGTTGATATTCGAAAATATATTTTTCTGCAGTAAAACCTATATGTAAAGACATCTTTAAAGCTGAGTCAACACTTTTTTAACTCATTTGTTGAAACAAAAAAGTATTAAACGCAGGTAGGGATCAAAATTTTTAGGGCTATCGATATATCGAGGTATGACTTAAAAAAATTAAAAATAAATGCACAGAGGACTAACGTAATTTTGTACACATTTTTTAACTTCCTCGATCCTCCAGATTTTATTTTTTCTTGCCATGGACCGGTAATATTATAATTTTGTATAGTCAAGCGACCAGTGTTTCCATGATATCACTATTTACGATAAAATAATGATATGATAGTGATATCAATATCACACCAGCTGAATTTCCCCCAACCAATATCATATCATTATCATATCGACCGAAATTTTTTTATTTGTGTACCTGCAGTGTCTCATTGGTTGCTCATATTTTTGTAGTTTAATACTCGACACTAATTTTTTTTACCGATATCACTATCATATCAGCTGGAAAAATTTTTAATGGTATCACATCACTATCATATCATACGAAAACTTTTGGGACAACATCATATCACTATCACATCACGCGAAAAATTTCTCGGCCACATCATATCATACGAAAATTTTCTCAACCATATAAAGTGACTAAACCGGGCTATGGGTATGTAATAAAGGGGTTTATTTAACTAGTATAACACACAATATAAAATACACAAGTCCGGCAGCACAATTTTGGCGGAGCACAAAAGGGGGAGCCAGCCTGGAGCTGGGTTTCCCAAGCCCGAGACTGGCTCCGGTCGGTGGGAGAAAAGGTGGTGAGATTGTTAGGGGAGGGGCTTCGCCTCCTCTCCTATCAATCTCACCATCTTCTCTTCCTTCGGGTGACACTTACGTGTCACATATCATATCACTATCATATCATACGCAAAAAAATGACATCATGGAAACACTGCAAGCGACGACGCTTTACAAGATAGACTTATCAGACCAGTCGAATTTGCCAGTTCGTGGATTCCCTTGTTAGTTTGTTTTTTATATTTTTATTTCTATGAGTCATTAATAGAAACTGTTAAGACAAGTGATAATTTAAAATGTAGCTATATTTTAAATTATCACTTGACCAAATGCTTATTCGTGTCTTATAGACAAAACGACTAGATTTAAAAAATTTGTGAAAAAATTTTGCATGCCCAATGATTTAGTATATTTTTGATGATCTCATGGAAAGCAATTTAGCACTTCATTCAATACTTCTGTTTTGCGAAAAATCAACGAAAATAGTTCCTTCCGTTCTCTGGGTAGACTTTTAAAAATTTTGCTAATTTTTGTTAAGAATATACTAAATTGTAGGTGTTTGCTCGTCTATTGCCTACATTTGAATCTCAGGTATGATCAAAGTTTCTTTAATCTGCAAATGACACTGAAGTTGGTTAAAAAAACGACAACAAAAGACATATTTTAGGATGCAAGCGAGCTTATTGACAGACGCCACTTTGAGCAAGAAAAAGATTCAGAATCGATAGGAGAATGCATTAATCTTATTAGAAAGGTATGGTACGAACACAAAATTCACTTTTATTGAGCTACCAAGGCTACCGTTCCCGGTTACTTATTGTGCTTTAAAAGACGTTTTCTGTAATTTTGAAGAAGACGTTGTTAACTCATTTTTCGGCCCGATTTTTTTTTCGGATCATCGTGTTCTCTGACTTTTTCTGAGCAACTTTAATTTTGGCCGCCGTATTTTTTAATGGAAAATTTTCAAAAGGCAAAAAAAAATTTTCAAAAAAAAAATTGTAGGACTGTTTTTTTTCTTTTGAGTGTTTGTCAGTCCATTTTTTCACTCTAGTATAGAAGTGATATACGGTTCGATGCAGAATTGACAGCACTTTAATCCTACAGGAAAAGATTTTACATCTCACAGTGAAAAGTTAAAGAAAAAGTTTTCTAAATAGGCAAAAAAAATTCCTGAAAACTTTTTTTTGCCATTAAAAGACGTCTACCCCAACAATAAAAAAGCGCGGTTAAAAACTTTTTTTTTATATGAAAGCGCAGTTAATTTTACGCAAGAGAATGCAAAAATGGTCAAAAAAAGCTTTGCCAATGTGAATTGCCAATATGAATAAATGAAGTGAAGAGGTGGCTGAGAAATGTCAATTTTTTGAAAAAATATAAGAAAGTTCAGTTTTTAGCTGATAATATGCCAATTCTAAGGCCAGATTCGTGCTCAGCGCAGTAGATTTTTTATAGAAGTGTAATCAGAATTGGGAAATTCGCATTTTGCCTTCGTCCCCCTTATGTACAGGGTGGTCCAAATTCGACAGCGAGTTGTTTTGTCTCACAACTTTTTTAATTTCTTTTGTTTCGTCGTTTTCCTGGCCGCACCCGAAAAAATGACCCTCTATAAAACATAAATCGCTTAAATTTCTCAAAAACTCAGATTTGTTTTGTCTAGATAAGAAATTTGTTTACATTCAGGTAGTTATGAATCAAAAATTATCATTTTCTTTTGTGTTTCTCGTTTGTGATGCGTAATTATATTTTTGGAATGGTTACTCTATATAACATAACCTCTATATAACATAACGTTTTTGGTGGTCCCTGGAATTATGTTATATAGAGGTTCGACTGTATTTGGATGTTTTTTGTAATTACTTTTTTAAATAAAAAAATTTGATTTAAAACCCGGCCAGAACTTATTGGACACCAGGTAATTATCTCATTCTGTTTTTAGTTAAAAGAAAGTGAGCGACGAGAGCTTCTGCTGCGAGAACAAGTCAAGCAATTAGAAATGGAAAAGGAAAAACTTTCCCGAGAGCACTTATGCGTCATCTGTTTTGAATCGAAGGTTTGTAGATACAAATTTGCAGTTTTTAAGATTGCTTGTATTGAAAATTCAACCCGGTTTTGCCAGCGAGTGAGCTTTGACTCATAAAAGAACTTTGTACAGGGTGCGGCAATTTTTCTCTGCGTCTTTATTTTGCCCATAACTTTTTGCATTTGTAGTATTCAAACGAGATCTTTTTTTATATCGAAAGCTGATGCTCTAGGCAATCGAATGACACCAAACTTGTGTATTTTTATTGTTGTTATCATTGTTCAAAACATGTTTGATTGCGAAGTTTATTTTTCTTCGTTTAGCCATGGTGTACTCCGCTCAAGAGAAGGCTAAATGCGTCGAATGGTTTATCGAGGAAGGCAAAAGCGTGGCCAAATTCGGCATTCGATATCGGAGAGAGCAAGGGAGAAGGGGGGCCAAGGAACTACTGCTTCTCCTGCTCCGTTTGCCTGGCCGCCGCATTCACCTGATTTGACACCTTGCGACTTCTTTCTCTGGGGATGGATCAAGAGCCAAGTCTACACAACTCCAATCGCCAACATGAATGAGCTCCGAACGAGAATTGAACGTGCCTTTGTAAGCCTCCCGGAACAGATGATCAACAGAGCAATCGAAGCCTATGAAAAACGCTTGGAATACTGCCTTCAAGTTAATGGAAAAAGTACTGAGCAAGAATATGAATGAAAATTGTTGTTATTTTTGTCTGTTGATGATGCGTGTGTTCAAATAAAGATTTTTCTGCAAGTTTGGTGTCATTTGATTGCCTAGAGTGTCAGCTTTCGATTAAAAAAAAAGATCTCGTTTGAATACCGCAAATGCAAAAAGTTATGGGCAAAATAAAGACGCAGAGAAAAATTGCCGCACCCTGTATATAAAGCGCTTAAGTAATTGTAAAAATATTATTTGTTTGCAGAGAGAAATGTTGTTTATGCCTTGCCTGCACTTCAACACTTGTGAGGCTTGCTCGAACACCTCAATGGTTTCGCACTGCGGCACTTGTCGCCAAAATATTATGGGCAAGTTCAAGGTCTTTCAATAATCTAGCCAGTTAACTGAAGATAATTTAACATTTTTCGCTCATTTATTTGACCAGTTTTGACAGTTTTTTGTTGGTTTCACATTTGTTTGCTATTATTCACTTTTTATCGCTTAGCTGCTAATAAAGAGTTTATGGGTCAATCAACTTTATCGCAGATTATTTGAACCAAACTTTGACTTTATTTTATGGTTTATTTTTGGAAGAGAAATAAAAGTGGCACGTTCTGGTAAATTTCTTTTGGGAAAGCAGAAAGTGGCCCGTTTTAGCAGAAAATTGGCTCGTTTGTACATGTAACGAAAAGCACTTTATTAAACAACATAGATAACAACATGTAACACCAAACCACTAGAAGGGCCACTTTTATGATTTTTTCTTTATTTTTTTACAAATGCAATACTTTCGAGATCAGCCGAATAGATGGCAATACCTCAGAAAAAAGGCCAGTAAGACATAGGTTTTATGGTAATTTTTCTAGTCGACTAAATGCCATATTACATGTGACTTCATACAAAAATTGATTGAAAATGAGCAGTGCAGGTTTTAGCCCACATTACTGTAAGTAATATTTTTTGTAGCAATAGTGAAATTGAAAAGTTTAGTAATGTTCTTTATTCCTTTTTCATTGGTAGATAATTATGAGTAGAAATTAGCATTGTCGAATTCTTTGGAGAAATATTATTCGGAGAATTATCCGTAGAATTCTCCAGAATTCTTCAAAAATTGGAGAAATGTTAATTCTTAGAAATACTTGGCTGAGTTTGATTCAAGACAATATTTATTCGGTATATTCATAGCAATTCATTCGAATTCATTCAAGTACACATCAAGTTCATCAATAATGGAACTGGATACAATCTCTTCTTTATTAGCTTCTTCCACTGGCTGATCCACTTGAGTTTTCTTGAAGAGATTAGAATATTCCAACAGCAGGTTGTGCTCAATGAACGTCACCTGCAAAGCTGTATCTATCTTCATTCTGAAATAAACCATATATTTTCACCTCTGAAACCATCCCAACCTGTTCCGCAGCTTTGTGTGAATTCCTTCTCGAAGAGACCAGTTCCTTTCTGTCGCCGCTAGCATTTGAACGATTTTGGAGAGAATTGTATCAGAAAACCAAGTTTTCCACCAAGTAAGCGTATCCATTGTGTTGATGCATCACAAGCATATCGGTGCGCGTTTCGCAAATATTCCTGTTCGGGCTAGCCATGAAGCCCATTTTGTCATCACCTAGAACTGGATGCTATTCTGCTTTTCTATAAAATCTTTGTCATTTTCCGTCCTTCTTTCCAAGCAAATACTGGATTTTTAGGCACTTGTTTGCCAGGAGCTCGATTGCCTTCTGCTTTTCTTCCGTGTTCAGAGATTGTCCTTGATCTCACATCCAAAAGATAGGCGACATCTAATTTGGCAAAATCTTCTAGGTTGCGCAAAAGCTAAGCAAATGTTTACAACCGGGCAAAGTTGAAAATTATCCTACCTCAATCATATCCTTCTTGATGTGGTCAAAGAATCCACTGGCTTCGACCGCTGCTGTGAAATTGAAAAAAGCCTCCCGGACAATCTTGTAAGTTTTAGCTTGCAATAAACTTAAACAATAAGCCTACTTTCTCGAATTGACTTAATTACTTTCGGTTTCCGTGATTGCCTTTGCGAGTGGAGAGAGTATGTTCTTTGAGTCATTTACATCCAGCCAAAATTCTGTACTTTCCCATAACAAGAAGGGATTATCTGATAAGTTAGGCGCGATTTATCCAGTAGCGAACGCCTGAAAAATAGAGTCACATAAAAAAGAATGAAAAAGTTTTCACTGAAAACCCAACCCTTTTAGCAGAAAGTCTAGTTCCTCTTGCTCATCTTTGGAAGTTTGTTTTATTGGAACCGGATCTTTGGAACCGGATTTTCATTCCCTCATCTTTTCTGAACTTGTGACTGATATCTCCGCGATTTCGGACAACTTTGGTTTCTTTAGTGATACACTACGCTTCGACGAACAGCTCGTTTTTTCAACAGGTGATCTATTTCCTTCCTAGCTCCAAGGCCAACTTTGATGTAGTTCTGAAATGTGATACTCAAGCAAAAGAATATAACACCGACTTAGATGAAGAAAATATCAATAACTAGACTGTCTAAAAACAAAATCAAACAATTGTCAAAATTTTACGAAATGAGTCTGAGAAATTCCCAGTAAGATTCTCAAAATAATTTCAAAAATTTTACAGGGAATTCGCGAAAAATAATAATTTTCCGATTTCTTATCTACCGGAGAAATTGCTGGAGTATTCCGGAGAATTCTCCGAGAATTCTTCGTAGAATTCTCCATTGCGCAACCCTATAGAAAATAATGAGTAGCTATAGCTTTCGCGCCTAAAATAATGAGTAGATAAAATGATGAGTTCTGCCACGAAAAAGGCTAAAATGTAACACAAAAAGAACTTTGGACCCTAGTATAGAATACAACCACCCCCAAACTTATGCCTTCTAAACTTAAGTAAAGAGCACCCAAAAATATGTCCCCGACCCCGGGAAATGTGCGTAAGACATTTATTAGTCACAAGTTCCATACTCTGGCCTACCCCTGAGCTTAAGGGCTAAGCCTAAACTTGTTGTTCCAAAGGGTAGTTACAGCGATTTTCAAGGGGTCTAATTATAGGGTGGGGGTTGGTATTTTATACTAGCGCCGAATTTTTTGATTGTGGCACATGTTTTTGTTGCCACAATTTCAGGCTTTTTACGTGGTGTTTTGTGGCACATAACCCACTACCCGTTTTTTGTGACAGAAATAGTCTTCCTTCGCTTTTTAATTGACTATAAACAATGATGAAGAAAAAAGTAGAAAAGGCGAGAATAAACCAGAAAAAGCCGCAAATATTCTCGAGGCTAAACCAGCAAAAGATCCCGCTCTGGCTTTTTCACAACTCCAATTATAGGGTAAATAAAAAGTTCGGAATTTTACTAGAGAAAATTCTAGTTAAAAAACGCAAGATTGGGATTTTGTAAAACCATAATATCATGGACACTCAGAAATTCCCATTAAAAAATATCGTCAACTTTTTACAAACTTTTTTTGCACCTTTGTTTTGTTTTTTCATCAGTGATATTTAAATTTTTGACTTGAAAATGTGTCCTAAAAGATATCTTTCAAAAGATAATCTGCTGAAATTATTTCTTGTCAATTAGTTTTAAAACTGATACAAGCAATATTTTTATTTGTTGCTTACATTAGTGTTGTCTTATTTGTAAGCAATAGCCTTTTAAAAATGTTGAGATTGCCTTCTAAGTTATATTTGTTACAAACTAGCCGAAATGAAATTTTTTTATCTACCTTGCAATTGCGATCCAAATCTGAGTGGTTTAAACTAGCTGCTACAAAGCTGGTAAAAAAAAATTCTTAAGACTAAAAAAATCAATAAAAGTTTTTTTTAAGAAAGGCTACAAATTTGGCACAAATATCTATAATCCAACCAAACCAACTTTTTTTAATAGTCACAATCGACGAATGCTTATCCCAAAGATTGTTATTTTCGTGCTTGTTTGCGCAAACGCAGTCGTTTGGAGTGATCTGATATACTCGGTGATTGAAGATACTAGGAAGGTCAAGAGACGCCAAGAGACAGGTCTTTTTATTATTATATTTAGGGTTGTCGAGTCGGATAGCTGTTTAAGTCTACTCAGTGTACTCTCGATATAGTGTAGGTGCAAAAAATTCGTTCCCGCCTTGGGTCCGACACTTTTTTACCCCTATTTTTGAAAACTTTTACCAAATCCGATTCGTAATAGCTCTTTCACAAACGTTGGAGTTGGCGTTGGAGTTGGAGTATTTTTTTTATGAATGCTTTTTAACTCCAACTCCGACTCCAACTCCAACCCTTTCATAAAAAAACTCCAACTTGAACGCCAACTCCAACGCCAACTCTGACTTTAATTATTATTATTCATATTTTTATTATTCATTCATTTTGATTTATAAATGCACAACATTAAATCATGTTTTCCTGGAAGTCAACCCTTCCTTCAGAGTTAAAAAAAAGACAAGTTTATCACGAATTTTTGAAGCAATGAAGCAATTCTCCAAGCGCTCCGAACGATTAACACTTCGGCTTCTGATCTGTCTCCTTTGGCTCAGTCTGTGGAGGATATCTTTAAAAGAATCTCCGCAACAGGTGATAAAAAAATCTGCTGGCCTTCAAGAAGGATATCCAAAAGCTCTTGGATGAATATGAGGAGTGGTTGGTGGATAACGAGTGAACAATATTTGTGTTAACATGCTTTTAAAATACTCTTTTTATTCAATAAATTTTTCAAAGTAATTCAAAAAAAATCAGTAATAGTTGGAGTCGGCGTTGGAGTTGGAGTCGGCGTTGGAGTTGAGTCGGCGTTGGGTTGGAGTCGGCGTTGGAGTTGGAGTCGGCGTTGGAGTTGGAGTCGGCGTTGGGTTGGAGTCGGCGTTGGAGTTTTTGTGAAAGGGTCGGGTTGGCGTTGGAGTTGGAGTTGGAGTAAAGGCGTTCATAAAAAATTACTCCAACTCCAACGCCAACTCCAACTCAACTCCAACGCCAACTCAACTCCAACTCCAACGCCAACTCCAACGTTTGTGAAAGAACTATAAGTCTCATCAGAAACATCGCAAGGATTCCGATTTCGCCAGTCGTTTCTGAAAAAGTTAAAAGTTTTGCCGGTAAGACCCGCGGCTCTCGATGTAGTATAGCCTTCTTTTGAAAATAAGGCTACACTATATCGAGAGGCGCGGGTCCTTTCGGCCAACCTATTGCCATTTACAAAAACGATCGGCAAAATCGGAATCCTTGCGATGTTTCTGATGAGACTTACGAATCGGATTTGGTAAAAGTTTTCAAAAATAGGGGTGAAAAAAGTGTCGGACCCAAGGCGGAAACGAATTTTTCGCACCTACACTATATCGAGAGTAGACTGTAATATAAAATTTTGGAATTTTTAATAGCTCTTTCACAAACGTTGGAGTTGGCGTTGGAGTTGGCGTCGGAGTTGGAGTATTTTTTTTATGAATGCTTTTTAACTCCAACTCCAACTCCGACTCCAACTCCAACTCCGACTCCAACTCCAACCCTTTCATAAAAAAACTCCAACTTCAACGCCAACGCCAACTCCAACGCCAACTCTGACTTTAATTATTATTATTCATATTTTTATTATTCATTCATTTTGATTTATAAATGCACAACATTAAATCATGTTTTCCTGGAAGTCAACCCTTCCTTCAGAGTTAAAAAAAAGACAAGTTTATCACGAATTTTTTAGCATTATTGTTTTCCACCTCAGGTTCTTCATCAGCTAAACTTCTCCATCCTCTATAAGCAGCAAGAGCTCGATCTTGCTCTATTTCCTCTCTCATTTCTTCTTTGAGGAAATTGTGAAGAATACATGTTGCCCAAATAATGTCATCTGCAGTTTGATGGGAACACTCTATTGGCTTGAGAAGAATTCTCCACTTCACAGCAAGCGCTTCACCAGCCTTGTCTCGAAAGAGAAAAAATAGATCCGGTGATGTTGATGAAGCAATTCTCCAAGCGCTCCGAACGATTAACACTTCGGCTTCTGATCTGTCTCCTTTGGCTCAGTCTGTGGAGGATATCTTTAAAAGAATCTCCGCAACAGGTGATAAAAAAAAATCTGCTGGCCTTCAAGAAGCATATCCAAAAGCTCTTGGATGAATATGAGGAGTGGTTGGTGGATAACGAGTGAACAATATTTGTGTTAACATGCTTTTAAAATACTGTTTTTATTCAATAAATTTTTCAAACTAATTCAAAAAAAATTAGTAATTAGTTGGAGTTAGTTGGAGTCGGCGTTGGAGTTGGAGTCGGCGTTGGAGTTTTTTGTGAAAGGGTCGGAGTTGGCGTTGGAGTAAAAAGGCGTTCATAAAAAAAATTACTCCAACTCCAACGCCAACTCCAACGTTTGTGAAAGAGCTATAAGACTATGCATTTGACTCGACGATTTCGGGTTTCGAGTCCGATTCTAGGAGATAAACTCATATAAATAAACTAATAAACATAACATGTTTCTAACAGTAACAGTATTTTTCTTTCAACAAAAGTCGTTTGCATTAAAATAAAAAAGCACACAAATTTAGAAAATTCACTAAACACGCCTGCAAAGAAATCGAACGCTACTACTACTTACAATCCGAGGGTAAGTAGATTTTTTATAGTGTTTTCATTTTTTCATAATACAGTCGAGTCCCGCTAACCCGGCACCCCCAATAACCCGGCACCAGCATTAACCCGGCACCCCCAATAACCCGGCACTTTTAAAAATTTGGTTGGCTGGCAAAGAAAATCAACAAAGTTTACCCCCAATAACCCGGCACCCGATAACCCGGCACCCCAGTAACCCGGCACCCTAAGACTGGTCCCGTCAATAAAATTACCCCAACAAACCGGCATCTATCATAGTTTGCAACATTTTTCAATTTGCGTCAATTTTTTCTGTATGCGGTAGCCCCAGTATTCAAAACTATGCTCAATCAACTTAGTGTGACCTTTTCCATTAGTGGCCCTCTTTTTTTCCCTTCCCCTCCCTATACAACCCTTTACCCATCTTAAAATGGTTGAATGAAGGGTGATTATATAGAGGGTCGATTAAGGCCCGATAAAATAATACCACCGCTAACCCGGCACCCCCGCTAACCCGGCACTTTTTGCCGGTCCCAGTGGTGCCGGGTTAGCCGGACTCGACTGTATCAAAAGTTAGCATCACAAAGTTTTATGCAAATTTATATTTCTTCAACTTAAAACTGATTTTTTCTAAGACACGGCTTTTCAAAACGTGCCCAAAAATCCGATTCCCATGGCGCAGTGCTAGACCTTTTCGTCACAGCATTTTACATAGAAAAATAAGCTATTTTCTTTGAAGCCACGAGTTCGATCCCAACCCTGGAAAAACTCCATTTTTTAATTTTATTTATTTATTATTTTTATTATCCCATTCGACGTGAAATCAAAAAGTAAATATAGGTCATAAATATTAGATTTTCAACTCTTGCTTCAAAATATTTAAATATACGTCCGATGAAAATCCAGATTTTTCCAAAGGAAATCAATATTTTAGGTATTTTTTGCATAAAAGTGTTATAAAAAGCAGCAAAAGTGTTATAATATTAAATTGGCACTTATTTACTTGGGGTTGTGGTGCGCATTTTTCACTTATTTGTAAATCATGTTTAAACGACTCCCAAGTAACTTTTATATGCTAAAAACGATAAGAAGGTGGTTTCCGTAATTTTTCTACATAAAAAATGGATTTTTTCCAAAAAAATTGTTTGACAAAAATTTGACATTTTGCCTTGGGGGACCAAGTAAACCTTCGGGAAAGGGTACCTGAATACCTAAAAAGATTGAGTTTGAACATAGTTTTGTTAACTGGGGCCTACCGCATAGAGAAACTCTGGTATGCATCCAGAGTCACTTTTGAGTGATTTGTGTCTGAGGTATGTGTGTGTGCGCATCTCTAACCAACCCCTTCGGGGGCGCAGGGGGCTTGGTTGGTTAGAGATGCGCGCACTACCTTAGACATGATTCAAGCGAGACTCGTGATCAAAAATACATTTAAAGAGTCTTTTGCCCAGCTCCAGTGACCAAAACGGGGTATAATATCTTTACATAAGGTGGTTTACCTTGGTCCCCCAAGGCAAAATGTCAAATTTTTGTCGAAATTTTTTTGAAAATCCATTTTTATGTAGAAAAATTACGGAAACCACTTTTCTTATCGTTTTTAGCATATAAAAGTTACTTGGGAGTCGTTTAAACATGATTTACAAATAAGTGAAAAATGCGCCCCCCAAGTAAATAAGTTCCATTTTTTCAAACTAAAAATGGACATACATGTGCAAAATTCAATGCTTTATCATCTAGTAGAGGCGTTTTTGAAAACATGACGATACAGAAACCTCAAGCCTTTTTTTATGAAAAAGCACCGATTTGTCGAATAAAAAGCAGCATGAAAAAGAATTTTCGAATTCTCGCAAAAACCTTATATCGGACCTTTTCGGGCGTTTTGAAAAGCCGTCTATGAGTTGTTCAAGAAACCCTATTTTACATAAAAAAATTGAATAAATTATTGTTATAGCCTTTCAAAAAAAAAAAAAATGTTAGCATTATTTTCTGCGCTAAAACATATTTCTAAAATTCATTTATTTAAACCAAAAAGCGCTTCTGCAATCGCACTGTTATGGCTCTAGGTAAATTCATCGACCGGTAAATTCATAGACCGGTAAATTCATCGACCAGTAAATTCATCGACCGCAAAACTCAACTGTAACATTGAAAAATTTTGTTTTGAAAAAATTTAATTGAAATTTAACTTAGAACATGAGCTGATGTCATTCAATTCATTTGTTAAGTTTGTCGGTTTGCTGGCATACATATTTTGTGTGTCTTTGCTTTTCTGTCATTTTATTTTGGTTGCTATACTTATATACGTTCGGGAGATCGGAGTTTCTTTTTTAGCTTACAATGGAAGTCATCTCTATTGTTCACAGGGGCTTAAAATTCAAAAACATAATCACTTTCAAATATTTGCGCCAAATCAAAATTTTTAAAATTGGATTGATTTTCTATTGATTCATGTTTTCCACCGATGCTCGATAAATATTATTTGTTGTACTGGTAAATGTTATTAGCTTAGATTCGCCTTGAGTGTAGCTTTCCAACAAGCCATCACTCGTCTATAAAACATAAGAAAATTGGTGACCACAATAGATTCTACGAACAAAACATTCAAACAAATTTTGAGTTGTCAAATGCGAAAGGGTGTGCCACGACTATATTTTCTCATATCACCCAAAAACTAAACCGGAGGCTCAATAGAGGATTAAATTTGCTGCAATTTGGCACCAAAGAGGTACGTAAAAAATACAAATTTAGGGTGTCTTATGCAAAAATTAGATGGAAAACGCAAAAATCCCTATTTTCACTCGAGAAAATGCCAGTTGTTTGCTTTTGATGGTCTCTCGCTTGTAAAACTCTTGGTTTTTAAAATTCTATTTTGGCAAAAAGATAGAATATAATGTTAGCTTTCTTTTGGTATAAAAAAATGCTCAAAAAATGCAAAATTTGAGGTTTTCAATGCAAATGAAATTTGGTATAATTTTATAGCTGAAGATGGTTTCCACCAGAAGAATGTGCACTAAGCCAAATGGACTGTCTCTGGCCAAAATTCGTGATTTCGTTTGAATGTATTATTGTTATGTTTATATTTTCCTTAAATAAAAGTGTTAAAAACGATCCGAGAGTGTTAAGACCAGTTACGTTACGTTTTGTAGAATGTCATGTACATAATTTCAGTGTTACATTACGAGAAGAATTAAATTTGAGTTTCACGGTCGATGAATTTACTGGTCGATGAATTTACCGGTCGATGAATTTACCGGTCGATGAATATGGTCGATAAATTTACCGGTCGATGAATTTACCGGTCGATGAATTTACCGACGCCCCACTGTTATAGCTTTAAAAGAAACAAGCACAAAATTTCGTGTATGGAATTGAGTAAAAAATACAGACTGAAATTTTTTTAATTTTCAAAAAAAAACATCCTGTATGTGAGCTTTCGCGTAGTTTTGAAATGTGTGCTTGGATGGCCTAGTGCTTAGTGGCTTAGGGTGGGGGAGGCTCTTGAGTTAAATTGACTCCATAGCAGAAAAGGTTTTTTCGTGTCAAACAATCATTTTTGATGCTATATCAAATGGTATACAGTCAAACCTGGGTTATCCGACACCCAAAGGGACCGCCCTTATGGTGTCGGATAAACGAGGTGTCGGTTAACTGGGGTGTTGGATAACCCAGGTTTGACTGTACAAGGTTTTTCCATATCATATGTTCCCTTATAAGAAATTTAATATTTAGATCAATGAGAATCGACATGGCTTAGTTGAAATGAAGGATTCCGTGATGGTTGATAAAAAGCAGATCACTAAGTTGTTAGAACTGCAAGAGGCTTTACAGGACTTCAACATTAAAGCTGTAATATTTTACATTTTTGTAATGAGGTAAACTGATGAAAAATCGTAGGAACGAGTGCTTTTGAAATTTGGTGGTGACCTTCAAAAGGCTCGCAACAGAATGAATAAGCTAGACGAGGATCTCGACCTGTTCAAAGAGCGCGCCGCAAATTTAATAGCTGATGTCAACAATTCAATGGCCAAAGCAGTGGAGCAAGCAGACACGAGCAGTGAAGCAGTGCAGATACAGCTTCAGCAAGCTTTGGAAGGGGCTGAGGGTAAGCTAAGCAGTTCAGTGCACTCTTTGACCATGCACAAAGCTGTGGACAAGGCAGAACAACTGGTCTTAGAAGCCACCATAGCCAAGTTGAACCAGCAACAAGCCATACAGCAACATCGACAGCTTGCAGGTAAAAAAGAAAACCAGGAGCTGGCTAACATCGAGAAAATGGCTGGATTTGTGGTGGATAGAAAACTGGCTAATGCTCTGCAAGCTATTGTACAGCTTAGAAAGGTAGGTTTAGCATGAGTATAAACTTTATTTTTGTGAAGTTGGAGGGGTGGTGGGGTGGTTACAGTTTACAGCCACAAGCCCAAGGCTTGACTATAGAATCATCGCTTATGCCACACTCTGCAGCCATACTATAAATACAATAAGAGGAAGTTGCATCCATAGTCACACGTTGCAGCCACACATTGTAGCCAAGGCATAATTCTGATAATCAATGGCTTCGAACGGTTTTTTTTACAAAAATGTATCCTTTTTAAAATCTGAACTCTTTTTTAATCCGAAAATTTAACGCCAAAATCTTTTTTGTTTTTTAAAAATTGTTTTTTTTAAACTCACCTTTGCCATATCCTGGCCTAAGTCTAAAAAATTACTAATAATGGAGAAACGAAGAGTAGTAAGTAGTAGCTGCAACTTTAGTAGAGCCTAAACCTGCTTTTACAATGAATCTGGGACTCAGTGCGATTTTTGGCTGTACTTTTTTCTATGTTAAAAACATTATGTTAGTACCGTTTTTCTAGCTAAGATACAGAGCTATTTACATGAGCCACTGACAATCACATCTGAATACAAAATTTTGGATAAAAATGCCAGTCTCACACTGAGTCCAACACTCGGCCTAAGTGTCAGGCATTTTCATCCAAAAATTTGTATTCAGACGTCAATAGCTCATTTTGAAGTCTTGATTCTTGGCTACAAAACAGTGCTAACAGATTTTTTTCTTGATTCAGAAAAAAGTACAGCTAAAAATACGCCGAGTCTCACACTGAGTCCAAGAATCATTGTAAAAGCAGCTTAAGCGTCCTTATATTTTACACAAGTTAATGCAAAAGCCTGCTCTAAACTTATTCGCCTTTTCAGAAAAATATTTACATTAATTTTCCGTCTACGTTTTAAACTAAAAATTATTTTTTGCTTTATGTTGCAAAATTACCCTCTAACTAAGCAGTAGGGGAGGGGATGTACCAACCTATTTAAGAGAATACAGTAAACATTATCTCTCTTACTTAGTGTTGGGGTGTTAACCCGCGGGTAAATCCGCAAAAGTGTCGAAAGATTGCCGGCCATTTCTCCTCGTCGAATCTAGCCAAGGACTTATTGCATGGATTTTAATCAGATGCAGGAGTAAAGTTGAACCGAATAAAACAGGTAACAGTAATCTAGTTTTTAGGATTTTTCGGCTTGTCTTTATATTTGTCACTGCAGGATGTGGTGACGAGTTGGAATTCAACTTTGGAGATGGTGGAACGTTTGCTAGAGCCAAGAAGGGCCATTCAAATCTACTTTTCACGTCACGATGCAACTGAAAATTAGTGCAAATTCTTGAGCCAGCGGATGCTTCTACAAAGGACATGTGCAAAGATGATTCTCGCCTGGAACTTCAAATTGCAATTTCTCGGATGCTGCTTAAGGAAGTGAATGAAGCTGTGGTGCCTGAGCTGCACAATGAGAAAAATCTTCTGGTGGCAAAGATCGAATCTAGGTTTAGAGTATCAAAAGTAAGTGTTAAGATGTCTGGTAAAGCTATTTTAATCACACTTTCTTAGGAATTAAGGGTTGGCGCTTTTCTTGGATCCGCGATTCAAAGACCGATGTTTTAAAGACAGCTGTGAATTCCGTCGACGCGTGAAGCAATGGCTCTCGAGTGAATATCAACCGGTGGAGGAAGCTTTGGTGGTGGAAGCAGAAATCGATTAATCTGTGATGGAGGAGCCAGCAATCAAGAAGCCGAGAAGTCTCTTTGCCCGACAAGTGAATATCAGCCAGAAGGGAAACACGCCGCGTCCAACTACCACTTGGCAACAGAACCTGTAATTTGTAAGTGTCAAGAGTTTTTGCTTATTTGTACTTTGCTTATTGTCATTCCTTTTTTAGGAAATTGTATCGTACAACGCCGAAAAGCCTGTGCCGCTGGAATCGAATCCTCTCGTATATTGGTAGAAGAATGTGATGTGCTTCCCGATCCTCTCTAAAGCAGCATCTAAATTTCTCTCAGCACCGTCTATTTCCCATTCAAATGAGCAATTGTTCAGTCATGCGCGAGATCTGTTCCACTACAAGCCAGCTAGCCCTAAGCCAGCTGGATCCTTACAATGCAGAACAATTAATTTTCTTGAACCTTGCACTCATCGATGTTAACTTTACTTATTGAATTGTTTTGCTCGATTGTTTGTTTGAATTTTAGCAATAAAGAAAGATCTAAGCTGTTATATCAGTAGAAGTATGAAAAACCCGCAAACTTGCGTGTAACCCGCAGTTTTCATGGCGGGTTACACATTACCCGCAAATTTTTAAAAACCCGCCCCGCAAACCCGCCCGCATCCCTGGTCCCCAACACTACTCTTACTCTTTAAAGAACTATTGTTTTTGGACGCAGCTTCATGTCCGAAATTTGAATTGGCGAGGGACATTTCTCTTTCGTCTAAAACTGTACTCTTTGGAGTCGTTTGAACTTATTTAAAAGAGTACAGTTCTGGACAAAAGAGAAGTGTCCCCCGCCAATATAAATTTTGCACACGCCGCTGCGTCCAAAAACCATGCTCCTTAAACATTAAAAATGCAAAATTTTGATCAAAAAGCTGCTTCACATTAATTTTTAGGCTATATCTACGGCCGAATCTAGCGGTGAAGATGCTGGGCTAAGCCAATCTGCTTGCGAAGCTACTGTTACAGCTAACAAACTGGAACACCAAATGGGGCAGCTAGTTCTTTAGTTATCCATAAATCGTTCTTTTATTGTGTTTTTACTTTTACCGCGAAAATGTGTAATAAAAAGGAGTACAAATAATATTTCATACTGTATGATTTTTACCAGTGTTTTTAAAGCTCAAACGCTAAACTCAAAGTGAAACTCAAACTCGAGATAAACTCACACTTAAGTTTGAGTTTAGCTAAAGAAAGAGCCGCTGACAAGGCAGATAGAACTTTTTTGCCTGCAATCTTAATTTATAAATACAATTTTGACGTTAAGGTAAAAATAGTACTTCTGTTCTTCTATTGTACTTCTCTTTAGGCTCAGCACTCCTATCATTTGATATGTCATTGGATATGCGAATCTTCTGGACAGACTGCTTCATGTCCATGTGTCTGTGTTCCCAATGACCAGTAAGTGACGTCTTATGCTCAGTTACGATCTAAATGAAACACAGCAAATGACAATATAGACAAAGACAATATGTAGTGTTATTTACCTGACGACACTGGTTGAACCTCATTTTGACTTCACACTTATCATCGACTCCGGTAAATCTGTCCCAAAATGTCCCAAAAGCATCTTATGCGCGTGACCGGGCGAATCCGCTGAGTAGACAGACATCTGAAAGCCAGTAATTCTAACACAACAACAGTCAAACTCAAGCTCAAACTCAAAAATTTTGGCCCTCAAAGATCAAGTCAAACTCAAAAAAATTTGAGTTTGAGTTCAAGCTTAACTCAAAATCAAACTTTTCTTAGCTTGAGTTTTGACAAAATTTGTTTGTACTACAAAAGTCGGCCTTTTCTTGCCTATTTGAATCACCCATAACTTTTTTAATTTTTTTCCACTTTTCCGAGATTTTTATTTCATACAAAAGAAAAATAGTCTTGCTCGATGCTAAATTTGCTTAACAATGCTTATTCTCTGACACAACAAGACATTCAACAAAAAATCAACAATTTTTAACAAAAACCAGGCATGTGCACGGGCCGGGTTGCAATTTTAAAATTCTCAGCGAGCCGCGCCAGGCCGAAAAAGTTCCAAGCCGGGGCCGGCCCGAAAAGCCCGCCATATATGACTTTCCAAAATCCCGCCTTTTTCAATTTCCTTCGACTTGACTTTTTTCCCACCTCTCCCACCAAACGCTTTTTGGTGGACGAGAATCGAGAACGCCTATCTGCTCAGTCAATTTCTTCGGTATGCGCTGGCAAATCATCGATGGAGTGTGATATTTTGTTACAGTGATATGTCGAACAAAGTATTTGTGAAGAAATGTTTGTATGACTTTGTTGATTGTATTCTCCAGTATACTTAAGCCGGGCCTAACCGGGCCAGCCCGGCCCGGGCCGAAAAAAATTTTCCGGGCGGGCTGGGCGGCCAAAATCACGGCCCGTGCACATGCCTGACAAAAACTACAAATTTTATACAAATTGTGTCGGCTGTACCCCGAAATTTAAGACGAAATTTGTTACTAGATACATTTGTTAAGAGGACATTTGCCAAAAAAAAAATTATGCGCCAATTTGTTATGAACAGAAAATTTATGCGAACATTTTGCTAATTGATCGTTTTGCTAACATGTTATTTTGGTAATTACCTATTCAGTAATGTACCTTTTCTAAGCATACTGAGTTGTTTTTTTTCCTTCTCTACAGTCAACTCTCTGCTACCCCCAGGGGTGGTATTCAGGTCGGTTAGTAGAGTTTTGGATCAAAAGTAACTCATGATCTACTCGACCCGTTTCAGGTGGGCGAATAGGATCACAAGTAGCTTTTGATACAATACAAGATTGTAGAAATATTGAATAACAAGGGACCACAGGCGCCTATCGGGGCCTCTATAGTATTTCGAAATTTCAATGAGGGGCTATGACTTCATTCATAAAAATAGGTATATCCCCTATTAGAACTCATTTTTTTCGCCTGTTCTTTTTTTAAAACGAAAGCTGACATTCTGGGGAACACGATGGTATTAGCGACAAAAGTGATTTCGCTATCTACGACCCCTTCTGGCCTTCGAAGTAAAAAAGCGTTACCCACCCACCCACACATGCCAAATCTACATATAGTATTTTTTTAGAAAAATAAATAACCAAACAGAAAGCCGTCTGACCAACACTCCTACTGATACCTTCAAAGAATTGCTTCAACTTATAGAATCTGGTGTTCAGAAAAAACTTGACGGTAAGCTTTGTTTTTAAAACTTTTTATTATAAACACTGTACTATAAATATTAAAATCCGTTTTCTGTAATTTTGAACCACATCGTGTTTCCTCAAAACCTTGACCCCAAATTTTTTTACCTATTGTGTAGAAGAAGTCTTCCTAGCAAGTTTAAGACAGACAGTCATATTAAAAAGTCGCGTTTTGAAAAAGTAGGCGGTGACGACCCCGAAAAATGGCAAAGTTTCTACTTTTGAGTGCTCAACATTATTTTTTATACTTTTTTCAGAGTAAAATATGTCATTACAAGGGACCAGAGGCGCCTATCGGCGCCTCTATAGTATTTCGAAATTTCAATGAGGGGCTATGACTTCATTCATAAAAATAGGTATATCCCCTATTAGAACTCATTTTTTCGCCTGTTCTTTTTTTAAAACGAAAGCTGACATTCTGGGGAACACGATGGTATTAGCGACAAAAGTGATTTCGCTATCTACGACCCGTTCTGGCCTTCGAAGTCCAACCACCCACCCACCCACCCACACATGCCAAATACTATATAAGATTATAGAAATACTGATACAATGGCTGTATTCCAAAATATTCTGTAGGTCTTGCATTCTGAATTTGACTGTATAATATGTTAAAAAAATTTCGAAAATACAATAAAAAAATTACATTTTAAAATACCGTATTTCTTCTAATTGCCGCACAGTCTCTAATTACCGCACACTCCTAACTTTAAAGACTTATATCTCGGAGCAGAGTGAATATTTTGCTAAGCTGTTTGATGCATTTTCTTAACTCCCACGAGCTCTACCGATTCCACTTTTCAGATCTTGGTTAAGCACCCGAAAGTCTCTAGATCGAATTTGAAAATTTCCGATTTTCAGGTGATTGAAAAATAAGCGCACATGTGCGGCAATTAGAAGAAATACGGTAATCTTTTTAGCCTTTTAATCATTAGTTAGTGTAACATATATTAAACCGAGGGCTGAAAAAACAAACAAACAAACAAGAGGATACCTCAGGCCAGAGTGAAAGGAGGACAGCGTTAACAACTATGAACAATTAATAAATCAATCAAATCCTTGCAAATGTATGATGTGTACTTTTTATGATTATGTTTATCTAATCCAAAACAATGACAGTTGCCGGCCAAAGCCAGAAGTGCCGGCCAAAATTTGGCTCGGCCAAACTCAAAGCCAAAGCCAAGGCAAAAACACAAAGCCAAGTTTTGGCCTGCCAAAACTTGGCTTTCTATTTTTGGCTTTGGCTTTGGCCTTGGCTTTTCCAATCACTACTCTGGATGCATCAAAAAAGCATGCATACCAGAGTTTCTTTATGCGGTTTCTTTATGCGGTAGGCCCCAGTATTCAAAACTATGTTCAACATCTTCCTTTGTGCACAAAAGTGACCCCCCTTTCCACCCCAATAAGGCCCTAAATCCCTTCAAAAATGGTCAAAATGGCCCAAAAACTCAATTTTTTATGGAATAAAACTCAAAAATAATGTCTTTTTTGAGCTTATGAGGTGATTTTAGGTCGGTATAGGGTGCTTGGAAACACTCTAAAAAAAGTTTATTTGAGGGGGGTGGGTGGTTGGTATATCCAAGTAGCGCCAAAGAGTCGCTTTTTCTTGACTAAAGCCAAAATTACTGTGCTAAATTTTTTATATTCTTTAGGTGTATGTAAATTATTGCAACTAATGGTGAATTACAGCAGAACATTTATTAGAGTCAAAGATGCTAAAAATTTTATATCTAAGAATTCTTATCATGTGAGCTCAATAGTTGTCTTTAACAATGGTGTGTCATGGCAGGCAAGTGTGAGCAGCCTGGACGGATCATTGGTTGTCAGTCTTCGTACTAAACCTGTTTGGCCACCCCTAAAGGATACTTCAAAAAGCTGGAGTATTAGCACAAATATTTTGCTCAAATGGCTCGATCAAAGCTCTAAAGCTGAAAATTGGGTTGCTTTGAATAGTAAAAAGGCGATATTACACTGCGGCACTGATACAATATCTTTGCCAATGATAGGAAAAAAGGTTGGTTTAAGTGCTCACTAAAGTTCTTAGTCTGTAGAAAAATCCAACCTGCTTTGATATACCCTTAAATGGACTTTTTATTAGTGTTCAAAAACCATGTTTAAGTAATAGTTTCTCCATTAAAATACCAGAAAAGTAATTTTGGAAGAGACAAAGGGCCTGCACTCCCACTCCTCAAAATCTAGAAATTTCAGATGCTTGCAAATGCACCTAGAAAATTTACGATCGACAACAACCTATACTTTTGCATAGAACTTGAATGTTGGCCACCCAACATAACTAGAAAGTAAGTAATTTTTTAAACCATAATCCCTAATTCAAAAAGGGTAAGGTGGCATGCTCGTCAATGATGACAATATTTTGAAAGGCGGGTACCATGTGCATTTAAATGGGAATTTAACTGAAGCAACTTAGTAAAAAGTGATATTTAATAAATTTAATAATATTTACTTCTGCCTGCTAATTTTATAGTTGCATTTTTCTCTTCATTTTTGTGTCAATTTTTAAAATTTTTTAACATTTCCGTGTAGCGCAAGATCTCAGCTTTCCAGCGAGCTATCGAACTTTATTGAATAATTTCAGAAATGATGAGATATAAGGGTTTGAAAAAATAAGTACTGGTTCGTCTCAACCCCTAAATATCTAGATTTCTGAAACCAATGAAGTTTGATAGTTCGTTGGAAAGCTGAGATCTTGGGCTACACGATAATCTTAAAAGTTTGAAAAAATTAAAATATAAATGTAGAGAAAAATGCAAATAAAAAATTAGCGGGCATTTTTCAGAAATTAGCGGGCAAAATTAAGTACCCCTAATTTTAATACCTAATTTAAATTTCAAAGTACAGTCAAACCTCGGTTAGATGGCACCCCCAAAAAATTCGTTCCCGCCTTGGGTCCGACACTTTTTTCAGCTCAATTTTCGAAGTCTTTTGCTAAATGTGATTCGCCAGTCTAGTCCAAAATATCGCAAGGATTCTGTTTTTGCCGGTCGTTTTTCCAAAATTTTTAAATTTCGTCATAAGACCGCGAACCTCGGTCATCCGGCACCCCTTTTGAAAATCAGGTGCTAGATAACCGAGGTTCGCGGGTCTTATGACGAAATTCAAAATTTTGGAAAACCGCAGAATCCTGCGATATTTCGGACTAGGGTGGCGAATCACATTTGTCAAAAGACTTCGAAAATGAGCTAAAAGTGTCGAACTTTAGGGTGCCATCTAACCGAGGTTTGACTGGTAACACAACTTTTCGCCCTAGTTAATTTTGCCATAACTTTTTGAATTTTTGTTGTTTTGACCAGATCTTTTTTGTTAGATAGAGACTCTGGAAAATTTTTGGTACCAAACATTCATTTTTTCATGTTAGCTTTGTTGACAATTACGACCTTTCTAAAATGTGTCGTTTCAGATGCCTCATTCGCCTGAAGATCGAGCAAAGTGCGTGGAATGGTTTATCGAGTAAGGAAAAAGCGTGGCAAACTTCCAGAAAAGATATCGCAGGGAATTTCGACCGTCCAACCGCCGTGCAACTCCCGTTTGCCACGCTTTTTCCTTCCTCGATAAACCATTCCACGCACTTTGCTCGATTTTCAGGCAAATAAGGCATCTGGACTAAATTGCACCCCGCAACCCCCAACTTTTTGCCTTGTTCCCCCAAAGCAAAATTTTTGGCCAACTTTTTTTTTGTCGAAATTCGATTTCAAATTCACTTTAAAATCATTTGTAAGTCATTTTAAAATCAATTTAAAATCAAATTTCGACAAAAAAAGTTGATCAAAAATTTTGCCTTGGGGAACAAAATGTGGGGTGCAAGTGCTCCGGCACATTTTAGAAAGGTCGTAATTGTCAACAAAGCTAACATGAAAAAATGAATGTTTGGTACCAAAAAATTTTCCAGAGTCTCCTCTATCTAACAAAAAAAGATCTGGTCAAAACAACAAAAATTCAAAAAGTTATGGCAAAAATTAACTAGGGCGAAAAAGTTGCGCCACCCTGTATTTTTTTAAATCACGTTGTGCCCTCATTTCGGAATGTTCACATCGACGATGGGCATGTCCCTTCAACTCGGGTTTTTTTCGCAGACGAGTTAGCATACGTAAATCCAATGTTGCTTCCGATGTTGTAGTGATTGTCATGGATGATGGCACTAAATTCAATGTTAACAAAGAGGTTATTTGAGTTGCAAAATTTTAGATACGATTTAAATATAATGTTTAGTTACTTTTCTTAAATTCTCCGGTGTTTAAAATGATGTTTTATAATAAAATAAACACTGGTGCATACGCTTTTAAAATTTCTCACGCTAAAAGACGCTCTACAGACATAGAATATTCATTTGTTGATGAAAAGGCTAATGGTTAGTTTTTTTTTAATGCTAAGTTTCATCAAACCGTATATTTTTTATAATATATAAGGTGCTTCGGTTTGCCTTCCCCCTAAAAAGGGGAATGAAATTTTTGAAGGCTTTAGGCATCTTTCTTCACAACAACAGAGAGAAAATTATTAATCACAACAAAAATGGCAAGAAAAACAAAAAACATTCAAAATTTTTGTTAAAAATAAAAATGTAGTGTGACACTAAAAATAAGCCGAAGGAAAATGTCACATACGCAAAATGGTTACCTTTTGTAAATGGTGAAGAATATACAGTATATAATATGTACTATATAAGAAAAATAAATAACCAAACAGAAAGCCGTCTGACCAACACTCCTACTGATACCTTCAAAGAATTGCTTCAACTTATAGAATCTGGTGTTCAGAAAAAACTTGACGGTAAGCTTTGTTTTTAAAACTTATTATTATAAACACTGTACTATAAATACTAAAATCCGTTTTCTGTAATTTTGAACCACATCGTGTTTCCTCAAAACCTTGACCCCAAATTTTTTTACCTATTGTGTAGAAGAAGTCTTCCTAGCAAGTTTAAGACAGACAGTCATATTAAAAAGTCGCGTCTTGAAAAAGTAGGCGGTGGCGACCCCCGAAAAATGGGAAAGTTTCTACTTTTGAGTGCTCAACATTATTTTTTATACTTTTTTCAGAGTAAAATATGTCATTACAAGGGACCACAGGCGCCTATCGGCACCTCTATAGTATTTCGAAATTTCAATGAGGGGCTATGACTTCATTCATAAAAATAGGTATATCCCCTATTAGAACTCATTTTTCGCCTGTTCTTTTTAAAACGAAAGCTGACATTCTGGGTAACACGATGGTATTAGCGACAAAAGTGATTTCGCTATCTACGACCCGTTCTGGCCTTCGAAGTAAAAAAGCGTTACCCACACACCCACCCACCCACACATGCCAAATCTTATATAGTATTTATATAGTAAATCATATATCTTATATAGTAAATCTTATATAGTATTTGGCATGTGTTGGTGGTGTGTGTAATGCTTCGAAGGCAAACGGGATAGCGAATCACTTTGTCGCCATCGTGTTCCCAGAATTCGCTAAGAACAGGCAAATGAGTTCTAATAGATATACTATTTTTATGAATGAAGTCATAGCCTCGAAATAGAAACGCCGATAGGCGCCTGTGTCCCTTGTATATTTTACTCTGAAAAAGTATAAACACTCAAAAGTAGAAGCGCCGATCAAAAGCGCCGATAGGCGCCTGTGGTCCCTTGTCTTATATAAGATACACAGAAATCTCAGGGCTTTCTATTTTTAACAAAATATGCCACTACTGAGTGTAAATATTTTCAAAAAGGTTTTGAAATTTTTTGGTCGACATAAAAAGTCTATAAAAAGTGTCTACGCATAGTTTTTATTTTTGCCTCAAACTTTCGGTTTGCATATTTTAAAAGCCCTGTGAATTCTACACTAGATGGCTTAAAAAAACTTTAAGAAAAGGATGTCTCTGAGAAGTTGAAGACAATTTAATAAACATAATCCTTAGAAAATTTATATGTTTGTAGTACTCTTTTTGCCTAGTTCTCGCTTAATATGCATTGTGCATGCCGTATTTACTCTATTAACTCCGCACCCTCTAATAAGTCCCCATCCCCGCTGGAGAGTTAAAAAATTAACTCACCATGGGGAGTTAATAGAGTAAATACGGTACCTACAATGATAATTTAACATATGACAGTCAATTTGTACGTCTAAACAAATCGCGTGCGTTGATCACGAATCCGGTGTGATTTTTGTTCTGAGTTTTGATAAGAGAAAAAAAGTTTCACGCTAAAAACTTATAAACTTTAAAATGAGTAAGCTTATTAAGTTGTTTGTAACTTGCCGGTGTCCACCCTTTTTCCAAATTTTTTTAAGCCATGTAGTGCAAAATTCACGGTTTCAGTGTAGAATCCCCCCCACGCAGAGTGGTTAGATGGGAGAGATAACATCATATTCGTGTTTCTCGGTCCCCGATTTCATGAGAAAGCCGACTTTTTTGAATTCTGAGCGAAAAAAAAATTTGGACCACAGAGGGTATCATGGTTTTTTAGTCAAAATTTCATAATTTAAATTGGCGCTTTTTGAATTATAAAAGGGAATAAGGGCTGTATTGGGAGGGGAAGGGAATAAAAAGGGCCACTTTTATGGCAAAAAAATAATAAAAAAGTAGATGATTCTATTTTGTGGCTGCCTTACCATGTTTTTCAACATGGGCCGTGTCAAAAAGAGACTCTATATGCATTTTATGACCAAGAGTCTTGCTCGGAATTATGTCTAAGGTAAGTCTGTGCGCGCATCTCTAACTCTCAAGCCTCTTCGGGGGCGCAGGTGGCCTTGGGGCTTGGAGTTAAGATGCGCGCACTCACTTACCTTAGACATAACTTAGACATAATAATGCACGCACACACATACCTTAGACACAAATGACTCGAAAGTGACTCATGCATGAAAAAACACGCATAAAAGAGTTTCTATATGCGGTAGGCCCCAGTATTCAAAACTATGTTCAACATCTTATTGTTAGTGGGCCCTGTGTGATTAGTGGCCCCCATTCATTCCCCTCCCTATACAACCCTTATTCTCTTTAAAAATTCAAAAGGCGCCAATCTGAATTTTAAAATTTTGACTGAAAAACCATGATAGTGGTTTGAAAAAAATATTTGTTCTCAGAATTGAAAAAACACACGGCTTACTCATTCGAGGTTGAGAAACACGATTCTATACTTCAGCCGAATTCACAGGACTTTTAAAATATGCAAGCCGAAAGTTTGAGGCAAAAATAAAAACTATGTGTGAGTGTTTCTGACAGAGTTTCTGACTTAAAATGGTTTGCAGTTCATGAAATTCTAACTTTTAGAAAATCCATCTAATTTTTCTAAAAGTCGAAACACTTAGCTTTATTTTGGTATATAAAACGTCTCGAAAAATGCGACTTTTTGCATTTTTTTATGCGAGAAAATTATTTTACCACTTTTTCTCTTAAAAAAGTCTGGACTTTCAAGTTGTCTGCACTCAAATTTTAAAAGGAAAATTTGAAAATCTAATAACTGGTGGAAGAAAAGTCCTTGGCGGGTTTTTAGGCTAACTATTTTTAATGAAAATTTTATCTAAAAAATTATCCAAATATATAGGGTTGTAGCGCGAACGCTCCTCTTTCAGATGGTATATAACTTTATAAATCTATTCCACAAAATGACCACCATTAGCAGCAATACATTTACGCAACCGTTTAGGGAAACTATATAACTCTGGGGAATTGCATTCCATTCTCTGACCAATGATGCTTTCAAGTTTGCGATTGAGAAGTGTGGAGCAGTGCAAGCTTTTGACTGGAGGTAGGGCCAAGCAAAATAGTCAATGACATTCCAGTCGGGGGAGTTGGGTGCCCATTCACCAGCTGGGTTCCTCCAATGTGTGTCCACTTTGATGAAGTCTGGGAAGTTGTTGGTAATCCACTCTTGAGTTTCATATGCCCTGTGGCTGGGAGCCCCATCTTGTTGGAAGCACCAATTGTCACCCAGGTTGGCCTCTGCCCAAGGCGCCATCTCAGTTTCCAGCATTCTTCTGTACTCTGGGCCATCGACTTTAAACAACCCAAAACAGCAGGTACATGATTCTTTTTTTTTCCTCTATTTCTTTGTCCCATTCTACCAATATAATGTTACTGCATATGAATGATGTTATATACCATCTGAAAGAGGAGCGTTCGCGCTACAACCCTATATATTTGGATAATTTTTTAGATAAAATTTTCATTAAAAATAGTTAGCCTCAAAACCCGCCAAGGACTTTTCTTCCACCAGTTATTTACGAACTGTGTCTACTTTTTGATTTCACGTTGGGGTGATAATAAAAATTTGTAAAAAATTGAAAAATCGAAAGTGTATAGAGGTGGGGTTGAGCTCGCCAGATCCCAAGGAAAACAGGCTTTTTGAGCGTTGGTAGAGCAAATCCATCATTTTAACTACTGCGCCATGAAATCCAAGTGAATGTCACATACTGCTTATTTTTTGCTGTGCAAAAAATTTTAGTCAAAATTTTGAGGTTACTAACTTTCTTATAAGGAGGTCCAAAATAACAGAAAACGGCTTTTAAAAATATATTAATAAAAAACCAAAAGTTGGTTGTAAGAAGGTGGTCCATTCTTTCAAAGAGTCTTTAACACTTTTCACTTTGCAGAGTCCTGTGCAAAATACCTCTTGCCACTAGCAGTCCACTTCGAAATAAAGTCAGTCATACTTGCTTGCGAACAGTGTTTGATACTCTCCAAAGAGCTCGGACTGCAGAAAAAACGGGAATTGGCAGCTCAAAATAAGCTTCAGAAGTTGCAGGTCAATATTTGATGCCGTTGAGAAATTTTTGAGTATTTCTTTAATAATGCCTATTTACAGGAGCATTGTGATAAAGAATTAGAAGAGCTGGTCGAAAATTCGAGGAAAAAGAGCTGTTCAAATGATCATATATTATTAACCTAGGAAATAATAAATGTATCTTGTAAATTTCTCATTTCAATTTAGAGATGATGGCTTGACCTTTTCGGGACGGGACGGGTCAGAATTCAAATTTAAAAATTTCGGGACGGGACGCGGGACGGGAGCCAAAAAATTTCCGGGCGGGATTCCGGGACGTGACGGAATTGTCCCGTCCCGTCCCGTCATCATCTCTATTTCAATTTATAACGTTGTTTAAAATAGAATAGACAAAACCAGATTTTTATAAAGAAAGTGATTGCATCGAAAGTAACAAGAGCTAATTTACAAATCGGTTAAATGGGAATGAAAGACACAAAAATTTAACCATAAGAACTTGCAGACCACAAAGCAATTAAAAAAATAGCCCGCCGAACCTGTATCTAAAAACTTGAGAATTTTCTCTCTTGGTACTTTTTTGCCTTTGGTTAGAATACGCTGTGAATACATTGAACCCAGGGAACTGCATTCGGTGCTATATAGCACTATTCTAGCAACAAAAAGTGCTGAAATTCTTATTTGGCACCAAGTTAAACTATTTGGGTCCCATTTACCGTTCCCCCCACCCCCAAGTTTTTGAAAAGTGACCCAAAACACGTCTCAAGCTACTTTTTTGTGCTTAATGCGATACAAGAAACATTTCTAAACAGTTTCCGATCTAAAAATTAATGTTTTGTTCAAGAAATTTTGACTTCAGCTTCGCAAAAGTAGATGGCGTTTTAGGGAATTTTTAGGGTATTTTCGACTAAATTTTAATCAAATATAAGAAAAAGTGATAAATTTCGAATACTTTTTAGGGCCCACTGCATCGTAAAAGCCCAAGTGCACACCTCTCACCCCCTCTAGGAACAGGGGTGCGCATAGGGGGGGTTTCAACAGTTTCAAAAACAGGCTTTCAACTCTAGCAGAGCTTCGATTTTCTTGTTATTTATTATTCGAAAATACATAATAAACTTTTGACCATTGAAAAATAAAAGAGTAAAGAACCAAACAAAAATAGCTTTTTAGAGAGTTTCGGGCTAAACATTTTTAAGCTTTATTATAACACTTACAAGGGAGGGTAGGGTAATGACCGTGCGATTTAATATTTTTGCACAAGCAGCTATAGAAACCCATATTTTACTATGCTAGCCGTAAGTTTTCGCGCAAAAATGTGTGCATCATGGTTTTTGAAAAACCTGAAAAGTTAATACAATTACAATAAATACTATGAGTGGAGTTGGTGGTGCACTGGTACAATTCGTGGTTTTCACTTTTTCAGCTCACTGGTTCGATTCTCACTAGCTGCACTTTTTGCGAGTTTTAGCATTATTATTTTTATTAATGATGTTGCTATTAATTACCACTGGTATTACCACGCTAAAATGGTTGTTCGATGCTTGTTTTCAGGTGATGACTGAATGGGCTCACTGGCTGGCTGTAACAGGATTCTTCGCAATCAACACAATGGACGGTTCGATTTGGTGGAAGGCCTTCTTCTCAAACACTCTCCTGGCTCAAGTCGTTCAAATGCTCCACAATGTGCCGATCTCAGCTGCTCCAAGAGAAAGAAACTGATCACTCAGGAAAAGAATTCACACTAAGCTGCGCAATAGAATGAAGGTGGACACGGCATCGCAAGTGACGTTTATCAAACACAACCGCCAGCTGGAATCCACGGACCTCTTCAAGTCACGCCGAAAGGAAAAAGAATGGAAATTGAACAAGAATTTGAAAAGCCCATGGAAGAAACTAATATTTTGGATGATTTTGATGATGATTTGTTTGATTTTGATTGTTGTTGTTATTGTATAAAGTGTTCTATTACCCAGCAAATATTATTTCTCCGCTTTTCGGGTAATTACCCGTATTTCTCCGGGCAATTACCCGGAAAGTATTAAAAAGCCTAATCTAGACTCACAATGGCTTCTAGTTTTCACTTGTCCTTAACTTTGTAAAAAGCTCCTCCAACTATGTGAAGGAGATGTGGGGATACATTTTTGTGTAAAAATGAGTGGGAAAATGCCTCAGCATTCTCATGCAAAATAATTTTTCATGTAACTTTTTGCCTCATATTTTAGTCGAATGGGCAGATAATGATGTGTAAATTCATGTGACGAAAAGCTTTACCACTGCTATTCTGGCAACCAATTGATTTATTTAACCAATTGCTTGATGTTATTGCTAATAATAAATTCTCTACAAGCTACAGCTGATAGGGTTGAGGTAAGTTTAGACTCTGTGGGCCCTACTGTACTTTAGGTCCCCCTTTTTTTTACCTTGGTCCCCCCTATGGATTTTTTTTTCAATTTCCTGTGTTCTTGTCGCGATTAAACTGTTTTATCATTCACAAGCATATATTTATTATTCACAATGAAAAATAATAGCCACACGCTCTAGCATAGCTTCCAAAACAATCTTGTTATCAGCTCTGCAATTTTGCCTGAACACGGCTTCCGCCACATAAGAGTCAACATTCATGCGTGATGTCCCCATAAGGCGCTTGATCTTATGCTTCGCGTGCATCCAGAATCCCTCAACTTTGTTTGTGTGTATTCTCAAGTCATTTTCAGTCCTAAAATAAAAAAAAAAGATTAAAATAAGATTAAAAATATAGACCTGGTAAGGTTTTCTTGTGGCAGATGGTGTAGTGCTTATAGCCGATATAGCGTCCCAAACGCTTTCCTAGCTTCCTGTAAGCTGGCCATTCATCCGAAATAATTGTACTCCCAGGTTTGATGTGCCTTCGGATCAGCTTCAGCAGCGTTTTCTTCTTTCGGTCCGGTACTTGCAATGCAAATGCTTTGCCACCTTCACCACGCTCTATTCCACCAAATATCCATTGCTGATTTCCGATTCTTCGTCTCCCTCGGTTGTATTTTCGGCGGCATATGCAAGTTTCATCTATTTCTATTACGCTGTATTTTCCACCAATCGCGAGTTGGTTGTGGCAATGGCTAAATTTAAAATGTACCTATATAATTGAATGTTGCTTACTTACTTTTTGCATATTTCACGACACAAATTGAACCAATCGATCACAGTTTGTTCAGTTATGTGGCTCTCGTGCACTGTTTGCTTGATGCTGAAGTCCTGGGCCCACATATAGCACAGAAGAAGAATTTGAGACATCTTAAGATGGGAGCTAGACAACCAAGATCCTGACCGAATGGATTTGTTTGAGCACTGCTTTCCTCGTACTTACACGACCACTACAAATTTTTCCATATTTATGCTTATATTCTAAATTAAGCTCACCCATTTTCCATCAATTAACTTCTCTCTCTTGTTTATCCTCATCGACCTTCCACACTTATCACAATTCATCTTGTTCTTGAGCAGACGCTGGCGAACAAAGAAACGGAGGACTTCTTCATCACTTAGAGCATATATATCTCTCATCCGGAGCTTGCCAAGATCTAGCCATAACGTAGTCTCCACAAGAGATAATTGCATTTTGATCTGTAATTACAACGAAAACATGAAACTAATAGAAGCAATGAAAAAACAATGAAAAAAGGTAAGATGAAGCACATAGCAAAGAGTTTGCTTTAAGACCAAAAATTGAAAAAAAAATCCATAGGGGGGACCAAGGTAAAAAAAAGGGGGACCTAAAGTACAGTAGGGCCGACTCTGTATTAAGCTACACTCTCGATGTATAAGCTACACTCTCGATAAGCTAAGTTTAGACTCTGTATTAAGCTACACTCTCGATGTATAAGCTACACTCTCGATAAGCTACACCTGGGATCGGTCTCGAGGGTGTGGCTTACAGAGAAGGTTGATTGTATTTGAATAATTATTGTCTCGAGAGGAATTCAAATTTTGACGATGGCTTTTAATTTTAAAGAGCAGTTTTATAAGCAAATTGACGATGCTGAACACGAATACAATGTCGGAATTTAATGTTGGTCTAGCGATGAAGAAGTTTTCGTCAAAATGCTTTTTCAGATATTTGTTAATTTTTTGCAACGGTCGCTTTGTTTTATTCTACTTTGAAGCATTTTTTGATGCAGTTTTAATTGCTCTTTCAAAAGATATGTTAACTTCGCTGAACAGACAGTTGTATTCCACCTAATTTTGCCTATTAAAGTCAAAAAAACCGTTTCAGAAAAACGACACAATTGTTTCTTCGGGCACTCCCTCTATAACGGACACCTGAGGCCGTTCCTTAGCTGTCCCTTATACAGGGAGTAGACTGTATTTGATATTTTTAAATTTGTGCTGAGGGTTTAAAAAAAGGCGTGACAGGACTTTATCTTTCAGAGCAGACTATTTCAATTAATTTTCAGCTTTTATGTAAAAAATTATCACAATGCCACTTTTTGTCGTTTTCAGCATATGAAAATTACTTAGAAGATGTTTAGACACTACTCTCACATAAGTAAAAAAGCCGCAAAAAAAACAAACAAACCAACCAATAAGCACCGCATGTTTTTCACTGCTGTACTTTATTGCTTTAACTTTTTTAAAGATATTTTTTCTGCTGTTTGCCACTTTTTACAAAAATGGCAGTCCAAAAACTGTTTGTCTTGCCAAAAATAGAAAAGCAAGGCTTGTAGAACAGTATAAAAGGCGCCTTATAAAATATTTAAAAAAAAATCCATCTAAAATTTCGAAACTTTTCTTGTCAATCAGTTCAAAAGACAATTAAAATTATTCTCTATTTGATTCTTACATTAAACTTGCTTTACTTTTTAGCAAAATGCTAAGATTGCCATCTAAATTATATTTGTCCCGAACTATTGCAAATGCATATGTTTTATCTTCGGTACAATTGCGATCCAAATCTGACTGGTTTACTAATAAAGCAGTCCGAAAAGTTGCTTTTTGTGGTCAAGATGTACCATTTAATCGGCTAGATAGCAGGAGAGCAGTCAATAATTCTGCCGAACAACCCCCTAATTGGTGTTCAAATCTAAAAAATAACTGGGATCAACTACCTTTAAAAGACAAGATTGCTGTAATTTATTATTCCATTTGGGCAATTATTGCTGGTGGTTTCATATTCTTGATGGTAGGAGGTTCTCATGACAAAGTCAGAAGAAAAGAAGTCGTTGACTGGGAATTGAAGAGCACTTTCATTCATGACAAAGAGGTTAGTAATCTTAAAGGACAATTCCCGTCTACGACAAGGAGAAAAACAAGGAGAATTTCGTAACTTGAATTGGCGGCTTTTTACTCCGAAAAATTATTATTTTTTCGAATCAAAATCACTATTAGAACATCATATTTTAATTAAAAAATACCGTATAACCTCTTTTAATCCCCCCGGGGGGATTATTTTTCAACCCTCCCAAAATCGGAAAAATTTTGGGTCGATCTCAAGATTTTCGGGTGAAAATCCAAAATCGAAAAAGCGGAACCGGTAGTGCTCATGGCAGTTAAGAAAACGCAAAAAACAGATTTGTAAAATATTTAGTTTAGGCTGAGATATAGGTCTATAAAGTCAGGGGGGGAGATTATTAAAGGGGGGTGATTAATAGAGGTTATACGGTAATAATAATTTCGTTCCTTTTGCGGAGTAAAAGCTGTCCCCTGCCAATTCAAATTACGAACTTTTCGTTGTGGTAAAATGTAAATGTAATGTTAAATGTAAGCGTACAACACTTTGTAAGTTTAAATTTGAACTGTTTTTACACTCCAAAGCAGGGTTGCCAAGTCCGATGACCCGAAAATCAGCGAAAATGTTTCAAAAATCAGCGAATAACACAAAAAATCAGCGAATTTTTTTGAAATCAAATTTATTAGCTAAACTTTCACAACAAATCGTAAAAACAAAGCTGCTTTGTTATCACTTAGAGACGGTGCTACCAAATTTGGAAGAAATTCGACCAGTGATTGAGACGATGAAGCTTCCCTAACTGCAATTCTGTGCTTTCGCGTTGCTAAAAAATGCTCGAAAATGTCAAGTACATCGATGAGAAAAAACCTAGATGTAGATCGATTGCAGCCTTGCCACTAGAAGTTTTATTGATGTCGAAATTGCACGGAATACATCGAGCGTGATGCTGGAAAAAAGTCAAAAAAGATAACAGAATAAGGTCAAATATACCTTTGATTTACTGCTCTTTGTAATCCCTTTTATTCTCCCGTACTTTTCCTTCTACAAACGCTTTGTTTCCTTTTTGACATTAGGAGGCATTGCGAACAACATAAACACCCAATATATGGTTCAATATGAATCAATGAAATAAAATTAGACAGGAAACGGGACAGTGCGCAGAAAATCAGCAAAAGTGATCGAAAATTTCAAAAAACAGCGAATCAGCTAATTTATTTTTTTATCAGCATTTTTGACCGAAAATCAGCGATTCGCTGATAAATCAGCGAAGATGGCAACCCTGCTCCAAAGGTTCAATGACTACTTTGTTGGCATGCACTCAGAATTTCATGCTAAACATATCTGATAATATATATACTATAGGCATGCCTGCAATTGTTTTTTAACTAAAAATCTAACCTTTTTCAAGTTAATAAACTATATGTCGTTAGAAAGCCCTTTTTCTCCTTTTAACTAAGTATAATAGTTTTGCGCGCTGTGCAATTACTAAAAAATAAGATATTTTAAAACCTACGTCAATGTGTCCAGTCGAGTTTTGTTATAACGCACCCCTATAGAGGTCCCCTAGGGATACCTTATAACGAGCTTAACCCTAGTTTGCTATACTGTTAATATAGGGTTGATTCACCCGTCAATTCCATTGCGACTGCTGTAAGTGTGAGCTATATCGGAGGTTACGTTATATAGCGGATGCACTTAAACGAGACTTTACTGTACAGTCAAACCTCTATATAACGGCCCCTCTATATAACGGCCCCCTCTATATAACGGCCCCCTGGGACCAGTTTGGTTGGATTTGACTAAAACATAAGAGTTAGACCCTCTATATAACGGCCCTCTATATAACGGCCCTCTATATAACGGCCCCAAGGCCGGTCCTAGAAATGAAAGAAGCTCTATATAACGGCCCCTAACCCGAACACGACCTTTTTCCAGTTGCCATTTTGCAAGAAGAGGAGAATAAAGCAGCACGTTCACTTGACGCGCTTCTTGAAGCATGAACTGAGTTGGAATTGCGCGACGAAATTCAAGGTGGCCTTGCTATGGATGATTACTTGAACGTAGACAATGGAGTTGTGACAGGTTTGCACTCATTCTTTTGTTCATTCTTGTGGGCTTTGGGGGACACAGTTGTACATTGCTTTTGTTGTATATGGGGTCTTGATTCTCGCTGAGATCGTGGAAAACGTCACGGCGAACAATGGCGACCAGCTTAACGATGTCATTAAAGCGAAGGAAGTCGAAATTGAGGGGCTACAGTGGGCCTTTCGAATTGTCCAACAGTATGTGGAGAAGAATTCTGACAATCCGGCCATGCTTTGCCTCAGCGATGGTATCGATGAATTTCTGGATAAGGAGCGCAGGAAGAAACAAAAGCAAAGCACATTAACCCATTTCTTCTCGTTTAACCGTTGATTGCGCGTTGTTTGAATGTAGTTGTTATTGCTGGTGTTTAAATAAATGGTTGTTTCTGAGTCTGCCACTTCAATAATAAGCTCGTTTTGCGATACCTCTATACAACGGCCCCCTTTACAAACGTTAGTAATATACCCTCTATATAACGGCTCCTCTATATAACGGCCCCCTCTATATAACGGCCCCCCCAAGGCCGGTCCTTAGGGGGGGCCGTTGTATAGAGGTTTGACTGTATATCAGAAATATTCAGTCTGAAATTTTGAGTACATGCCACCAAAGTGTTCATTCCACCTTTGGAGTGTTAAACTTAAAAATTATTTCATTTCCTTGATTGTTTGAGAAGATGTAGTAACATAGCCGTTCATAATGTTTTGTAATGGTTTATATCCGGCTGATCGTAAAAAGTTTTGCATGTAGTTCTACAACATTGTGTTAGGGCACTAAATTGTGGAAATTCTCTACAACCTTATCTTTTAGCCGACTATTTTTCGTAGCCGACTAATATGAAAACTTTAATATAAAAACTTTTCAATTTTTAGAAGTCCACCCTCGAAAACCTCACCCTGAGTTGGACAGCGGCCAATTCAAATTTCTTATACAGTATTTTCTCTAATTATGCGGCCGGCCACTAAATTTTTCAACCAAGTCCCAGGGGGCCGCTAAATTAGAGAGGGCCGGTAAATTAGAGACGGCCGCTAAATATTCCAACCCTTTAAAATTCACGCAGACAGTGCAATGAGAAAAGATTTTATTGAGATCATGTAGTAACCAACATAATCGAACGGCAAAATCTTGTTAAAATTTAAAAAAAAACTTCAAATCTCCATCTTCGGATCTAGTTTATCGTTTTCGGTAATTTCCTGCATGATTCTGGCTCGCACGCATTCGAAGATTTTTCGTCCTTCTGGTACCGGCCCATGATTCCTAAAGCAGTAAATGAGGTGGTCTTCAAACAGTTATTACGTAGTCTAAAAAGATTAAGGTTAATAAACACGCTGAAAATAAATCGCACCTTTAAAAGACTTGGCGATCGATTCCTTGGAGATCGATTCCCACGTCACACAGATCCATTCTAGGTATAGATGCTGTTAACTGATTCCTATTAAAACAATTAGTTTGTTTTAGAGCTTTTCCCGAACCGACATAGAAAGATCATTGTGTGACTACTTGAAGGTTATTAGACGACCAGAAATGTGCTTTTGTTTTCTTGCCTGGCGAAGATTCCCTTAAGAAAATAATTCTAGGTGCAAGTAAACAAAAAAGCAATAACTTAAGTAATTGAGGCTGGTTTTCTTGTTTTTTTTCCAATCCTGAATGCAACCTCTGCTGATGATGTACTTTTTGCTAGCAGAATGAATAGAAGCCTGCTTCGAGCGCCGGACAAGTTCCAATTTGAACGACGTTGTGTAGGCTTTACGCTTCCTTGGCTTCTTTACTAGTGGCTTTTCTCCATCACTCCTATAATTGTAGTTAGCTAAGATTCGATCCATTGGGCAAACTAGACTGGATTAAACGGCCATATGAAGGGGCCGGTAAATAAGAGAGGGCCGGTAAATTTTAAGTTCAAACTTTAGGGGGTCGGTCAATAAAGAGGGCCGTTAAATTAGAGACGGCTGCATAGCTAGAGAAAATACGGTATTTTAAATTATTTCGGATATTTTGTTCACAGCCCGTTGCTGTAATGTTAGACAAAATCTTGCAGATTAAACAGTATAATAAGCCTAAGCAATATTATATCAACTTTAAAATTTCTTCAAAAATGCCTTAAAAACTCATGTGTAATCAAAAATAATCGAATTTTTCCGGATTGCGGGTTTTTTCTTTTCCATTTTCGTTTTTAGGGCATTTTTGAAGAAATTTCGAAATTCTGATATTTGTAATGCTAATCTAACTTTAAATTCTGCAAAAGTTTGTCTGACATTGCAACAACTGGTGGTCAACAAAATATGGCTCTACATAGCGTTTAAAAAATACGAAATTTTAATCGCCCGTTTTGTGTCGAGACTATCTCCTTAACTTAGCTTGAAGCTAACAGGAAATCATTCGCGAGACCTATCTTGTAGTTTATTACAAAAAAATTCGAAGTGGCCTTGAATAACAAAAAACGATCTGTAATTATTCACCAATTCGTAATGATTTTACATCCATTTTAGTTTATTTCTTGTGTAATGTACAGGGTGGGGCAAGAAATGCGCCCGATTTCAAACATCCATAACTTTTTGTTCTGACAAGATTTCAAAATTCTGTAAACACAGAACACCTTAGAATTACGGGCGCTTTCATTTGGTATCAAAAAAAATTTCGACAATTTTTGACTTTTTGCCTTAGTCCCCTTTGGTGCAAAATTAGATTTTGACATTTTCTAAATCTAATTTTTGGACCAAAGGGGAGACCAAGGCAAAAAAGTCAAAAATTGTCGAATTTTTTTTTGATACCAAATGAAAGCGCCCGTAATTCTAAGGTGTTCTGCGTTTACAGAATTTCGAAATCTTGTCAGAACAAAAAGTTATGGATGTTTGAAATCAGGCGAATTTCTTGCGCCACCCTGTAAAATTTTAGATGAATAGCCATTTAAATGGCTTCGTCGAAGTTTCTCCAAAAATGGATATTGTGACTATTGGGCAAAATAGATTGATGAAGTTGTTAGAGGCAGAAGAAGCAGTGGCTAATCTACGTGACGTCCTGACTGAAGCGGTATATGTCACATTTTGATAATGATATAAACTAATCAAAAATTATAGGAACGAGTGCTTTCAAAAACTACTGCCGACATTCACAAAGCTCGCAATAGGCTAAGCGGACTAGGCGACAGTAGATGATGTAATAATAACTGATGAAACTGTTTTTGAATTTTCCAAATACAAGGTGGCCTAAGTAATTCAATTTAATTCAAATAATAACCATAGTGGTGTTTCGAATTGAAATTGATTTTATGAAAAATCTGGCCCTATATGAGAATCAGTCCCATTTTTTTGCCTTGGTCCCCCCTATTGATTTTTTGTGCATTTTTTGCCAATTTTTTAATTTGTTTGTCGGAGTTTGTTCAACAATTCTAACACAAAAAGCTAGCAGTCATAAATTTTCACGAGTTGATCAACGAATTTTCAACAAATTTCAGCAAAAAATCAACAGGGGGACCAAGGCGAAAAAATGGGACCGATTCTCATACAGGGCAAAAAATCTTATTTGTTTTATAAGGTATAAGACCACAGAAAGTTCTTGAAGTTCTCCCTGTAGTTTAGATACTAGCCAACTTGGTAGGGCCTAGAAAAAGGCTAGCTAGCCTGGCCATTAACTAAAACTAGGGTCATAGAAAAAATGTTGTTTTTGCTAGGGTTGGGATATCTCCGGAGATTTTCTAAGTCGGAGATATAACCGGCGATTTTATAATTTTTTCCAAATTTGGAACTTCAACCTTTCTGGCATAGAGAACATCAGCATTTATACATAAATCATAACAATATCAATCATAATCACCCATAAACAAATCATGTTCATCATAATCAGAAGTTTCTTCAATACTTTCTTCAAATGGTTCTTCCACTTATTCAGTTTCTTCCGCTTGTTGTTCGTTTCTGGGCGGCTTGTGGAGATTCGCGTGCTCGGTAACAGTATAGAATTCGTCCTACATCCACCTCAACCCATTCCCCCTCCCCGGCCAGCGCAAAATTTACTTTTCCTCGAGAAGAAAAAGCACATCTCAAATTGATTCTCATGCTCTGAAACGACACGGAAACACTGTGGCTTCTGAAAAATCGAATTTTTTTTTGATTCGTCTTGGCTCCCCAAGAAAAAAAATCTAAAAAAAATAAAACAAAATTTTTAATTGGTGCCAAAATATTTTAAAATGGGTTTTTTTTTATTTTCTTTTCTTTCGTCATTTCTTTCTCTGGAGTAAAATAATAGCCGTTGAGTTTCGTGCATCAATGTCCGATCCTTGAAGAAGAATCTTAGGATATTGCAGTGAAAACTTTTTCTCATCCTTTATTTGTAGTATTTTTGCAATGATATATAGCAAAATTAAAAGGTTTAGTAATGTTCTTTATTCCTTTTTCATTGGTAGATAATTATAAATGTATAAAAATTCTGAGCGTAATTCCAACAACAAAACACACACAGGTTCATGACACAGTCCTGCACTCCTATTGGTTGTATTGGCTAAACTTGATGTTACAGTAATAAAGAGACATAATTGTGATGGTCCAGAGCAGTAGCATACCTATTGGTAACCAGAAACTTGTTCAACTTTTTTGATTTTTCAGTAGTGGAAATTTTTTCACAATTTTTGATCAAAAAGTTTGCATGTATTATAGCCAGAATAGCCGGTCTAATAGCCAGAAAACCTGATCCAAAAACAAAATTTCGAAAAATGTCTGCTCATATCCGTTTCAGGCAAATTGTCCGGAAAGCAAAATGGCCAAAAAAGCAAAGTGCTCCTTGAGCACTCGACTAAATTTTTAAATTTTGTTTTAAAACTAAGAACCTGAAGATTTCTTCGCTACTTGAGCACCTTCCACACTACCGAAAATCAAAAAACGTGCAGAAAAAGCTGCTATTCCATGTGTTTCTAGTCAGTGATAATAAAGGACAATTGGCGGTGGTAAGCAGTAAAAAGGTTCCAAATGTTTGATTAATTTCCAGCAGATATTTTTTCTTTTTCACATTATTATAACAATATTATTTATTTTCTTCTTTTCCACATTTACTATTTGAATAGACAGAGAAGCTGTATTTCAATAATAATTTAAACAAAATGTATCCTCAAATGGTTGAATCAGGCCAATAGTTGGTGTGTGTGTGGGTTCGAGTGTATACAACATAGCAATTCTGGATTAGTTCAAGAAAAAAGCAAAAAAAAAAACAATAAACAAAATCAAATCCTAACTTTGTGTTGGCAACAAAAAACATTTGTGATATATACTGGAAAATAGCCTAAGCAAATTTAAAAATTTGCTGAAAAAGTTTGATTTCGCGCCTTCTTTGGACAAAAATATTTTATAACGTATAGTTATCGAAAGCCCTAAAAGTGGGTCTGTTGGCTGCTTTAGAACAACTTTTTTAGCTTTGAAAGAGTTGCAAGAAAAATGTTTTGAATAAGGTTGTATTTTCGGTAAAAATTTTGTTGAATCATCACATACACTTAGCCTTGTGCACCATAATATGACAATTTGTGGACAACAACTAGTAAGTAACTAGTAACTAGTTACTAAAATGATATTGGCTAATCTAAACACAGCCTGGATCAGGAAAAGAAGCCGCCGCCGTTGTTGTTGTTGCTATTGCTGTTGTTGACATTGGGATGGCCATTGCCTCCAGCACTGCCTCCATTGCTACGGGCAGCAGAGTTGCCAAAGTCACTGCCTAAATTTTGAAAATGTAGTGAAGGTGGAAACAGAGATGTTTTGGCTTAGGCTTATGTGAAAAATATAATATATCAGGTTGTCGGATAATATCTGCGCTGACACTGAAGTGGTTTGCAGTTTCTGATAGGTTACAAAATATTTATATTTAAAGGGGGTGTACATCTACTGTCAGTATCTGGTCTTGCATTGAAATGTTCAAAATAAAAAATTAAGACACATTTGAAGGCTGCTGGCTATAATCCCTCTGGCTGCACACTTTGTTTTTTTCACGAGTTTGGTTTGATATCTGCTTTGATATCCTTCACACCAATATTTTCCTCCTTCCTTTCAAAGGGCTGCAACTTGCGAGAATTATATTTGATAGGCAGCCCAGGAGTTTATCTCATGCTTTCAAATAAAACCATTGGATGTTGCTGCGCTGGTAGATGAATTTTTCAAAGACACTCTCTGGTACCCTTTGCTTGCTAGGGGAAACCATCTCAACCCACTTTCTTATTTTTAAGACCTAGAACTCAGAAAGTTCAACTCAATCACTAAAAAATGAAAAAATAAAGTGTGCAAACAGCGGGATTAGAACCGGTAAAGGGACGTTTCACCACCTTTTAGACAAATGTCCAAAAGGTGGTGAACCGCTAATTTTGCCTTGGTCCCCCTGTTGATTTTTTTTTGTATTTTTTGCTAAAAGAACTATTTTAATAGTGTCTAACATGATTCTGGTTTTACGGTTCATTATCTTCACTGCAATTAATCCTACAACTTTTCCAATTTTTTCAAAGTATGGCACACGAACTTTATTCGATCATAAAGATTTCAAACAACAATGACAATAATTAAACAGTTAAAACAACTTCGAAATGACAGTTGGCAAATGTTATTGGAATAGATGGAAGCTCTTGCTACTGTTTTGACTTTTGCCAACTATTTCCTAGATCTGGCGAATACACCCTCCATCCAACACTCGAGTAGATCAGCACATTGACTTGGAAAAGCTTTGAGGCGGCAGAAAAGTCCATGTCCCGAGCATAGCTTTGAACATCTGGCGAGTCTTTGGCTTCTACGCTAACATTCTTGATACATTTTCTTCGGGTTTCTTCGTCAGTCATCAGCAATTTGCACCAGTAATCTCCGATGTGTTCAGCAAGGAACTTAGCGACGTTCTTTCTGATAAGGCCGTGGTGATCTTGGGTGCCCGTTAGTCCAATACAAGTAATTATTGCAGATCGCAACATAACTAGTAGATTACCTAAATCCGTAATTTCCTTCACCTACTATGGAAAGCACGCTTGTTGGGTTGGCACATTTGGCGTTGATGTAAGTGAAAACTCGATTGAAAGGATTGGTAGCTCTGTATTCGATACCTACAATAAGATGATAGAAATAAAGTCAATAATTGAGAGTTCTCACGAAGACTTGAACAAATAGATTCCTTAAATTTTGTTGATGGGGGATTAAACAACAAGGCGACGATTTTTTGCGTTTTGATTGGAGTTTCCTCGACACTTGAATGCTTTCTTTTCTTCACTGGCACATCATCCGTCAATGCAGTCTTTCTCGGTACTACTGAAGTTGCCGGTGACAAAAACAGCTTGGTCCCCCCTGTTGTTTTTTTCATGAAAACAGCTTGGTCCGCTGTTATTTTTTTTTCATGAACCAAGGTGGACCAAGGGGAACCAAGCTGTTTTTGGCACCGGCAACTCCAGTAGTACCGTCTTCCTCTTTCGAGATACCTCTTCGGCTTTGACTGTTCGTAGACCGGTTCCCCCCACATCTGACACCAATCAACCTGCTCGGCGGAGGAAAGACCTGCATGCAGAGAGCACATCAATCGATTCACGGCTTTTCTTGTTTTTGCAGTAAGAGTTTAGAAGTGAATAATTCACATCAAATTCAGCCAACAAACCATCTAGTCGTGTATTTAACTCTTTGTACATCGTAGGTTTAGGCTTGACTTTGGCTCCTTTTTCCAACTTAACAATTCGTCGGCTTTGTTGATACTCGATGGTGTGAAGCGAGTGAAACAATCGAGCATACCCAGGCCGTCGAAGAGATCCCGATTTCATTCTCGGTGTATCCATTGCAATTTTCATGATGGGAAGCTCCATTGATCTTGTACTCGCCAGTTTTAGTGCATTCGAAAAGCATTGGCATACGGAAAGCAATTCCTCCTCCTTTTTGAATTAAATCCTTCAAAAATAAAGATCGTATTGCTACCGATAACATTTTAAATAATTATTGTCTATGACAGGTGTAGCATTTGTATGAAATTCGTGTACTTGTTTTCTTGTGCAACGAGTAGAGATGAAAAAAGCTTTCCCCGAGCTTGTCTGCTTTCATAGATCCCCCAAATTTTGTGCTGATTGGACTAAAATGAAGCTAAGACCAATCTATTACTGTTGCACTAAAAACAATACGTACATTACGGTCAGCGCTTTCAATGATTCTGGTGGAACATGCCTGCTTATTGTCTTCAGGCTGACTTTTCGAGCGTAATTGCTGAGGATCTTTGCGCTGACTTCCTTTGACTTTAGCTTTAGATTACGAACTTGATGAAGCCAAGAGAAAACATCGCTATTAGACCAATCGAAGACTTTCATTTTGGGCAGCTAAAACAGACGAATAATTATTAATCCAAAAATGAAAAACAAAGCGAAAAGAAAAGATGACAACAGCATTTAGCTGGGTGGGTTACAGAAAGGTACGAGGTTTTGATATACAATCTGTATTTTCGTTAAAAAATGAGGGAATACGTCTTATAGCACAGTTTTTTACGCAACTGAACTGAATAAAAATTTCCAAAACAATCAACAGGGGGACCAAGGCATAAATTAGCAGTTCACCACCTGCTGGACAAATGTCCAAAAGGTGGTGAAACGTCTATGCACCTTAGAACCAGCTACCTTTAAATGTGTTTTGATTTGAATTTTGAACATTCCATGCGAGACCAGATTAGGACATGTAAGAAATTTAGATGGCCTTTAAGAAATTTAGATGGGTTTCAAAATCAACTTTTTTCTTTGAAAATCTTTTGAAAAAAAAAGATATTTTGCAGTCTGTAGGAAACTGCAAAGCACTTTGGTATCGGCGCAGAAATTATCCGACAACCTGATAGAACACCAATGTTTAGCTTTATATTTAAAACGATGTCAGGACATTTCAAACAAACTGATCAGAATTGGAATTAAAATATTAGTGGGTTGCAAAATTTTAAATTTTTCGATAAAAATTTAATTTTGAAAATTATAAAACAACTTCATTAAAAAGGCATAAATTTAAAAATTTCAAAACCTATGGGGAAAGCGTCATTACTTTTTAGCAATCCAAGACTTTCCTAACAACCAAGGCAGCAGACGAAGAGGTACTTCTCTAGTTGACATCACACCTCCAATTTTTTAATATCTTTGTTCAAATTTCTAGAAAATAAAGAGTGGCCATATAATCGATTATATTATGGGTCAAGAAGATCGAACTAAACCTCTTAAGTGATCCCGTAGTTTCCTCTGCCCCAAAAGCACAAGGGCACAAACAGAGGTGTCAACTAGAGAAGTACCGGCGAAGAATCACAGAAGATAATAAAAGAAACTAGCTCTGCCTTTGCTCTTCAACCGGGTGTCCGAGATCGGCCAATATTATGACCATTGAGTTAGAAAAGAGGTTATGTCCCGAGTTTTTCAGCTGGCTTTTTTGTCGAATTCTGTTCTTCGACTGGCCCTTTCTGCAACCCTTTTTATGTCCTTTTTTATACTTTCACGCGATTTTCCAATCTTAACTTGGCTCACTTGCTTGAAAATCTGACTTAAATACACTTATAGTCAAAAAACGATCCGGTTGAAAAATATCAAGCTGTACAATTAGTTTTTCTCCTTTCAATATGGAGAGTACACCCCAGTCGTATAATTGACTGGTGGAAGCATAAGACGGTTGAAGTATATGTTGGTCAAGGAATAAAGTTATTTTGGATATGTGTTGACATTTTTGTGTCTGCTAATCATTAAGAACTGCAGTAAATTTTCAAAATGAATTACCTAATGGTCCGAATGATCGTTTCTGGCAGAACAGTTCGTTGATGTTGTTGACTTGGTCGCCCAATCCACTCCAATTCTGGAATACTCCTCCTCCCACAGCCTGCTGCTGCTGTTGTGCCTGCTGGCTCTTCTGTTGCATCTGTTGCTGCAAGTAATGTTGCTGCTGCTGTTGTTGCTGCTGCTGCTGCTGCTGCTGCTGTTGTTGCTGCATTTGAACAGGCATTTGCTGCTGCTGCATCATATTGGCGTACTGGGAGCTCAAACTAGTAGTGGGGCTATGTCTGGCCTGGTGTAGATGCATCATAGGTGTGGGTGCTTTAGGTTGCTGGCTGACTCCGTTCTGGTAGTTATAGGGTCTGACCCCAATTGGAGCAATTGGATTGACATTACTGGCAGTTGGCAGGTTTGGTGGTGGCTGTTGGTGCAGCTGGAAGTTCTTGACCGGAGTTGCATTACTGGAGTTTGGGATGGAAGAAGATGGGTAAGTGACCACTCCACTGCCTCCTGGAGACTGGATGCTATTGCTGCTCATGCCCATACCAGCCATTTGGTGTTGAGGAGTGGTTGCGCCTCCCATTCTGGAGCGATTGCTGCTAGGTGGAGTGATTGCCTTCCTCTCCAAAGGCAATGGAGAGGGTGGCACAACTGCCGCTGCTGCTGGTCCAGCAATATTATTGGTGGTGGGGGACGCCACTCTGGCTGCTGTGCTACAACTGACTGGAGGAGGCATTACTACTGGAGGAGGTACTACTGCTGGAGGAGGAACAGGCATAGGATACAGTTTAGGACAAGGAGGAGGTCTGGGCACTTGCAGTTTAGGCAGTTGAGACAGCTGCTTGCCATTCTTGATCGAGTTGATGTGGGTGGAGAAGTCGGCTTTGGCTTGACTGATCAGTCCAATCACTTCTTCTTTTTTGGTTTCCCATTCCGCTATGTTTTTACGGATAACTTCTTGCTCGGAAGGAAACACATGTCTAAAAATTGACGTTGTTTGACCACGCAGAAAGAAAAGGTTTCTAATAATATATTTAAGCTTTATGAATTATTGACGGGGTTCAGGAAAAAGGCTATCCTGGAAATGTGAGGAGTTTCTGCAATAAAACAGTTTTGGGATTCGCTCTTTAATGGCTTTCAACATTTGCTAATTTCTTTTCAGCCTACCGTTAAAATTATACTTATATTAATTAGTCCAAAATATTTTAATAGGTTTCGGAACTGGCTTAAAAAAAGAATAAGAATTGCAGTTTTGGACCCCATGAAAAAACTCACCAAAATTTTATCAAGCCTATGGGAAAGCAAAAAGACCGTCAAAAGCTGGCCGTAACGGCCCCCCTAGGGAACAACTAGAGGTGGGCCACATCTCGGCTGAGCTTTGTTGCATGGTACTCCATCAAATTGATACACTATCGTCTTGATACACTTTCCGAAAAGTAGCTTGAAAATTAAGTTTTAGATACACCCAAAAGTACCCTTTTTGACTATTTTGTAAAGGATTTAGGGCTGTATCGAGGTGTAAAGGGACCAAAAAGGGGCCATCTTTGTGCAAAAAGCAAGATGTCGAACATAGTTTTGGATACTGGGGCCTACCGCATAAAGAAACTCTGGTATTCATACATTTTTTATGCATCCAGAGTCACTTCCGAGTGATTTGTGTCTAAGGTACGAAGGTATTCCAACCCCAAGCCACGTCGGCGGTCTGTGTGTGCCGTGATATCCAGGTTCAACTATAGGATTGAAATGTTGTAGTATTGTTGCCTACCTTTTCTGCTGCTCTTCCAGCGAACGAATCTGCATGACACAATCATCACGAGCCCTCTCCAAAATCTTGAGCCCATCTTCAAGCTTATGCTCCAACAAACTCATTTCTGCCTTCTTCACACGTTCTGTCAGGCTGGAAATGGTGGAGGAGTTAGATTTGCGTTCCTTGAATGCAACATTGTTATAAATGGTCTAAAAAAGGCAAATGCATTTACATTAGCCAGTTGGGATTCGCTCTTCTTCAACGCCTGAGTCTTTTCTTCCAGTTGATTGTTGAGCTTTTGGATTTCGGTAGCTCGAGAGCTCATCTCCGCCTGAATATTTTGTATAGTCAGGCAGCTCAAATTTTTGTAAAAATCGGCTAGTGACAGAAATGAAACACAGACATTAAATAGAATATTTTCATAATCAAAAATGTTGACAGAAGAAGTCCCAGTTATACCACATTTGGGTCATTTATATTTTGAAAGTCTATGAACTGGCGCTATCCGGAAATCACCATACCGATAAATTCGCTAAGGCAATTAATTAAATTAATTATCGACTTTTTCACCCGGCTCTGTTAGAATTAATCGCTGCTCTACGAATGAAATCGGGGTCAGAACACAATTTTTTGCATCCGACCACTCTGCCTGGGGGAATCTATACTCAAGCTAATAGCAAAACCATTTTGGAATAAAAGATTGAGTGTTTTTCTATATGTTTATTGGAAGTAGGGGGAAATCCGGAATTTTGGGATTTTTGCCATGAGACTACATTTTTACTTAACTTATGTATTTTAAGCCTACTTATTTCGCATTCCTAGATTCGTATGCCTTTATTGCTATAAACAGCCTTGATAGCGTGCATTTGACATCTTATATAATGGAACGGCGCTAGTGAAGAATAGGGTTCCAAAAATCAGCTTGGTCCCCCTTGTTGTTTTATTTGTAAAAACAAGAGGGGGGACCAAGCTGATTTTTGGAACCCTATTCTTCACTATAGCCTAATGGAACCTCGACCTGGTGACCCCTACAGTACTAAGCTCAAAACATTGAAATTCCGGATTTTCTCCGCGGTTAAAATTTGGAAATTCTGGATTCCCCCCTACCTCCATGTTTATTGTGTTACATTCTTCAATAAAGATGTTGTTTTGGAAAAAGGACATGCTAGACAGATTTGGGTGCTACCGGAGAATCCGGTCCCATTTTTGCCTTGGTCCTCCCTGTTGTTTTTTTTCCTTGGTCCCCCTTTTTTGTTCTGCTTCCCTGTTATTGTTTTGGATTGTCTAAAACCTACCCTATCGCAAAAAAAACAACAGGGGGACCAAGGCAAAATGGGACCGGATTCTCCGGTAGAACCCAGATTTGAACCTTGAACTATTAGAGTAATAAGACTTACATGCAAGTGCTTTTTGGAATCAGCCAATGACTGAGTGTCCCGCTTGTACTTCATCTGCTCTTCATTTATCTAAAAGTATTAAGTGTATGAAAATTTATAGAAACTTGCCAACAAATGTGTCATACCTGTCTTTGCAAATGGCTAACCTCCTTCTTAAAAGCGTCCAATTTGTCGTGAAGCTCACTGTTTTCAGCAGCCAATTGTCTAGAAATGCAAATTTTACGCTTTTTAAAACTGATTATAAGGAGCAGCAAAATGACTTACGCCTCAGATTTAGCCTTTTTCTCTAGCTTCTTAATTTCATTTTTGCGGTCTTTCAGTTGTTGGCTTAGCTTTTCATACTTTTCATTGGCCACTTGCAAGCTCTTGTGTGCATCACTACATTGCTTATTGGTTTGCGCTTCATGTGCTTTGATAGATTCCATTTTCATAGCTAGCCGGTCGACTATGTCTGGCAAACTGAAAACCACTTTTTTATTTATCATGAACAAGTTTGACTACTTCTACCTCCAATTTGGAGGCCGAAAGCATCTGGTGACTTGATGTTTAGCTGCTTTGTGACATTTTTGAATTCTCGCGTTTTCAATTTCAGTGTTTTTTGCAGTTTTGGACACACATTTGAGCCCGTACTAACGTGCGCCGGCTTACTCCGCGTCTAAGGCTCCGCCTAAGTTAAATAAATTGAAAATATGAGCCAAACAGCCAAAAACAAATAAAATTTAAAAAAGCGCGCGAACTCAAAAAATGTCACGAAAACAGCTAAACACTCTATGCCTAACAACCACCACCAACCCCCTTCCAAATAGCTTACCTGGCCTGATGAAGCTGGAAAATGATGTTGCTGAGTCTAGTGGCCAGCACCATTTCTGCTTGTTTTAGCTCTCTAGAAAGCATATAGTCGTGAGGATCTTCTTCTGCGAAAGGTCTCGGGAAGCTGGCCAAATCGGCAAAGTCCTTGCTTACGTCATTGTCTGTAATTTGAACTGATGATTTCAAACGTAAAATATATTTTTGTGGTCTATATTTTTGTGTTTGACTTCTACTACCTTTAGTGGATGATTCACTAACGCTGACCACAGAGATGGAGTCATCAGCGCCTGTGAAGTGTTCATCATCACTGCACAAATTCAACAACCGATCTATGGAGGCCCTCATCTCACGGAAGTTGGTGTGGGACTCTAAAGTCTCCACAAAGTCAGCCACCTTCTGCTGGATGTTCCTGGCGTTCATGCAGTTCAGACCAATAACTCCCAAAGCAGTCGACACCTCACTTACCTAGAAAGGAATTAAGGTTACGAACAGGCTTTCTTCGCATAAGTAAAAACCGTGGTGCGCAAAACAGATAAATTTTATCTGAACCGATGAATTTGGTAAAATTTGGGTGTACCGAAGTATTTAAAGAAATATTTGGTAAAAAAAAACTTTTGCTAAAAAATTGCTAAAGGCACACTTGGTAAAATTTTTTTTGTTAATGCTTTTTCTAGTTCCTTTTATGTCACAGTTATGACCCTACGGTATTTTGAAAAATGCAGGTAGATGGAATTGGACCTGTGACCTAAAAAGTTTACCTAATCACGTTCACCGCTGCACCTATGATTGCTTGGTTATTTATAGAGCTTGTTTCAGTTCCACCTCGGACAATTGATCGGATCAACTGGGGACTGAAAATAAATCAAACTACCGTGCTATTAAGGGTGAATCTAACCATATGGGTGCCTGGCTAATATGTTTAGCCATGCTACATGGGTGTGTTGGACCTATGTCTATTTAATCTTCTCCCTTCCTAACAAGAAAAACGCCAGCCGCACACCGAAATCCCGACTTATTTCAGTACCACAACCTAAGTAACACTACCTGGGTACCACTACATAAGTGCCACTACCAAAGTAAAACCACCTTGCTACCCTCGATTGAATACCACCTATTGGGTACCGCACCCCCCATCCCCCTACTTGGCTATTCCCACCTGGATAACCCCCTCCTGAGTTATTGAATACCCTCACATAGGCGTTTTTTTGTCCCGTTGACTACATTTTATTACACTGACTCAGAATGAGACCAGCGAATTGACTGTAGAATTTCTAGTATATTAAACTAGAATTTCAATTTTAATGTCAGAGGTTAGAAAAGGGTGCTAAAATAACATGGCCCACATGAGCGTCAACACGCCTGAGGATCAAACAGAACGGGAGTCATGCGTCCAACCCCTTAATTTAAATGCCATAAAAATAACTAACAATCTGGTACGAGTAACCAATGAAACTTTACAGTAAGGAGTATTTATTTCAAAAGCAAGATTAAAACAATAAGAGAGTCCTCTGAAGGACTTTTGGTGTACAGTATAAGTGATGATAACCAACAATTGATGACGCACTTCACTTCTCTCCACGGATTCGACGAGCCAGCATTATATCCTTTGGCATGATCGTAACTTGCTTGTCATGAATGGCGCAAAGTTCGTGTCTTCGACCTAACCACCTAAATAAGGGGAAAAGAAGAAAAACGTTGGAATGAAAGTGTCTTTGACACAAAAAGAACCACAAAAGTGGTTTACCAAAAGAAATTTTACCAGATATGCCTTTAAAAAAAGAAATTTCAGCAAAAAGTGTTTTTAGCAAATGTGCCGTTTAGCAAGTATTTCTTTAAATACTTTGGTACACCCTGAAATTTATCTGCCAGCCAAAATTTTATCGGTCAGACAAAATTCCCTTTTTAAATCAAATCATTAGACAATTGACAGATGGGTTTCCTTATCAAAATTTTATTAAAAAAATTGTCTATTGGGTTCCAAATTTTGAATATGACATGCTGCACAAAAAGGTAGAAGTATGAATCAAATTATTTTTCCGACTTGCTTCATACTCTTACCTTTTTGTGCTACATTTTGCAAATATGTGGCAGCAAATAATACGCCGTTAGAAACGAGTCACAGGGCTACATGATAGTGCTGTCACTTTGAAAAAATTGTTCAGATATTTGGCACTATTCAACTGTTCTCTCTAGAACTCGAAAAGGAAGACACTTTTCAGCAAAAATACGGCATTATTCAGTCAAAAGACGGCATTATTCAGTCCCGACCAAAATTTTATCTGGCAGATAAATCTTATCCGCCAGACAAAAGTTTATCTGACGGATAAATTTATCGATTCACATAAATTTATCTGTTTTGCGCACCACGGCTAAAACCCTACATCAGGCTCTCGCGAGTTGTCTTCTGAACATATTTCATCGCATAGTTCTGCTACATCATTACCAGATCGAGTTGTTATAAATGGCTTGCCAGTGCTAAAACATCAGCTCATTAAAGCAGATTTTAACTATTTCAAAAAGCGATTTTTAAGATTTTAGAGTTCCAAAAAAAGTTGGTCTAAATTTTTCGTAAAAAAAAGTCAATGTTTACAAAAACTGTAATTAATAAAAAAACTGTAAATATTAGGTTGTCCCATAAGTTTTGCGAAAAACCTTTAGATTTTTTTCGAAAAGCAATTTTCATAAAAACTTGGCGAAATGACACTTTCTAGAACCAGAATTTCATCCTGAGCACGAATCCGGTCTCAGAAATGCGTTTTTATTTGACAGAAATGGATAAAATCAAGTTTTTAGGTCGTCCAATGCCGAAAGAGCAAAACACGTCTGATCAAGGAATTGCAAAGTTACACGATCGTTGGTTAAAATGTGTTGAATGTGAGGGTGGTTACTTTGAATAAAATATTGTTATCATGACGAGTTATAGTATTTCTGACACCAGATTCGTGCTCAGGATGAAATTCTGGTTCTAGAAAGTGTCATTTTGTCAAGTTTTTATGAAAATTGCTCTTCGAAAAAAAAATCTAAAGGTTTTTCGCAAAACTTATGGGACAACCTAATACAGTCAAACCTGGGTTATCCGACACCCAAAGGGACCGCCCTTATGGTGTCGGATAAACGAGGTGTCGGTTAAACGAGGTGTCGGATGACTGGGGTGTAGGTTTACCAGGCCAACCAAATCGGGCTCATGGTGTCGAATAAAAGAGGGTGTCGGTTAACTGGGGTGTCGGATAACCCAGGTTTGACTGTAGACCACAAATTGTAGATTTTCGCAATACTCTAAAAGGGAAAACTCAAACTTCCTTGGGGGTTATTTGACATTCTTATTTTTAAACATTTGAGCATCATTTTGAGTTAAAATGTAGCACGTTTTGAAAAACATGACATCAATAGTGTTTTTCCATTTTTTTAAATATCTCCAAAAGACTACAATATGTACAAAACTACTTCGGTTGTAGGCAATTTATTCCATCAAATGAATTATTTACCCCATAAAATTCAACAGTTTACCCACTTAAATTCTTTATGCCTATTCTTGTCAAATATTTCCTAGACAATTTTTTTTCCAGCATGTGACTCTGGATTTACCTTGTTATTGACTGATATTAACTGATCTAATGAGATTTCAAAAAATTTCAGAGAAAATTTTTTGAACGAATTCTCACAAGGCCAAATTGAACTTGACCCCCACCACTCAATTGAACTTGACCCCCACCAGTCATTCAGCTTGGGGGACCAAGGCAATTTTTTACATTTTTAAATACCAATAATTATTTTGCGTAAAAATGGTTAAAAAGACTCAAAAACAATTTATTTCACACTTTTCGTGCAAAAAATTATTGGTATTGAAAAATGTGAGAAAAAATTTGCCTTGGTCCCCCAAGCTGAATGACTGGTGAGGGTCTAGTTCAATTGAGTGGTGGGGGTTAAGTTCAAGTGCTCCTCTCAGAATAATTAGCTGTAATCCGAGACTTTTTCTGCATTTTTCGAAATCTTATTAGATGAGTCGATAGATTAATAAAAAAGCTGCGATCCACGGTGCAGCCGCTAGTCAAAAAATTAAACAGGTGAGATTCAGAGCTACACGATAGTTAATTTTTTTAATTACATTAAACTAAGAAAGAAATACTGATTTCCTGAAGTAAATACCAAAACAATAATATTTGTCAATGTTTTTCCAATTGAAGTAGCCCTCCAAGATGTAGCCCTGCATCTCTAGTTTCTAATGAGCTATCCACTGATTCAATGTGTTTGGAAAAAAATCGAGGAAAATCTATTTTTTATGAAACTACTTTTTGTTTTTCAAAACCAATTGTTTTCTGACTTTCGCACATCACATCGAGCCAGTTGATAGCCCATTGGAAAGTAGAGATGCAGGCATACTTGCACGTTTGGGAAAAACGGCGTCAACGCCGGCGCCGGCGCCAGGCTTTTCAAAATTTCGTAGCCGGCGCCGCAAGCGGCGCCGGCGCCAGGGTAATTAGGGCGCCGGCGCCAGGCTTTTCAAAATTTCGGCGCCGGCGCCAGGGTATAATTAAGGCGCCGGCGCCAGATTGGGTTTTATTCTATTAATAAATCAAACAAAACAAATTTTTTATTTTAAAAGGTTTTTACTTTTACGGACAAAAATATGGTACAGATTTTGTGCTATAAACGAGCTGAGGTATAACTGTATTTAAAAACAATCGCATGAAACATAATTTAAAACAGATTACGTGCTCTTGTTTCTGAACTCATCAGTCGGCGCCAGCCATGAAAAAAACGGGCGCCGGCGCCGGTTTTGTAAATATACAAGGGCGCCGGCGCCGGGCTCTTAAAAAAATCGGCGACGGCCTCGGGCGCCCGGCGCCCGTGCAAATATGGATGCAGGGCTACATAATAAACAGAAAAAATTAATTTTACAATTGTAAAAACACCGAGAAATACTCTGGTTTTCGTATTTACTGCAGGGAATCAGTATTTTAGGGTGTGTTTTCAATTTTTTGCCCATATTTTTTGATGCAAATTCGGGACATGAAAAAATTTCTTTTGGGAAAGAATTCAAATTCCAAATCATGTTTCAGCATTGTGTTTTTGACCGAGTTCTTAAAGGGACAAATCTGAAACCTCTTCGCTTCTACATGAAAAGTCTCCGGTGTTTGCTGAAATTTCGCCTTAAAAAGCTGAAATGTTTTGCGCTTTTGTTGTTCGGAAAGTCACCCCTCATACTAAAATGTCTTCTTGAATCCAAATCCGCTGAGATCTGATCGAAATAAGCTTAATTAGTTAAGATATTGCTATTTCGATATACCAGACAGAAATGTCCACCACTTAACTACTTTAATGCATATCTCAGCTCATAAAAATCATTTCGATCAGATCTCAGCAGATTCGGATTCCGAAAGACATTTCAGTATAAAAGTAACTTTCCGAAAAGCAAAAGCGGAAACTTTTCAGCTAGAAGCGGAGAGATTCAATTCATGAAGATTCTTCTCAAACAAGTAACTTGCTATTTTGCAGCTTATCTAGCTGGCGACAATTGAGTTTTAATGTGACCAAAAACAGTGTTAAAAAATGAGTCAAAAATACAATGCGAAAAACACTACAAATTTGGGGCAATTTTTTGTTTTCCATCTGCATGCACTAAATAGCTAATGTGTGTACCAATTACTTACTTGTCATAGTTCAATTTCAACACGTTTCTGAAATAATACACAATGAGCTCCAAATCTCCAGGCAAAAAAATGGCCGCGTTTCACTTTAGAAAGACGGTTTAAACTGCTCTAAACCAGTTTTTATGCCGTGATACGGGTAGAAAACACCTTTTTAGGTGTGGGAAGGACATTGTTCGCAAAAAAAAATTTTCCCCTTGTGGTTTTTGGTCATTTTTGGAATTTTACCCCATTTTGAGCTTTGCAAAAAGAGCTTTTTATGCATTTTGAGTCTTGCTCGGGATTGTGTCTAGGGTAAGTGAGATGCGCGCATCTATAGCTCTCAAGCCAAGGGATTTTTGGCGCTTGGTGGCTTGGGGGATTGTATCTAAAAGAGGAGGTTCTATAATTTACAGCATAAAACACATGTGCTAAATGATTTCAAAGTTAGATAATCCGTTTTCACAAATCAAGCCCCCTACACCCCCTTCGGGGGTGTAGGAGGCTTGGGGGCTTGGAGTTGAGATGCGCACACCCACATACCTTAGACACAAATCACTCGAAAGTGACTCTGGATGCATAAAAAATGTATGCATACCAGAGTTTCTTTATGCGGTAGGCCCCAGTTAACAAAACTATGTTCAAATTCCATCTTTTTGGGTTCAACAGAAGTGACTAAGTCAAAAAATGACCAAAAACCACAGGGGGACCAAGGCCAACGAAAAAAAATTCTCGAAAAATGTCCTTCCCACACCTAAAAACATGTTTTCTACCCGTTTCACGGCATAAAAATTGGGTTGGAGCGGTTTATTTCCGCTAAAGTGAAGTTTCGCCTAAAAAATCACTAACCGAGCACTGTAGCGCAGCCACTCCTCGATGTATTGTCTAGAGAATATAGAGTTTGCAGTTGGCTGGGCAGCCATCATATCTTCGTTTTGCAGCTGAAAATTTCAAACGAAAACTATTTTTTCTACCGTATAAAAAACTACCTTTCCAATCTCGAGTTCAGCAGCCAAGTTTGCCAAGTTATTGTCCAGATTGGTTCCCATCAATGGCTTCTTGTCCATGGCATTGAGCAGACCCATGGTTGGGAGCATGTTTTCCTGCATGCCTGTTAGGCTAGCATTCAGGCGAGCATTCCGAGGGTTGGCTTTGGGCTGCTGTTGTTGTTGTTGCATCAGTTGTTGTTGCTGCTGTTGCTGCATGGTTTTTTTGGCTGTGGCCTTCTTGCGTTGACGCGCAGGCAATGCTGGAGGGGCTATATTGTTGACTAGTTCATTGGCTTGCTGCAATTGCTGGTGTTGTTGTTGCTGCAGTTGCATTAGGCGAGCTGCTGCGTCTGTAGCTAGCACTGAAAACAGTCAATTCATATGGTAAAAGCTATTTAGCTTGCTGTCAAAATTAAGAATTATTCTTAAATTGCATTAAATTAATTTATCTCAGACTCTTGATCATACTTGCACGCGACCAAAAAACCAGCGGCGGCGGCGCGGCAGCGGCGGGCCAAAATGAAAATAGAGCGGCAGCGGCGAAAAAAGCGGCGCCGGCAGCGGCGGCAGTAAAACAGCGGCGCCGCTCGCGGCTGCGGCGGCTTATATATTTTAAACAGCGGCGCGGCAGCGGCGCCGGCAGACAGCTATGACAGCGGCAGCGGCGCCGCTACCGGCGCCGGCAGCGGCACTTGTAAATTTATAATGCACCTGCCGCATGAAATTGGTTTAAGTCAAAAATGACTAATGTTTATAATTTTGTTTTAGTAAAAGTTTGCTTCAAAATTTAGTAAAAACATTTGGTGCTATTAGTTTTAAATTCATAATAAACAATTACTTAATCTTTTCATAAATTTGTAAACATATAGTTTACAAATCAGCACAACAGTATTAACAGTTATAAAACAGCAACTCTGGAGCAGCAATTAAGGCAGTAATAGTGGCAGCGGTAGCGGCGGCGGTTGCGGCGGCGGTCGAGGCGGCGGCACACAAAATATGACCGGCAGCGCCAGCGGCGGCAATCTTATAAAAGTCCCCGGCGGCAGCGGCGACCATCTCTAAAAATACAGCGGCGGCGGCAGCGGCGACCATTTTAAAAAAAGCGCGGCAGCGGCGCTGCTGCCGGCAGCGGCGCCGCTCAAAGGCTGGGTTTTAGCCGCCGCTCGCGGCGCCGTTCACGGCGCCGCGAGCGGCGCCGGCCGTGCAAGTATGCTCTTGATGTTCAAATTGTATTTTACTTACAATTTGCTGTAAATTTATAGGGTTTATTGCGACCGCTCAATGCATTTCCATTAAACAGGTCCTGCTCATCTAGTGCTTACTGCTCTTTTAGCCATAAAAAAATAAGATTGTGGCAAAAATTAATACAAAAAATAATAATATTTGGAATCCCCAAATATATGGCCAAATTTTTTACCGAAAACTGCATGTGGTAGACATTCAAGGAGATTTGAAAAATTTCGCGCCATCAACATTTTGACGAGAAAAACGGTGTCCGGGGGGATATGTCCAATTAAAATATGTCTGGACATTTCAGCGACATGGTTATTAGAGTTCAGACAACTGGATTTTTGACAACTGGACATGGTTGTCAAAATCGATAAAATTGATAAAAACACTGCTATCATTTTATCGAATTTTTTAAGCTACTTCTCTGAGAGTTATTACTCGGCAAAAAATTTACCGAAATCGGTCATATTTAGGCTTAATTGAAAGCTCTACTCATGCTGAATCTAACGTACTTTTAAGTTTGACATTCTGGTTTGAAAAATGAAGATTAGCAACCTCAAAACTTTTAAAAGGTGTTTCTTTCCTATGCTGATGCAGGTTTTTGAGATGGTTCAATCAACTTAATCTTTCCCCGCGGGTTTTTTTTGAAGGCATGTTTGAAGGATGTGTCACTTAGAAAGACTGTTTTTGTTAATCTAAAATAGTCACCACCTTCTCTGCTCAAGCATCTGGAGAACTCTGTCTGGCAGCCCGACTCTGAAGTGGGTGGAGGCACTCGTTCAGCACTGCTCTTCACATCACGCTCTTCCTTGAGACATGAGTCACACAGGTTCTTGCGGTAGAGTTTCTTGTTCTTCGGGTTCATCTTCTGCTCTTCCATCTCACAGTTCAAGGCTGCCAATGTTAAGGCCTGAATTTGAGAGCGTGTAAATATAACTAGTCTGCAGACTCAGAACTTACATCTGCTTCCCTGGGTGGTAGACTGAGTAATTCATTGAAGTAGGCATCATTTGCTCGTTTGCCAGTCTCAAGCGGAGAGGCCAGCATTTCCAGTTCAGCAGAAAATCTCTTTAGTCGTGATGATTCTTTGTCTTTTTCCGATAACTAAACTTTTGACAATTAGAGGCTTCATAAGTCAGAACAATGATTGGGTTGGTCCATAAATCCACTCAATCTTTTGAATTTTTTTTGTGTTCATATATAAAATACCGTAAATATTCTAATAGAGCCCCGGGGGCTCTATTTTTCAACCCTCCGAAAATCGGGAAAATTTTGGGTCGATCTCGAGATTTTTGGGTGAAAATTCAAAATCTAAAAAACAGAACCAGTAGAGCTCGTGGGAGGGATCAATTTTAATTATGAACAGCTTTGCAAAATATTGACTTTGCTCCGAGATTCAGACCCTCGAAGTCGAGAGGGAGGCTCTATTAGAACATTTACGGTACCCATTTTAGCCAAAATATTTTTTCTTGAAACACTCAATAATTTTAAAGTGGTAAGATTTGTCCGTAAGTTGGGCTAAAGACTCTTTGAATCGTTACCGTCAAAGTTAAGGTCATATCTCTTGAATTTAACAAATTGCTTTGTCATTCGGATTCTTGACGAAATTTGTCTTATTATTAGATATTATTAGAATGTCTAAGAATAATTTTTCTTCTCAAAGTGTGTACTTTATATGAAAAACCACCACGAAATGTGCTATGTCCAGTCGACCCTTGTCCTGTATAGAGTTATAAAAAAATATTATGGACAAGGAAAAATAAAAAACTGAGTAAATTAATGGATCAACACAATATTTTCTGTCTGTTTTATTCAAATGCACCTACATGTTGCAAGTAGTGTTGGATTTGTTGTGGTAGCAGCTCCTCTTCATCTTCATATCTTTCCTTCACAAAGTCAAACTCGTCTGAATTTAACAAGCTCTTATTGAAATGGCCCAAAGCCACCAATTCCTTGCTATTCAAATGACCTTTGTTGTTTAGGTATCCTTTGCACTGGTCTCCAGCACTGCAACTCATGGTGCTCTTGCTGCTCTTCTTTCGAACCATATTGCTGCCCAAAATTGCTGACTTCTGTTTGGTCTCAAATCTGGGCAGGACTCCATTTTGGAGGGTGTGCTCCAGATGGGCAGGTGGTGTGGTCGACCTGTCATCTGTGGCTGGGATCATGGGTGGTGTGGTGGTGTCTGCTGGCATTTTGGCCAGTGTCTCAGTAGCTTCCTTACTGACAGTCTTGTTGTTGCTTTTTTGTGTTGTGGTGTTCTTGACAGAAGCTGCCCTAGCTGCATTTGTGCCCAAGGCATGTCTCAGAGCATTGAGATTAGCGGCTGAGTCATCTTCTGACGGTTTGTTGGGATCGTTTCCTGTAATAATTGGAATAGGAAGAATTTACTTGGATGTCGGAGAAGTTAGGGGTCAATTTTAATTATGAAACACATAAAACATTCCTATTGTAGTGTTTACAAAAATAAGCTTTGGGATCCACCCCGAAAAAGTTGTAAGGCGTTCTTTTTTGAAAAACAAGACGGTGCACCAGCAATTTTTCTTTCTCGTAAGCTTTTTGTATGCGTGTCCATGGGTATTTTTAAAATTCCTGCCTTAACTTAAAAGAAGTGTGAGCTGATTTATATCAGATTTTGTGCAAAACTAGAGTAAAATAGACCTGCACGATCATGCCCTTGATGCAATTGGCTCCTCCCCTGTTATGCAAAATCACTACCTTTTTCTATTCGCTCAATAGACTGCTTGAGCTTCATCTCTATCAAATGTGCTTTTTTGCGTTTCCAACTGCGTCTTGCACTCAGTGTCCTTATCCTTGCAAAACTTTAGCGCCTAAAAGGTGAAAAAATTAGACCAAATGGCGATTAGTGTTCAGGTAGTGTAACTGACCTGAGCATTAACTTCAATAGCCTTGTCTATAAGACCACGTTGACATTGCATGTCTGCCAGCCTCTTGTATTCCTGGATCTTCTTTTGAAATTCCTTGTGTGACCTGAAATGAAACGATTGCACATTAAAGCATCATGAATTTAACAAATTCCTTGTGAACTGTGCCGAAACCCAAAAATATTTTAATTAAAAGCTAGTTAAATTTTTCATGGGTCTCTAAAACCTCTTCAGACAATTTTCATCTTTTTGTTTTATAGCTTAAGCCAGGGTTGCTGCATGGAAAACTTTCCGGACAGAGAAGAACGCGGAAAGTTTTCCAAAAAATGGAAAGAAATAAAAACAGGAGAAGAGAAAATTTCTGTGGGCCAAACCCGTGTTACACCTCGTTTTATGCGTTTTCTCTAGGGTTATTTAGACGGTAAGTTATCACGGTAACTTACTACGGCCTGTATAACTTACCCAAAATCTGTAAGCTTAAAACAGTTAACTACAGATAACCGTACAGTTCACTGTTGACTATACAGTTAACTATATACTACCAACTGTACAATCCCTTGTCATTTCTGTCCGATTTCTCACCGCCAACCGGAAAGTTTTCCGGAAAACTTTCCGGCTAACTTTCTAAATATTTTCTGTCCGGACAGAAAAGCAACCATGGCTTTAGCTAAATTTAGTGCTACTACTTTTGCCATAATAATAATTTCACCAGTTTAAGTCAAACCAAAAACATGGTCTAGCTCAGACTCTGTGAGATTTTGATATCTAGCTTGTGCTCTGAGCTTCAGAAAATTGTGCTTTGGCTCTAGTTCAAAACTTTAAAATTTCTGCTCCAATTTCTGATACCCTAAGCTAATAAAAATAGTGAAAAATAAAAAAAGAGACTGAGCATACAGCTAGGTTTCATAAGTGATGTATAAATTCAATCAATTATCTAATTCTAATTCGAAACTCTTCAATTCCTTGTTTACTTTAGCTTATAATCTTGTATCCAGGTTTGCGAGATTCAATTTTGTAAGCAAGACACCTTTTTTAGGAAAGTGTAAGAGGAGCTCACTTACAAAATGTTTTTGGGAGGATCAGCCTTGACGGAAACCTCCAGCACAACTTTGTCGTCTTTGATATATCCCTGTGCTTCGTCCAAAATGTCTGCCCACGTCATGAAACAAGAGTATCCCCAGTCGTTTTCTTTGGCTGTATACGCATGGTTGGTCTTGCGAGTAAAATTTGGAACTCCTGGTTTTTGGGAGATGAGACGGAGCTCGGCAGCAGCCTGGCACGACCAAGACCTGTAACAGTTAATAAGATATCTAAGTAGTGCCCTGCCAAAGTACAAAACCCACTCTGAGTAGGCATCAGGGCAGCATTGGAGGAAAAAGCCAAGGCATTTCTGGGTACCCTTCTTCGCGACCACATGCTGCCGAGGCATCACCATAATTCGCCTGAAAATGCACTTGTAGATTTCATTAAATTTTAACGATCTGAAATTCAGATTCTGAATGGCGAGGGACGAACTGTATAAATTTGAATGGAAATGGAGTTTCATGGAAAGGAGTTTCCTTTCATATGGCCTTCGCTGTACACTCAAGTTCGCTGCCTACACTTTTTCTACACCGCGTAGATTTTCAAAAAAAAATCGGGAATCGGCCGAGCAAGGTGCTACGCACACCCATTTTTTTTAAATGATACAGTTTTTTTTGATTCACCCTGTACATAGACATAAGACAAAAAATTTTTGGAATTGAAATTTCGTAATCTTAAATAGAGGAAGCCATTCGAAAAAGCGGCTTCGATGGCGCAGTGTATGTGCGTTTGGGTTTTATGGCCGAAAATGGTGCGCAGGTTCTATTCCGTAAAAGCCCAAGTGCTTTTTGTAAACATTCACCTATTGACAACTTTTACCACTAAAATTTAAAAATTTACATTACTGACCATTTTTTCTTACTTTAACAATCTGTAGCATAGAAAAAAATATTACCAAGGCACGGATTGGACAAATTTGCTGGGTCCCCTGACAGTGTCGGCCATGTGACGGAAGTTTTGGATGACCAGTTGGAGGGTGCCATCCGCTGAATTGGAGGAACAAGTGGCAGATGCCGCCAAGTCGGAGGAGGATGTTGATGAGGGAACTATAGAGACCATGGGCGCTGAAATTGTGAACAATTGGTGATCAAACTGTGTATTAGTTTTTAGAGAAAGAAATTAGAAAAGTAAATAGAGTTTTTTGGGGGGATTTGTCAAAAATTTGGTTGATAACATGGAGTTGTTAAGAAGATAGACAAATCTTATCATGTCTTACATTGCTGCTGCTGCTGCATGTGATGTTGCAGTTGTTGGTGGTCGGACATGTTGAACATCATAGGCGGCATGGCTGCCAGTTGGTTGTTGTCATCCACGATCGACCGAAGAAACTTCAACGGCGGAAAATCTAAAAGGCAATTGATACTACTTATGGATAAAAAACAATTTTTGTGTTTACTTCACAATTGATTAGAGCAAAATTTGAATAAAATTATTTTTCGAATAAAGAGATTGATATTTTTTGGCCATTTGGCTTTTTTGCTACATTTTCTTTTAATTCGCGCTTTTTTTCAATTAACGCCATTTTGGCCAAAGTTTTTTATTGCCGCTAAACGACTTTATTTTGCTAATAAAAAGCATTTTTTGCGGCTAAGATTTTTGCCGGTAAAGCTTTTTTGCAGCTAAAAATAGTGAAAATTGTTTGATGGGTTTCACAATTGACATATTTTTATTTACCGTATTTTTTCTAATAGAGCCCCCCCCCTCCCGCCGATTCTTTTGATTTGTTCGTCCATCTTTTTTATTTCGACAATGAGCAAGTTAAATGTCATTTGAAAGCTAATATCCAGGGCTTTCTTTCTGCAAGCTTCGGGCCGCCGTCTTGCAACTTTTTGTAAGGACGGGCTGCGACGGGCCACGAAAAAAAACCTAAATCGCGATTTAAATATATAAAAAAATCGTGATTTAGGTCTTTTTTCGTGGCCCGTCCTTACAAAAAGTAGCAAGACGGCGGCCCGAAGCTTGCAAAAAGAAAGCCCTGGATATTAGCTCTCAAATGACATTTAACTTGCTTATTATCGAAATAAAAAAGATGGACGAACAAATCAAAAGAAAAAGCCAGTAAAACGGCCCGTGCACATCCTGGCAGGCAACTACATAATGACCTCTTTTGGTTTTTCTTCAGACCTAAAGTTTTTGTAAGCGCCATTGTAAAAATTGAATGATAGATTTTCCTAAACTCTGTCGTTCCCATCTCAAAATTTTAAAATAAAGAACATTCTGCAAAATAAAGCACAATTTGTCATTTTTCAACAAAAAATGCGATTTTATGCAGTGCTTGCTAAAATTTGAGCAACAAAAATGAAGATTTTGACGTAAAATCTCGAAAATTCTAGAGATCTGTGGTCTTAATAAGGTACAAATTTGTAAATAAATAACATATGTGAAGCTGGTTAAAAACGCATTTTCCACGACAAGTTCACGCTTGAAACAAGCGCAAATATTGCATGTGTTTTTGAATGAGGATCTGTCAAAAGGGTCTTGTTATACATGCTGCAACCCATCGGGTTTAAATTGCCTTTAGAGGGGCTTTCAAATCTCTAAGTTTCCAGCCATCCAGAATCTCACGGGATCCAATTAGAACCAACTTCAAATGTGTTTATCTCTTCGTTTAAACAATTCGTGAATAATTGCAGTTAAACTCATTTGCTGTCCTTTTTAGCGTTTGTGGTTCTCTTAGTTCTCAGCAAATTTGTCTCAAGTAGTTATGACCAGTGTTTTTTTTTTAAAGTCACACTATCACACTTGGGTCACACTAACTTCACCGACCTTTTTATCTGAAATTTTGTTTTCTTATCTTAGATGTTTTTACATCATCTTGTAGCTGAAATTTTTCTCTATCGACTCAATGGTCAGACGCTCCAGTTAAAAATAATTTTTGACAAAATCACACCAAGTCGCACTTTTTATGAAAATGTGTGACTTTAAGGTCACACTTGGTGTGATTTTGTCAAAAATTATTTTTAACTGAACCGTTTGACCACTCAATGGATAGAGAAAAATTTCAGCTACAAGATGGTGTAAAAACATCTGAGATAAGAAAACAAAATTTCAGATAAAAAGGTCGGTGAAGTGTGACAAGTGTGATAGTGTGACTTTTGAAAACACTGGTTATTTGGAACGACTCCAAAGAGTAGAGTGAGAGACCAAAGAAAAGTGTCCCCCACCAATTCAAAAAAAATTCCTAATGATTGAACTTGTGTACGGATTTTTTAACTTGGTTTCTAACAAAACTTTACCTAAAATTAAATTCTAGGCCTTGTTTTGTTAGAAACCAAGAGGAAAAATCCGTACACAAGTTCAATGATTAGGCGAAAAATTTGAATTGGCGGGGGACAATTTGGAACGTGTGACCATGGTCCTTTAAACCCTTGCAACTATCCAGAACCTCATAGGATCCAACTAACCCAATTTCAAATGTCTTGGTCTCTTCGTATAAACAATTGGTGCTATAATTGCATTTGAAAACTTTCATTGGTCCTATCAGAAAAATTCCCAGGAACTTTGAGTTCAAGTAGTGCGCTATTTAACTTTGTACTTAAGTGGTAAGGAATTTTTTTAACTTCAATCAGTATAGTTTGCCGCTACCTAAGTAGATCCAACCTAATTACATTTGCCCAACTACATTCAGAAGCTGAATATGCGTGCAGATGTTGTTTAGCTGTCGATTTTTCTGATTTTTCTAAATTTTCAAATAAATAATTCTCCAACTTACTGTCATCATAGTCGGTTTGCACGCCTATGGATGGTCTTGCACTAAAACAAGTAAAGTCAAAGTCAAATCGACCACTTAAATAATAACTTACAAGTCTTCAGCATGCAGTCGGATGAGTTGTTCCAGATCATCTTCCTGGTTGCTCTCTTCATCTATATAACATAAACACATCATTTTTGATGCAACTCGAACCATTTACCTGGCTCCGGACTGGAATTGTAGCAGTCTCTACTGAAAGATCTCCTCGGTAAACTGCCATTGCTGGTGGCCGTTCTCGCCGATGAATTAGACAGGGAATGACTACTGCGACCGGGAGAAGACTGGCCCGAACACACCACTCCCGTCCCATCATTCACCACCCCTCCTCTCAGTCGCTTTTGGGTGGCAGAGGTGGATGAGGACATGGCTGGCACACTTCCCGCCCCTCCAAGCCCCCCATCCGCCAATGCTGCGTCTAGAGCTTCCTCAGAGATGTTGTCCTGCAGGGTGTTCAATGGTATGCTTCCAGCACAACTACCTCCAGCTTGTTCTTCCATACGCTCTACTAGATTGGCCATAAAATTGTTGAAGGTATTGTTGTTGGCAGATTTATTGTACTTGATTTGGCCACTACTTGAAGTCAATTAGTGGAAGTCTTTAACTGAAATTAGGGTTTCTAATGACTTCAGGTACTATATTTTCACTAATAAAGCAGGCCTTTCTATCGGAACAGCTCTGTCAAATAATGCGAACCTCTTTAGGCCAGAAATTAATTAGTACACTGTAAAGTAAAAACACTTTTGGTGGTTAAGAATTGATCAGTCGGCTGTTCTAATAGAAAGAACGCAGCATTTCAAAAAAATTTCAATCTCCGGTCTAGATTAACAAATTAGAAAAAAATAGGGTAACAGTTGCTGGATTCGGCGAACACTGCACCAGTGGGCAGCACTTATAAGGCTAAGTAGTGCGAACGCCCCTGCCACATACGGAGAGAAAATAAGTTCATAAAAAAGGAAAAAAAAGGTAATGAGTTCTACTAAAAGTGGGCACAGTCTATGCAACACTGGTGATGAATCTAGGCAATAAAATGCACAAACATTTTAAAATTAGATAATAGAATCTGTGACCATGTGTTTTGATCTATAGCAAGTACGGTTGGAACTGCAGAATTTAAATTTAAAATCTGAAGTTACTAGTGGTCTTAAGAAATACTAATTATGTTCCACGACTGTCGCGGACATCTATCATGTGACTCATGAAATAAATTTTGAATTTGGATATATTTTTTTACTGCAACACCTGCGCTGCTGGCATTGTAACTGAAGAAAGCTTGCACTTCACAAATTTTGGGGACTTTTTATGACATGTGTGAGCACACGAAGTTGTTCAGCCACTACAGGTCTAATGCAAACGAAAAAGTTGTGCGATGCGGAAAGCAAGAAAAAAGTCCCATGCAACTAAAAACTCGGGAACTTCATTTTGCCAGAATTGCTGCAGTCGGTTTCATCAAGACCTTTTAGCGGCGGCAGTAGCAGCAGCAGTAGTGTACTATATTTATCCTCCACCACAGCACCTTTTCGCCTGCCTGCCTGCCTGCCTGCCTGCAGTATATAGGGTTAAAGTGTGTGTGTTTGTCCATTGCTCACACTAGCAGGACCTTGGATCGATAGTGGAGGTACGGTAGGGCGCCATTTCAAAGTTGCATTGGTGGTTGCATAAACTTTGAAGTTTCCCAGCCGCTCCCTCTGACTCAGCAGCCTAGTAGTCAACAAAAAAAGAGAGGCGAATAGTTTACAAGGGGAAAGACCAACTACTACTCTGGGCTTCTTTGTGTTTATCTTTGTGCAAATCTCTGGTGTGTGTCTCTTTGCCCATCCCTGATTGGCAGAGTGTCTTTTTGTTGGTTAGGAGGGTGTGTGCAAAAAATGGATGATGGGTTGCACAAGGGTCAGTGTCTCGCCTCTCTCTGCCTGAATGTTGTTGGACTGACTGGTTGGCGCATCCCATGAAGAAGAGACCCGATGTTTCATTGCCACTATTTAGGAGTGCGTGGCATTGCGGGAAAAAGAGAACAGGAAAAAGACGTAGATTTTGCTTTTTCGCTGTTTGAATTTGTAGTGAAACATTTTGTACCTTGTTTTTTGTGTTTTATACTAATAATAAACAAATCTCCCATTTTACCTTGGTATTTTATTGCAACAGCATTTTTCAGTTTGAATTGAAAAATACTCTCTTGGGTACTTCTTCGGCTGACACCACACCTTCAATTTTTGCATTTTGCTGAATTTTTTGCCCAGTTAAATACATATTTTATTCACAAGCATACAACACAACAATTTGTGACCACAAATAAAACATAATATCATTTCCAGCGAATTTAGCCATACTCCCCTCAACTTTTCAACTTTTCAGCCATATTTCCCCCATTCACCCCAACTTTTAAGAAAAAAAGAAGAAGAAGTACTGAAAAGTTGAAATGTTGGGGTGAGTATGGCTGAAAAGTTGAGGTGAATGGGGGAAATATGGCTGAAAAGGAGTACGGACACCATGCCCCAACCTTACTTTAGGCTTAGGTCTTAGGCTTAGCCTTTAGGCTTAGCTTTACTTTTCAGGCTTAGGCTTAGCCTTTAGGCTTAGGCTTAGCCTTTAGGCTTAGCTTTACTTTTCAGCCATGCTGACCCTAACTTTTCAACTTTTCAGTCATATTCAGAGGCAAGCATGACTGAAAAGTTGAAAAGTTGGGGTGAATGGGGGAAATATGGCTGAAAAGTTGAGGTAAGCATGGCTAAATTCGCTGGAAATGATATTATGTTTTATTTGTGGTCACAAATTGTTGTGTTGTATGCTTGTGAATAAAATATGTATTTAACTGGGCGAAAAATTCAGCAAAATGCAAAAATTGAAGGTGTGATGTCAGCCGAAGAAGTACCCTCTTGTCCACAGTCCTTAGTCGAGGTCGTGGTCGGACTATTGGAAAAATAAACAATTATGGGTGGGCGAGCTATCTGTTGTCTGACTATTCGTGATTTGTCAAAATGTGATAACTTTGACCACTGTAACATAAGATAAGAAAAAGCTGGACATCGACCTCAACTAACCATCCTGGGTAGGACGTGTAATGCTGCAAACGAGATGTACAGGGTGTCCCAAGAATTTCCCCCACTTTTGAAGGACCATAACTTTTTGTGGAGATCGTATTTTGCAATTCTTTTTCGCCATTCGTCTTAGAATTTCGTAACAATTTTTTGGCATATCAGGTGAAAGTCAAAATTTTTCATTTTGCCTTGGTGCCCCTGTTGTCCGAAAATTACCCATATTGAAAAATTCCATTTTTTAATTTTCAGACAACAGGGGGGACCAAAGCAAAAATGAAAAATTTTGACTTTTTTCACCTGATATGCCAAAAAAAATTGTTACGAAATTCTAAGACGAATGGCGAAAACAGAATTGCAAAATACTATCTCCACAAAAAGATATGGTCCTTCAAAAGTGGGGGAAATTCTTGGGACACCCTGTAGCATAAATAGAAAAGGTTTTGATAATTCTGCAGACTACAATGGCATATTTTATTTATTAAAAACAAATAATTGGCACAGATGGCATTCATTAGATTAATATACTTCTATGAGATCGCACACGGATTAAATGTACATACATATTTTTTACAGTTGGTCCGAAATCAGCTGAAGTCGTCACCCTGTTATTTGTTGTTGAAATAACGACAAATTCAGGGTATCAGACCACTTCTTAGGACATTTAAAAAATATACAACTTTTTACGATGCTCAATTGTAAATCTGTACAATCATTCCCTTAGACTTGCAACAATACAACAAATTTGAGCAAATATATTAGATACCCAGCCCCAGGGCTACTATTAGAGGGGGGGGCAAAGTACTATTAGAGTAAATAGGGCATATTAGCAATGCAAAGATTATATTATTTTGTAATCTTTCTTATTAGAGCAAACGTGGATGTTTTAGCAAGTATCTTGTCCACTGGTCTTCTAGGTGAATCCTTCATCCGCTTTGCGACACAAGTCCATATACTCATTCAGTGACTAAAACAAAAAATTAGTTAAAAACACACTTTTCAAACCCACATTTTGTATCCAAGCTTTATTATTCAGACAAAGTTGGACGGCGGCCTCGGATGTCAACTCCGGATTTTCTTCGCAAACAGCTTCCAACTAGAAATTCGACAAATTTAGACGTTTATAGGTCAAGAATTGTGTCCAACCTTTTCTTCAGCTAGCTTGAAAGTGTGGTATTTCATGTGGTATATTCCATGGTAGATTTTAGCTGCTAATTTACATCCACAGCAAACCAGAAACTCCTACAATAATGTGTGTATACTCAAAATTCTTATTATTCGAATTAAAAGTTTTTTTTGATTTACAGGAGGGCTTAGATCCTGACTTATTGTTTGGTACACAAACATTGGCTTTCTATGAGCTCATCCGGCCCCCGAAAAACATATGTCTTGGTACCCCCTGTGGTTTTTTTGCAAAAAAAAATATTTGATATCCACAAAAAACCCTACCCATTTTTAGACTTTTTAATCATTTATTCAAAATGTTGTTATATTTTTTTGCTTTGTCCCCCTTTGATTTTTTCGTAGGTTGAGGAGTCGGTGGAACGCATATAGAGCCCAAACATTCAATTTTTTTTTAGAAAAATTCATCTCTGATCATAAAAGAAGTTTTAAAAAATTTGGAATAATATCAAGCAGTGTGACCACAGCCATAAATAACTTTATTAAAAATAATTGAAAATCCGACCCTAGTATAGAATACTAGAGTGCACGCTGCGCCGATGGCGCATCAGCCCCAAAAGTTAATAGTACGGGTTGGCGCATTCGATGCTGTATTCATGCTCAGCGTAGTCGATTTACTTATATAAGTACCATTGAATACAGTAATACCCGCCAATTCTTGAATTCCTCGCGAGACAACAAAAAATTTATTTCAAATTCATTTCAAATTCTCCGAATTTTCCGATTCTGATCAGCTCCATGAAAACGGGGAGATCCCCATGTTCCGGTCCTCTTATCGACCCGTTCTTTTTTTTATTTGACGCGCAAGGAGCAGGCGCATAATAGTCATCGACTTCACAGAAACTTTTTCTGCTGCCAAAAAAAAAGTTTTTACTATAGAGAAAATTTTTTTTCGCCGCACCAAACCCAAAACTTTATTGCATATTCCCCGAGCCTTTACCCGGTTTCCTAATCAAGGACACCAACTTCGAAAATTAATGATCGCAAAAAGTGGGCTAAAAAGTGAGTGTTTCGTACGGGGTGAAGCAGCGTCACATTGAAACCCCCCCAAAACTTATGCCTTATAAAACTTAAGTAAAGAGCACCCAAATATATGTTCCAGACCCCAGAAAAAGTGCGTAAAACACTTATTAGTCACAACTTCCATACGCTGGCCTGCCCCTAAGCCTAAGGGCTAAGCCTAAACTTGTTGTTCCAAAGGGTAGTTACAACGATTTTTAGAAGGTCTGATTTTGGGTTAGGGGGGTTTGGGTATTCTATACTAGCCTTTTTCTTCAGACAAGAAAAGTCGTTTTAAATTTTAAAATTGAAATTTTCATTAACATTCTAATTACCAACTCAAGTTTGAAACAGATTTCACTAATAATTCGCTGGTAGAAAATAAAATTAAACAAAATTACCACAGCAGGAAGACATGGATTTTCGACATCACCGAAATTTGGCTCATTTACTAACAAAGTGTCCCGATTATAAGTTTCCTGGGTGAACAGCTGCAGAATGGCTGATATATCGGCATTTGCACATGCCTGCAAATAGAAATGTCAGCAAGAAAAGCGGTGAACCACAATTTATTTTACTTGACAGGTGTCAGCCACAAGAAAGTTGTCGCCATCAAGTGTGTACAAATTGGTGTAGTTATTCATAGCTGCTTGGAATCCATCTACCCATTTGACTTTGTTGGTGATCTTCTGGCAAGCCTTCACATTTTTCTGGTCGAATTCATCCAAAGCGCACAGGAAATTCCAGTCTAAAATTCAGTTTCCATTTTTTTTAAAATTATATGACTGAACCCTAGAAATGGCACGTTGACCAAAAAGTGGTCATGTTACATTTGTAAGCCTCGGCTTGGGTGTCAGGAAGAGGGAAAAAGAATCTAGGAATATATTCATCTCAGCTCCAAAATAACATATTTTACCTGCAGATGATACACTACACACCACAAATATACCCCTAATTAACCTTTGACCGAATTTTTCAAAAAATTTATTTATTTTTACTGGTTCAAGCCCCAACCCAATTGTAATTACTGGGACGCAGTTAAAGTTACACAATTTTTTGTAGCAAAACTTTTAATCTGTGAGAAAACAATTTTAAAATTTAGCATGCACAGGGTGTTTCAAGAAATTCGCACACTTTTAAACTGCCATAATTTTTTGTTCTGACGCGAATTGGAAATTCTGTAAACGCAGATCGTCTCAGTTTTTGATGACAATTTTTTTGGTATATAATGTGAAAAACATGATTTTTGCTTGGTCCCCCTTGTTGTTTTGGCCTTACCCATCCAAAGGCCACCTACAGACCAGGAGCCAAACAACAGGGGGACCAAGCAAAGTGGTTTTGACCTTATATACCAAAAAAATTGTCATAAAAAACTGAGTCGATCTGCGTTTACAGAATTTCGAAATCGTGCGAGGACAAAAAGTTATGACGGTTTAAAAGTGTTCAAATTTCTTGAAACACCCTGTACTCTACTATATTTCAGAAAAATGCAAAATTTTTTGAAAGCAAATTTTAGTACTCCGAAAGGTTGAAATACTTTTCGACCCTGAAATGGCGCTTTTTCTGCCGGAAATGGCACTTTTCCTGCCGGAAATTTGAAAAAGCTTTTGTTTTCGGGGGTTTTCTTTAATTTTTTTTTGACTAGCGTGTAGCCCAGGATCTCAACTTTCTTACAAGCTATCAACTGACCAGATCAGGTTTTAAAAAGTTGGAAGAAAAAATCTTTAAAGGGACCAAATTTTTGGAAAAATTTGTTCTGTTCAAAGACTTTTTCCTCCAACTTTTCGAAACCTGATTTGGTCAGTTGATAGCTTGCAAGAAAGCTAAGATCCTGGGCTACACGCTGGTCAAAAAAAATTGAAAAGTAATGAGAAAACCCCCGAAAACAAAAGCTTTTTCAAATTTCCGGCAGGAAAAGTGCCATTTCCCGCAGGAAAAGTGCCCTTTCAGGGTCAAAAAGTGTAACAACCACTCCAAAAGTCCTCGTTTCTCGAATTCCTGTGAAGGCAAACTTTAATTCTCAAATATGACCCTTCAACTAACATTACTTTATTTTGCAACTTCTTTGCTGCATCTTCAGAAAAAAGCTTCAATATTTTTCACTACGATATATTTAACCTAAAACTGCCCTTACACCCGACAAATAATTCTAAAAAATACAAAGTTTTGTTTTCCTTAGGCTAACTCAAATTTCAATTAGCATCTATTTATCAGTTTCCAGTAAATTTTAAAATAAAGTAAAAATGTTTTACAGTAAAAGTTAGTTCTAGCTCCCAGAATTGCATTTTTCAAGAAAAGTCATAAATTTGCCGTGTCTTTTTTACCTCTGAAAATTTTTTGGTCACAGGTTTATTTTATGTTGTCAACACGGTCGGAGTAAATTTGTAACCCACTACATTTTAAAAGTAATTTTTTATATCAACCATGATGAGCCAATATTGGTTAGTCAATATTGGCTATCGAAATCAGCAAAATTTGCACATGAGATGGTCATAATTGGTTTTCACTACATGGAACAAGTAAAGAACACGCCCGCCCACTCGGGTTAACAACATGCACCCAGATTTTGCCTTCGTCCCCCAGGCTAATTTTTTTGAGGAACTATTGTCTTTGTTATTTTTCATATTTTTTCCATAAAAGGCCACGATTTTATTAAGGCCCTGGCTATACTTCTTTCAACTTTCATGAAAGTTGAAAGTTTCAACAAAAGTATAGCTACAAAATACATAAAACTTTCGCTTTCAACTTTAATTTTCAATTTCCTAACTTGAAAGTTGAAATTAAAAGTTGCAAGTTGGTCTTATTTTTTCACTGTTATCCGTTTTTACTTGTTCTTTATAGTCCCTATTGCATTGTTATGTGCCTGTTGTATGAGTTTTGATCTTTGCTTCTTTTAGAATGGCTGCTACTCCTACGCACAAGGATCTGACGGATGCAGAAAAAGCTACTATCATCGAGGAAGTTCGTGTTCGACCAGCCATATGGGATACGACGCAAAAGGATCACTCGAAGCGTGCAGCGGTGGACAAGTTGTCGATGGAAATTGCTGGCTTCATGACCAAGGAGAGTCACATCATTACAGCTTTGTTGCTTTTATCCCATTCATTCTTTTTGTGATGCAGCCGGAATTCCTGCAGGGAGACAGCTTGGCAACGTTGGCGAAGTTCCGTACATGATTTTGGCAGATGGTGGCTTTGGTCTCTCCGACTACGTGATGACGCCATTTACAGTGCCTTCAACCAACACAAAGAGTCCGATTCAACAGCAGATTGTCGAGGTCCTTTTTACTTTATCACTTGATAGCAGACAGCCCCACAGCATTTGTAGGTTTAAAATTAGCCAAATTCTGAGAGAAGAGCTTATTTTGGAAAGTTGATGTTAAGTGTACCAACCATTAGTGCTCTTGACGGTCTGCAAAAAGTTGAGTGTGACAGCGTGGTTCAGCAAGGCTTGCAGGAAGGTATTCACGTGTGTCTTCAAGCCATTGTCACCCATTCGCACCTCCTCATTACTTACTGCTATTGCTTTTTCTCGTCTCAATTCTTCGTCCGCTGAAATAATTATTCGTTCAGAAATTAATTGAAAGTTGTATGGAAAAGGCTACTTTTAACAACTGAGTGACCAGCAATTTCAGAGCTAATAGCTGGAATGAGATCGACGATGGGAATGACTGGCTCAATTATGTTTTCGGATCGACTGTGCTTCACCTGAAATGCAAATAAATCTAGGTTTGTAGAGAAAATTAATGTGCGAAAAGCCTACATATCTGATCTCAACGATCAGGTACTCATCAGCTATTTGATCGCACCAGCCAGCATACTAAATGCTCAAATTGTAAATAGATGCTACAGTTAAACACAGGAGCAACTCACAGTGGAACTGTTTTTGTAGCGGCGAATATCCTAAAAAATTGAGAGTATGTTTTGCTAACGGTCGAACCTAATGACAGTTAAAAGTGGTTTTTTAATGACTCATTCAGGAACTCGAAGTTGGAGTAACTAGTATACATGATGCAGAATACGAGTCCCTGAACGAGCCATAAAGTCCAATTTTTGTTCAATTTCTACTCTGAAACCGTTATTGAGAAAAAATTTCAAACACAGTTCCCATGATTTATAAAATGGGTAATATTAAAATCTGTCCGCTAATTTGTGGAAACATGCCCGCTAAAAAAATTAGCAGGCATTTTTCAGAAATTAGCGGGCAGAATTAAATACCACCGTATAAAATTTGGGTAGGGGAAACTTGTCAAAAACGAAAATTGTCAACAAATTGCCTTGGTCCTCCCTTTATTACAAAATGTAAAGAATTAAAAAATTTTCATTGTGCCCCGAATTGATATTTTAGAATTTTTTTTGGCCAAAAGAGATATTAAAATAGCTTTAAGTGAGAAGGTACTTCTTTCAGTAAGTCAACTCTCAATATAGTGGGGTCACTGGGGTCGCCAAAAGAGTATATCAAGAGTAACACTATAGCGAGAGTTGACTGTTTATGGAGAGATGACTGTGTAGCAAGAGGTGACTGTATACCAAACCATTAAAAAACTGTAAGACTTGAATATTAAAAACGCTTTATTTGACATGTAATAATAAACTCAGGGATGGACACGGCCCGGCCCGCCGGGTCGTACCTGCTTAGGCCGGTAAAAATTCTCATTAAATCTCCCGCCAAAACTACCCAGCCGAAGCTTCATAATAGGCTTACCAAAAATACCGATTTTCGAAATTCCAAGAAGGAAATTTTATTTGATTGATTTTATTTGTTTGAATTTGGCCAAGGCAAAATTTTTGACAAATCTCGTTTTTGACAAATTTCGTTTTGAAAATTTTTGTCTTAACAAGTTTCGTTACGACAAAATTCGTTTTTGACAAGTTTCCCCTAGCCTAAAATTTTAGACCATCGTAGTATCCGGTTGACGGAAAAGTCATGTTACGATCTAACGACCATTTTAGTCAGTCTCCAGATCGAGAATAATCGAGGTTTGACTGTGTACTGTGAACAAAGGGTACAACTGGCGTGCATGGATTTTTCGCAAGTTATAATTTTATTAAAATTGTTTGATGAGTTTCACATTTTACACATCAATTTTAATTTTGAAACTTATCAAATAATTTTATTGTAATTTATATTTATACTTGCGCCGTCCTTGTCCTTTTAGCGCCGAAAAATAAACTTCCCAGTTCCGACGAAAGTTCAACTTTTTTTCTTCTTTGTTGTGTTATGTTTTGCACAAAAATATGAGCGCAATGGTTTCTTCAATATACGAAGATTTTAAAAACTCCTTAACACACACTAATTATATCATTAAGTTGATGGTGCAGTAGTGAGAGGGGATAGAAATCAGCCGATATTGTGAACTAATCTAAGACCTACCTCTACATGTTCATCAGTAGCAGTGGGTTGATTGAGCAGAAGAGGCAAATATTTCTGAAGCAGATTCTGATTGTCCACTTTCCACAGAGGGCAGTCGGACTTGAAAGCCTCCTCTTTAACCACCAGAAAAGTTCCCTGAACATAATAGAGTTTTATTTTAGGCAGATACCTTATTTCCTCTATTAACTCCCCTCCCCAAAAGTGGGAATTTTCAACTTTAGGGTATTGCCTATTGACTCACTTTTTTTAATAGACTCTAGAGCATGTAACATACTAAAATGTGGTCCAGATTTCCAGCTACATTTTGGTGTGTTACATGCTCAAGAGTCCATTTAAAAAAGTGGATCAATGGGCAATACCCTAAAGTTGAAAATTCCCACTTTTGGGGAGGGGAGTCAATAGAGGAAATACGGTAGTATATAAAGTAGGAGCATACTTTGGGAAGACTTCGACCGTCGGCTTTGGAGAAACATTTGAGCCTCTCGGCCACAAAACTGGTGTCACACTTAGATTTCGGCCTAGCTGACACAAAATTATCGTCTACTGTTGAGGGCGTCTCCACCTGCGTTTCCTCACTTCCATTCCATTGGTTGTTGACCAGACGGCGTTTTTTAGAGTGAAAGCTGGATTCCCAGTTGTCATCTATTAAGGAAGCTCTTCTGGATGAATTGTCAGACCCAAAATGGTTGGGGCTTGAAGTGGGGTCTACTTCACAACTAGAACTATTATTTTGTCATGCGTAAATTTTAGTTGCATATGGAAAACATTAGCATAAGACCCTTTTTATTGATTTTTAGTTTAGCCCGTAGCCATTAACTTAGCCGCATGGAGACGACAGGACAAGCAAGCTTTTGAAAAAGTCAATCAGTAAGATGATTTTGCGGGTCAAAAAGTGCGTCATTGAAAAAGCGTCATCTAGCAGACATGTTACCCCATGGCTCAGCAGCCAAGAAGCTAACCCTGGCCTTGACCGTGTCCTAGAAGGGGGCGGTTAAAACGTGAAGACACCTTCTTTTTTTTGAAAAAGTGCCTCTTTTTCTTTCTTCCTATTGAAAAGGCATAAATTTGCTCACTTCTTTTAAACTTTATCGTAGCCTTGAGGTTCTAGTTTCTAATGAGATATCAGTTGTTGCATCATCTTTGCAAAATGTAGCACAAAAAGGTAAAAGTATGAGGCGAGTCAGAAAAATAATTTGGTTCATACTTTCACCTTTTTGTGCTACATTTTGTAAAGATGTGGCAACTACCTCGTTAGCATAGTGACCGCCCGTCCTCGTCCGGACGGTGCTGAAACACCGGACGGCCGACACTGCCGTCCGTCTTTTTTAGCGGACGGCCGCCTAAAAACGTCTGGGATGACAGACGGTTGGCAACGGCATACTTGGACGGGACGGCCGGCGGCCGACCCGTCCAAGACCGTCCTGTACTAGACCGAGACCATCCCGTACCCGTCTATATTAGAATCTTTTGTTTTTATAATGTTTAGCAAAAATAAACCTATTTTTATTCCATTTAACATTTATACTAACTAATTAATTGTACTAGTTTTTATTGCGCAATGTTTGTATTAACATGTTTACGTTCTTTTGAGGATCTTTTCCATAATGACAATGCATGCGGAATGAAGAAGAGTGGGTATCAACGAAGAACTCTTAAAGTCTCGAACACTTTTGACATACAACTCGAAATATATTTTTCAAATTGCTGTATATTTTTCATGAAGACTAATTTATCAAAATAAAAAAAATTACAAGCAAAAAATTGACAGAAAGTTTTTTACTATCGTATTTCTTCTAATAGAAGGCTCCCCTCAACTTTGAGGGTCTGAATCTCGGAGCTGAGTTAATATTCTGGGAAGCTGTTTTTTGCGTTTTCTTAACTTGCACGAGCTCTACCGATTCCATTTTTCAGATCTTAGTTGAGCGCCCAAAAATCTCGAGATCGAATTCAAACTTTTTCAATTTTTCGGGGATTGAAAAATATAAGGCCCGGGCCCACTATTGGAGGAAATACGGTATTTTGGCCGGCCGGCGGACGGCCTATTAGCAGCTAAGAGACGGCTGGTGGACAGCCGGCATCAGAAAATTTATATCGGACAGTCGGCGAAAAATGTTGCAAGACGGCAAATTATTGGACGGCCTGGCATTAGAAAAAAATTTCGGTCAAAAACGTGTAGGACGGGGACGGGACGCCGTCCGAATTTCAAGAAGCGCAGTCACTATGCTCCTTAGAAACTAGAATGGCAGTGCTATCTGATAGTGTTGAAATTTTTAAAAACAGTGGGCAAATTTATGCCTTTTCATTAAAAAAAAGGAGGCACATTTTCGCCAAAAGAAGGCATTTCAAAAATGGCTGCGATTTGGACTATTTCAAAAGATATGTACTTTTTTCGGGCCCCCAAATCTTTTTTATTCTTTGTAGTTTTACGTAAAAACTTTTTTTGCTTTAAAATGCAATAAGCACTAGATAAGATGATTTCTTCCTACAAAAGTACAGTCAAACCTCGGTTAGATGGCACCCCCAAAAGTTCATTCCCGCCTTGGGTCCGACACTTTTTCAGCTCAATTTTCGAAATCTTTTGCTAAATGTGATTCGCCAGTCTAGTCCGAAATATCGCAAGGATTCTGTTTTGCCGGTCGTTTTCCAAAATTTTTAAATTTCGTCATAAAGACCCGCGAACCTCGGTTATCCGGCACCTTTTTAAAAGGGTGCAGGATAACCGACGTCCGCGGGTCTTTATGACGAAATTCAAAATTTTGGAAAACGACCGGCAAAAACAGAATCCTTGCGATATTTCGGACTAGACTGGCGAATCACATTTAGCAAAAGACTTCGAAAATTGAGCTAAAGAAAGTGTCGGACCCAAGGCGGGAACGAAATTTTGGGGGTGCCGGATAAACGAGGTTTGACTGTCTAGGGAAATGTTATTTTCTTAAAGGACCATGGTCACACGTTCCAAATTGTCCCCCACCAATTCAAATTTTTTTTCCTAATCATTGAACTTCTGTACGGATTTTTCCTCTTGGTTTCTAACAAAACAAGGCCTAGAATTTAATTTTAGGTAAAGTTTTGTTAGAAACCAAGTTAAAAAATCCGTACACAAGTTCAATGATTAGGATTTTTTTTTTGAATTGGTGGGGGACACTTTTCTTTGGTCTCTCACTCTACTCTTTGGAGTCGTTCCAAATAACCAGTGTTTTTAAAAGTCACACTATCCCACTTGGGTCACACTAGCTTCACCGACATTTTTAATTGAAATCTTGTTTTCTTATCTCAGATGTTTTTACACCATCTTGTAGCTGAAATTTTTCTCTATCGATTGAGTGGTCAAACGGTTCAGTTAAACATAATTTTTGACAAAATCACACCAAGTGTGACCTTAAAGTCACACCTTTTCATAAAAAGTGCGACTTGGTGTGATTTTGTCAAAAATTATTTTTAACTGGAGCGTCTGACCACTCAATGGATAGAGAAAAATCTCAGCTACAAAACGGTGTAAAAATATCTGAAAACCAAAAACAAAATTTCAGATAAAAAGGTCGGTGAAGTTAGTCAACTATCTAAAGATTTAAAATGACTTACTCCATTGACTTTCTCCTCTTTTCTTTCTTGTGCTTCTTATGTTTTTTTTTCTTGTGCTTTTCCTTCTTTGACTTTTCTGAAATTCATAACCTATTAAAACCAGAACCAAAGTTTTCAACCGTCAATCAGAGGCGGGTGAACATTAAAGAATATCAACCAAATTGGTGCACGTGATGTGTGCCCACCTCTGTGGTCAACCCACCTTGTCCAGCCATCACCCAGTCCTTGTCTTTATCCTTTTTTTTCCGCTTTTTCTTCTCCTTTCTAGACACCATCTCCACATATTCATTCTCCATGCTTTGATCTGACTCTTTTTTGGCCGTCAGCAGTTTGATGACTAATTTGGGCAGTATTGGTCTTGGCAATTCGTTGGATCTGAAATCGTTCCTATTGTTGTGTGCACAAAAGTAAATTTAGTGCATTTGACTTACCTAACCATTTCACCCTCCTGCTGTTCATCCGGCTCCTCTATTTTAATGAAACAAGTGGCTAGGGGCAGTTGTTGCTCCTCGGGATTGTCCACTTCTTGTTCCAAGCACACACAGTCATTGTCCTCTGCATATTCACTTTTCAAGAAGCTGGATGCTCTGCTACTTCGCCGACTTCTGATCAATTGAACTAGTGTGGAAGTCGAGAAAGAGCAGGCTGCTGAAGTTTGTGGAGTGGCGCCTGAAAAAGTAATTTACATGTGTTTCGAGTAAAATGGTGTGACTGTAACGACAACGATCATGGGCAAAAACTGTCTTTTATGGTCTGTCATCAAGCAGACCATAAATTTTTGGTTGACTTTTCGACGGACTTCACTTACAGTAACTCGTCGAAAAATCTTTGATGACTCTGTGCGCACACTCGTTGGTCGACCGTCGAGGTCGATGTCATGTTTTTAGCTTTTTTTGTCATCAGCGATGAAATTTTCTAAATTTTTTGCAATGTTTATACAGGGTGACGCATAAAAACTGGTGCAATTTTCGAAATTTGCGTGATTTTGTTTAAAAGCTTTTAAATGCTTTTGTCGCGTTTTTTTGCTATTTTTGTTTGTGTTTCTGTGCAAAGTAGCTGCTTGCACGGTTCTCTGTTTGTATTTTTCAGAATGGCAGAGCGAAAAATTCAATATCTGAGACCGGCTTTCGTTTGGTTGAGTCAAAACAAGAAGAAGATCGGTGATATCGCAAACCTTTTCGGAGTGGGACGCAACACAGTCGGCAGAGTCGTCAAGCGATTCGAAGAAACGGGTGGCCAAAAAAAATAGAAAAAGATCTGAGCCGCCAATATTTGCAAGGAGCGAAGAATGTGTGGCAGCCGCAGCCATAGCAATCAGTTGGAGGAAAACATTTCGAGTAATTTTTGGTCGATACTTTGTGGTTGGAATCTTTTTTGTTAGAGCCTTTGTTGATATCAATAAACTATTGTTTCACCTTGTACCTGTGAAATATGTCGTCGTTGTATTAAAATGTGACAAGCGCCCATAATTAACACCTTAACTCCCCGGGGGGGAGGGTAAACTTTGGCTGAATTTTCCATTTTTGCACCAGTTTTTATGTGTCACCCTGTGTATCTTTAAATATAAAAACGAAAGCTTACATTCTAAGCTATTTTCTACATCAAAAATTTTGATTTATGGGACAAGAGTGTAGGTAAGTTGGAGATTGGTCGATGTCGAGGTATCGACCGTGACATCGACCAACCTCCAACTTTTGTACTGTTACACACACTTTTATCACATTAACCAATTTTTTTTTGATGTGGAAGATAGTTTATTAAGATTTAGCTAAGATTTCGTTTGATATATAAAGCATCACTAACAATTTAGAAAAATTGATCTCTGATGACAAAAGAAGTTGAAAAAACACGACATGCTGTGTTAAACTAACCATCGTCAGCCAAAATATTAGAGGAAAATTGGTTGTGAACTGTTGATGCTCCAGGATCTGTTTGTTCCACTACATTCTTCTGCACCAAATGACGTTTTTTGGGCACGACATGTTTGATCAGATCCTATAACAATGGTCGGATAATGAGTAATCGGTTATAAATTAGTTCAAAACCGATTCATTTTCACTGCTGTTGACTGTAGTCGGCACGTAGACACTCTGAACCCCTATTTTCGGGGTATTTGCTGGCTTGGCTGTTGGTGGTACAATGGACGGCTCTGGCTCTTCGTCATCGGTGAAGCTAAATGCGTCATCTGGCTTGTCTAAAATTAATGATTTATTTAGGCAACTCACTAAATCACAAGCAAAGTAAAAATATATTGACAGAATACGCAATCAATTTGAATAAGCTTGATTACGACCAAACTTATCTGCTTTTAATTAAACTTTCGGCGTTTCTTCTACTTTCTTCTAAGTCTCGATTGGTTTTTTGTGTTTGGTCTACATATTTTTTGTAGAAATTTTTTCGGTGAAGGGACGTTTTGCCCATTTTCAGACAAATGTCCAAAAATGCGCAAAACGTTTTGCCAAATTTTGCCATGGTCTCCATGTTGATTTTTTTTTCAGATTTTTTCGAATTTTTACGCACTTAGGCTCAGGGTAGACCAGCCCATGTTAGGACAGACTCAAACGTGCGGTTGAAACATATTTAAAGAACTTTCACAAAAAACTTTTTGCAAAAAAAAATCAACAGGGGGCAAGGCAAAAAAACGTTTCGTCCATTTTTGGACATTTGTCCGAAAGTGGGCAAAACGTCTATGCACCATTTTTTGTTTGTAACGTGTAATTTCTCGACAATTAACTCTTTTTACTTTAATCTGGATAAGCACTATGGCGTGATAAACTAGAATGGCCAATATGAGGGTTGACAAGTAAGCATGGCTAGGGCGAAAAGTAATGCCAAAGCAGAATAAATTTATTTAGCGTTGTAATTTAGCGTCGTTCATATTCATTGTGTTTTGGGTTGAAACTTCGAAACCCATTAAAAGTAAACAATTTATTTTTACGAGAAATGTGATATTTTTAAAAGAAGCGTCGGGTTATCAAGTGCAACGTCCTCTCTTTAACCCTCAAACTACTAACAAGGGAACCGATCAAACTGTACGATTCAATTCAAAAATTCTTACAATGCCATCTTGTAGAGCATAGTCGATTTACTACATAGAATTTTAATATTTTTATCTAACAGACAGAAAAAATCGAATCTGGAGACTCGAGAAAAATGTCAAATTAGACCAAAAATTGCCTTGGTCCCTCTTGTGGATTTTCGAAAACATACGTTCTACAGTCAAGTCTTTATATAATTACACCCCAAAAAGTTCGATCCCAAGCTGGGTCAGACACCTTTTTTCAACATACCGGCTCAAAATAGTTTCGGACCCTGCTAGGGATCGAACTTTTAGGGGTGTCACCATATCACAGGTAGATTATAAACAAATATGTTTTTAAGTATCCACAGGGGGGACCAAGGCAGTTTGCGATGTTGATGGGCTCTAGTGGAGAATCCGTGTCCAAAATATGCCTTGGTCCCCCCTGTTGTTTTTGAATTAAAAAATTTGTTTGAACTTACTTGTCCTACAACGATATTAACCAAGGCATTTTTTGAAAAGAAAAACAACAAGGGGGACAAAGCTCTTTTTCACGAAAAAACAACAACAGGGGGACCAAGGCATATTTTGGACACGGATTCACCACTAGCGCCATGTTGATGTTTCTCGAGTCTCCAGATTCGATTTTTTCTGTCTGTTTTTCTGTGTGCTAGCAAAAAATGTTAAAATTCTATAAAGTCAATCGACTATGCGCTACTAGATGGCATTGTTAGAATTTCTGAATCGAATCGTACAGTTCGATCGGTTCCCTTGTTAATAGTTTGAGGGTTAAAGAGAGGACGTTGCACTTGATAACCCGACGCTTCTTTTAAAAATATCACACTTCTCGGAAAAATAAATTGTTTGCTTAATGGGTTTTGAAGTTTCAACACAAAACACAATGAATATGAACGACGCTAAATTACAACGAAAATTTGTTCTGCCTTGGCATTGCTTTTCGCCCTAGCCATACAGTTCGATCGGTTCCTTTGTAAGTGAGTCTTTCAACTCATGTAAACTTTTAAATTTTTTTAATAATGCACTTTTAACTCGTTTTTTTTTGTTATAAGGCAAATCATACCTCCATTGAAAGCTTATTAATTGCTGTATATCAGTGTGTTAATATTTTTCAAAAATATTAATCAGCTTTGATTTGGAGCTAAAATTGACAAATCAAGGTGAATATCAGAACAGGTCATCGTTTTGGCTTTTCTGTGGCAAAAAAACGTTGCCGTAGTTTAAGGGTTAAAAATAATTGTCACCATGTGAGGCCGACGTGCTTGGCCCAGCTAACTCTTTTACAGTGAAAATTGAAGATCTGCTGGACTTGTAGATGGGTACTCTTGTAGATCTGGCCGCATTAATAGCCATATTTCCCGTCATTTTGGCACTCATGTTGGATGTATTCTTCATAGGTGATTTACTAGGGGATATTTTCGGCAGAAACATCAATGGTAAGCCCGAAGATTTATTGCTCAGAGCTGGAGTGTCAGGTTTGGATTGGAGAGAAGCAGAAGAGGTAGAAGGTGTGGAACAAGCATTGCTTTGGTTGGGCGACGAAAATACAAATGGTTGGCTTGTGGACAGCGAGAGAATGTTTGCACAAGGCTTTTGCTCAGTATCTTCATTTGTTGGTGAGTCTGGTGGCGTAAACTGGAATTGTGACATTTAATTGAGTTGTGATTATGGGCAAAATTAAAATACCTGGGGTGGGTTCAGTAAATAAGGCTGTTTGTCTGACTTATCAGGTGTCTTGAATGCGTCCAAACTGAAGAGAGATGAGGAGGTAGTGGGCAGTGGAGCAATTATGTTGGCGTCATTCTGCCGGGCCACTAAAGACACCAATCTGTCCAGTTCGAAGTCGGCATTCGCCAGTTCTTCCGCCTGTTGTTCATCGTGCATGCTCTCGTGGCTGCGCATCGATGAACTGGATGGTTTGCTGAAATTGACAGCAGTAAGTTTTGTTTTTATGTGGTTCAAAAGTCATGGTCCAGAATATACGGGCAGTACACAGCCACACCTAAGATATTCTTTGATGACAGTTCGTGGGTTTTCTCCAATGTTTTGCACTTTTATATAAAAATAACAACTATTAGCAAAAAGTTAGAAAAGACGGAAAGGCTCCAACGTTTTTTATTTCTATAGACTTTGGAGACCTATCACGGGTCTCTTTTGTCGTACCCGAACTTTTTTGGTAACCATAAAAAGCTCAAAACATCGTTAAATGCACCACTAACTGTCCCATGTCCCCATTGTTGGCACTTGACCGCTTAACATATGAAAGCACTCACGTTTCGCATGAACTGCTCCTCTGTTCCATGGACAAACTCTTGGAAGTGGACGGCACTAAGGTGTCCTCAACGCCAAAAAAGGATGCAGGGAATAAAGCGTTGTGGCAGCCGTCCTTAGCTCTCTCTATGAGGTAGTCTCCAAAGTCATGCAGCTCTAGGGCTGACAGTTCTTCCACAGAAGCATTGCTCAGTCTTGTGGCAGCTATATTTCCTGCAATACCACCCTTGTTGCCACCCTCATTCATTACCGTTGTTTTGGTGGTCGTGTAGTTTAGAGGGGAGGAATCAACGGCTTCGTGGGAGGGAGGGTGTGAGCTAGTGCTCGCTGACTGCGAACAACTCGGCGGGGACATACCTGTCCAGGCTTTTTGATTAGAAGTCTTCGGTTGATTGGACACACCAGTATAGGACATACTAGAGGCGGCTGTAAAAGATTCAGTGACGGCATTCAGCGACTGCGAAGCAAACAACAATGGGTTGGGCATGCATGCCGCTGCTGCTGCAATTTAAAAAATTTAGACATACTGACGAAATCATTTGAACTGAGAAATGCGATTTACCTACAACAGCCGCTTGATTCTTAAAGTTTTGCTGGATGTAGGAGGGATCGCTGGAAATTCAAGAATGTCATTTTTTGCCTATTACAGTCGAATCTACAATGTGTCGGTCGTTTTTTTTTATTTAACAATTTCGGCATCTAGTGACTAGATATGGTGTCACCATTGAGTTTTCATTTTTTGTCATTTTCAATTTCTGAAAAAAAAAGTCGGACTCTCCGAACGATAGTGACATATCTGATCTAACAAAAGACGTTCAAAATTACAATAAAAAAGTGTGGGAGGCATCAGGAGAAGAACTTGAAGAGGGTTTTCTTTTAAGAGGTTGGAGTCTAACCGTTAGACTACGCTTAACCAATTTGAAGCCTACCTAGCATTAACGGCAGTCTGCAGAGCATTGTACATAGGCAGCATGACAGCCATTTTGTTGGCCTAAATTTGCAAGTAAACATGGATCATGAGTCATGACACTAACAAATTTTCGAATTCGTTACAATGCTTTCGACGGAAATTTTCAAATGAGAATTTACATAAATGCAAGAAAATCGTTTGATAGGCTTCAGATTTTAATTATTTTAATTAACACGTGGTTTGGTTGTGATTAACCACGAGCTTTGCTAACAAACTGGTAAAATTCACTAGTGCTTGAAAATATACTAAAGCTTTATGAAATATTTAATTTAAAGTTGCCTGATCAATCCAAGAAGCGGTTTGTTGGCATTGAGCATTCCAGGAAGAACCCAATTGGTTGGTGGAAGGCAGGAAGCCGGCTGCACCACTCGACAATTGTTGTAGAGAAGACATAAATAGAGGTGAGGTAACGACATTGCTCGTTCCTGCCACACTGTTCAGCCCTAGATACATAATTATAACTTTTAATCTATACAAAATCCATCAAAATCACCTGGGAACTGTGACGGGAAGGGATTAGCAGCAAAGTTGATGTTGGCATTGGAAGGCAGGCTATTCTTCTGATGGTCCATCCCTTAAACCACACAATAAGGTGGAAGTAATACTGTAATAGTCACTTTAATCAAAAGATGTATTTGTTCCAAAACAACGTGGTCGACTTGGTGATAGTATTACAGATAATATATTATCTTTGTACAAAAAAGCGTGCATGGCTTGGTGGGTTTGATGGTGCAGTCTACTCTCCATATGTGCAAACAACTTCAAGTTCGTCCCCGTCTAGGGTCCGAAACCTTTTGCCGAATCTGATTCGTCAGTCTATTCAGAAAAATCGTAGAGATTCTTACTTTACCAGTCGTTACTAAAAAAGCACAGTTTTGCTGAAAAAGCACACATTTTTTGAAAAATAGGTGTGCTTATAACAAAAATGCGGCTATTTTTAAAAACGACCGGCAAAATCAGAACTTCTACAATTTTCTGATCAGACGGACAAATCAGATACAGCAAAAGACCTTAAAAATTGGGTTAAAACACTGTCGGACCCTAGGCGGCAACGAAGTTTTGGGGGTTTCGTTAAATCGGGAGTCGACTGTAGTTTCGTGGTCGCTCTTTTTTGAAAATACCCTAGGTTCGGATATCACTCGAATCCGCACCCTTTGTTGCACTCAAAAAAGCACTGCCAAAGCAAAATTATGAGCAAAATGTATGAATTTAGCCCAAGGGCACAGGGGCAACATCCTTTTTAAGGATTTTCAACCAAAAAAGTTGAGTAATTATTGTTTACCGGTCAAGTTTGGTATTAGAAGAAGAAGACCCCTTAAAAAATGGTGATGTAGAAACAAAATTGAGACGGCCCCTCAACTACATCATATAATGCTTTCCTAGTTCTGGCTTCCTTCCCCCACCCCTGCGTCTCTGACCTTGTTACCCTATGTACACACCGCTTGGAATGGAGAGGAGTGGGCAGAGGCAATACATCTCCTTGCTCTGCCTCTTTGGCGTGTTGGTGTGTCTTGCCTATTGATTAGGTCTTTTTGCTTGCACTGCCTTTCATTTAATGGCATGTCATGGAATTATTTAAAATGTTTGGAATCAATAAAGAAATAAAAAGGTGTAGTTCACAAAAAAAATACAATCAAATTTAATCACACTACACTTCATTACAAATTTTTTTTTAGTTTAAAATAAGCGACGGACGGCATTGCGCACTTTTTTTCGATCATTCGGTCAATCGCCTTCAAAACTTTAGGTTTAGTTTACAGTTCTAAGTAAGTAAACAGAAGCTTAGTACAATTTTAATTGGTTATTGCTAACACAGATAAGTGCACTGCAAATCATGTTGTTCTTGTTGTGTGCAACTACTGGGTTTTCGAAAAAGTCTTACATTAAGAAAACTTTTTATAGGTTGCAAAAAAGAAGTTTAATAAAAATGCAGCTAAAACATTTGATGGGTTTCACAATCTCATTTTATCTCTGATATTTGAATTCTGGATCACATAAAAAAATTTTTGCAAATTTTTTTATGAATATAAATTTTAAATCCGTATTGTCAAGGTGCCAGATGACAAAGTCTCGTTAAAGCAAGACTTTCTAATGGCTTGTTCACGTACTTCGAGTTCGTGTAATCAAGTTCGTGGATCAAGGGTGTTGACGTAGCGAAAAAAAAACCGAACTCGAACACGAACTCGAAAGTGTTCACGTACTTCGAGTTCGACTTCAAGTTCGAGTCAAACTTGAAAGTATTCACTATTTATGTATATATTAATTCATGATTTTGTTATAAGGACGATAAAAATAAGTCCAATCACTATGAACTACTTTGAAAAATTACTGCATGAAGATCAATTAAATCATTTGCTCTTGGAAGTCAACATTCCCAATACCATTAAAAAATTCAACAAGCTTTATTCTGATATTTTTTTGCAGCTCAGGTTTAGACAGCTACAACGACTCACCAACTCTATCCACACAAGACAGTGGCCGTAACTCGCCAGCTCTCTCGCGCAAGCGTAAGTTGAAGCAAGGAGACATGGAGGAGACCATTCTGCAGGCCCTCAGTGCTGTGAACTCTTCACCCAGTGTTCAGCCGCTCTCCGATGTGGCCCTGCTAGTTGAGGATGTCCACCAGAGACTCAAAACAAGGGGCAAAGATGCTCGTGGCATTCTTTTGCAATACAATAGAGAGATCGAGAAGGTAGCCCACGAGCATGAAGAGTGGCTGATCGAGCACGAGGAATAAATAAATTGAAAAATTAAATAACAGTCCTTGCTTTATCTATAATAGTTCATGAAAATTCATAATTATCCTATAATAAACCGTTTCCGTAACAATGATTACATCGACTACATATTCAACACATGAAGACTTTCAAGTTTGACTCGAATTTGAAGTTGAACTCGAAGTACGTGAACACCTTCGAGTTTGAGTTCGAGTTCGACTTCAAGTTCGATTTCGGACCAAAGGTGTTCACGTAGCCAAAAAATCCGAACTCGAACACGAACTCGGAGTACGTGAACAAGCCATAATGGCTTGTTCACGTACTTCGAGCTCGAGTTCGTGTTCGACTTCAAGTTCGAGTTTGTGTTCGGATCAAGGGTGTTAACGTAGCCGAAAATGCGAACTCAAACTCAAACACGAACTAGAAGTACGTGAACAAGCCATAAACATCCCAATATTTCTCTGCTGACCGGTTGTGAGAAAAGCGCAGCAACGACACTGAAGTATCTTGCACTTTTTGACAGGTTGCAAAATATTTATGTTTATTAAAATTAAAAATAAATTTTAATAGGTTTCACATATTAAACTTGTCTTTGAAAAAGTTAATTGTGACCTCCATTAAACCTTTTCGAAGGAAAAATTTGATTTGTGAAACCTACCAATTTTTTTTGTAATTTTTATATATGTACGTTTTTGCAACCCGTCGATGATTTTTTCAAAGATTGCCCACCTTATTTCTCAGCCCCATCAAATGTACCCTTTTGAAATCTATTTTTTTAGTTTTATGAATATGAATATTTTGCAACCTATCAAAAAGTGCAAGATACTTCAGTCTCGTTGCAGGGCTTTTCCGACATCATAGCGGTGGCATTCAGGTGGGTTCGGGGTGGCAAGGTGGAGAGTCGGAGTATCAGGGTTTCGATTCTAAAAATCATGATTTCGAACCAAAAAAAATTCCAAGGAGTATCTTGGCTCTTCAGTGATTCAAAATGTTTTCAGTGGTGCTATTCAAAAAATATTGTTGTGTCTTATTCATATTGTAATGTATTTCTGTATAAGAAGTTTCAATAAAAATAATTTTGTGCCATACATTTAAGAAATTTTGAAAGCATTGAGTATTACAATCTTTTCAGCTTAGTTTGAGTCAAACAATAAAACAGTGCTTCGTTTTTGTAACACATAAACGTTGCCCAACTAACATAGTTAGTTAGATCTCTTAGTTAAATCTCAGTTCACTGAATGTGATAAAGCGTTTAAGTTCTTTTCGAATCACATGAAACGAAAAAACTCTTTTGTGAATCTTAAATTTTTTTGCATAAAATAAAAAATACTTTTAGAAAAGATCTGCGAAATTTAAATGAGATGCAAAACCAATGCAAAACCGGGCAAAAACTAGTGATTTACGAGTCTCGTTCAGATGCAGCCGAAATATAGGTAAAAAAGTAAGGTGTGCGCCTAGGGAGATTTGATCCAACCTCAGCGATGAGTATGAAGCTTCACAGCAACCCCTTCCCTTAAAGGGGCATGCCAACGCTAATAAGAGGTGGTGCCCGGGAATTAGAAATTTTTTCCTAATCATTGAACTTTTGTACGGATTTTTTAACTTGGTTTCTAACAAAACCATACCCCGAATTAAATTCTAGGCCTTGTTTTATTAGAAACCAAGTGGAAAAATCCGTACAGAAGTTCAATGATTAGGATTTTTTTTGAATTCCCGGGCACCACCTGCATTAGCGTGCGCATGCCCCTTTCAGAATCGCTCAGAACACACTACGGCGTGGTTTAAAGCCAAAAATAAATGGTTTTTGGTGGTTTACTGAAGGGAGTAAACATTTTGCGAACAAGCAATTTGAGTGAATCAGAATTGCAGTCTTATAGGCTCAATCGCTTAGAACTCCGCACTAATCCATTCTAAACCCCTTAAAACTACGCCAAACCACAAGATTCTGAGCGGTTAAGCCTATGAGACTGCATTTCTGATTTACCCAATCGCTTTTTCGCAAAAAGTTTAAAAGTGTAAACCGCCGAAATACATTTGTTTTTTGGCTTTTAGCTACTCCGGAGTGTATTCTGAGCGATTCTTAAGGGAAAAAGGTTTCTGTAGAGCTTAATATACCCATCGCTGAGGTTGCTGGTTAAAATCCCCCTAGGTGCACACCTTATTTTTTTACCTACCGTATAACCTCTATTAATCCCCCCCCTCATTTTTTGACCAGGATTTCAGACTTAAGGCCATTTTTGATTTTCAGGAGTTGAAAAATAATCCCCCTTGGGGATTAAAAGAGGTTATACCCATTTGTTATAGAAAAGGTGCCGTTATTGGGAGGTGCCATTATACAGAAGTTAGAGAGCTCTACTCTAGTAAAAAAAGGGTAAAATAACACGTGAAACTAGAGAAGAACTCGATTTGGGCAAGTAGAACTCAAGTTAGGCGAGTCGAACTTGAGTAAAGCGAGTAGAACTCAACTATAATCGGATCAAAAATCTCGAGTAGGATAGCGAGTAACTTTTGATCTACTAACTTTACTAACCGACCAGCATACCCTGATATAATGATTTATTTACAAGTTCCAATTTTTTTGATTTGATTGAGCTGGCAAGAAAGCCCTGCAGTATATGAAAGTAACTAACGCTTTCCTTACGGGTTCCGAACGCATTAGTCCAAAAAAATTCACCAACATCAGTAAAATTGTCTTTCGGGTTCTTTCTGTCGTTCGGGTTCAGTGAAAATTTTATCACTAAAATTGTAATTAAATAAATGATAGGTTATATTTTTTGATTTTTCCACGCAAATTTTGAAATCCATTAAACTGTTTTATTATGATTTTAGGGCTAAGTTCACAATGTAGAGGCAAAGTGAGCGCCTTTTAATTTTTAGATATATATATTTTTTCAAATTTTCAAAGTTTTAGTACCAAATTGTAGTCCTGAATGTCAGCTACATTGTGGTACCAAAACTTCTAGAAAAACAAAAAGTTTGTAGATCTAAACTTTAAAAGGCGCTCACTCCGTGCTGAAGAAACGTGTCAGAGTGAGCGCCTTTTAAATTTTACATCTACAAACTTTTCGTTTTTTCAGAAGTTTTGGTACCACAATCTAGCTGACATTCAGGACTACAATTTGGTACTAAAACTTTGAAAAATTGAAAAAAATATATATCTAAAAATTAAAAGGCGATCACTTTGCATCTCACTTAGCCTCTACATTGTGAACTTAGCCTAAGGTAAAACTTTGAAAATAATAAGGATTTGAAGTATTGTTCTGGTGGTCATCCCTTAAAGGGGCATGCCCACACCAACAAGTCCAATTTCAGATATTTGAATTCCCGAGCACCAGTTTTTTCATATAAAAACAAAATTAATTTGAATTTCAGTAGTCATTTCGACCGTTTTTTAGTCTTTTTATCGTCGAAATTCAAATTAATTTTGTCTCTGTAGGAAAAACTGGCGCTCGGGAATTCAAACATTTGAAGTTGGACTTATAGCGTGAGCATGTCCCTTTGACCCAAAAGTTTTCAATCACTTTCATCAGTCTAATTTCTTAGGACACCTCGTATAGATGGCACACTGTATCGAGAGTACATTGTACTTGTATTAATTTTAGCAGGTCTGTTCGCATCGATACGTAAAATCCTATCCTAGAGCCAAAAATTAAATTCAAATTCCCGCATTTTTATTTTTTTAAAGATCTATTAAAGTTGTGGAACAAACACCTGATTATAGCTTATTTTCGTCAAAAAATTGTGATCATCTTATATAAGCCAAAAATGATGCGGCAGGATAGTACAGCTAGGTAAGCATTTTAGAGTGAATGTAACAAACTATTTTGCTTCTTTTTACAAGACCAAACTTTTAGTCGGGCAGGGGTGAGTGAAAAGGAAAAAGACTTTGTGAAGTTTATGAAGCATTTCTGCACTCGCCTGGTCCAGTCTGTTGTGCAGGTAGTATATCCATTTGTTACAAGTTCCATATCCTCAAATACTTTTTTCTGTCACAGGCACGGATGGGTCAAATGGCTGTTGGACACTCTTGCTCACCCAATCCTGAAACTCCTGACTGGTTCAATCTGATTGTGGATGAAATTGGGGAAATCGCTGCCTACATGAAATCGGGTATAAAGAAGTAAGCAACTTGCTACTCTCACAGTCTATTCAACATCCATTCAATTTTCTGATTTGCAGTTATCCTCCTAAGTGTGCCGCTCTAAGTTTGGATTTTCTTCTGCACACAGCTGATGGGGATTCTCTGCCGTTAGAGTCTTGGTAAATTTCCTTTTTGTGTTTTTTGCTGTCTACAAAAATCTCTACAGGGTAGTTCGAGTTGACAGAAACCAGCTGGACGAGAATGTAAATGTGCACACAGCTCTTTACCATCAGATGTCTACTCTCCTCAAATCTGTGATTATGCAAGTTATTTTTGTATGACTTTACATTGGACATTATGCTAGCAGATGGGTGTGGAGGGGGTTAAGTAACCCTTTCAGATATCCGCATACCCGTGCCCGTTGCATAAGGATCCGATTTTGTAATTAGTCCGATTTTCGGACCCATTTTTCTGAAAATTCCGAAATCGTGTCTTGAATACAATGCTAAACTGAAAACCTCCGGAAACGCGAAAAATCGAAATTTAAAAATCGGACCGATTTTTATGCAACTGGGCACCGGTAGATTTTTTGGTGAAAATTACCTAGACCATATACCCAATTCCGGAAAACTCGAAATAACTCAAATCCGAATAACTAGCCAACAGTGGTCAAAACACGTTTTTGGGCACAACACAGATAACGAATTCCTGCCAAAACTCAGGACAGGGTGGAGTCAAATAACTCGCCTGCGTATTAACCTATTGGAAATGCTCTAACTTATGTTTTTTATTCAGGGCTTCTCGTTTTACACCTAGCTACCGGTTAGTTTGCTATTTTAGTAGATTTTTGTTACTGATATCATTTGAGGTATTACGTGAGGAAGCAAAGTCCCGAAACTTTTGTGCTTTTCTATCGGGTATTATTTTTATAGGTTATGTTGTGAAGCCGTTTTGAAATCAGGTTTATTACAGGTGTTTGAAGGAGAGCCAGACCTGTCATTGCTTGGAGAGGAACAAAAGTTCAGGAGAATAGGCTTTCTGCCTACTCCTTTCGGAACCATACATGCTGATTTACACTATAGGTTTTAGCTTTTTTATTTTTCTGTTTAGTTTGGATCAAAATATTTGAGAACCAAGATGGAGATAACTCCAGCACCCTACATTGAGCCAACTATTGTGACGCCGGAGATCAAAAATGAGCAGAGTGAGTGCTACTTTTCATATTTGCAGATTTTAAAATCCTTTTGCTATTATTGCTGTAAATCTTAGATATTTCCGAGCGTTTTTATAAGTCGTTCCTTGTTTTTTGTGGGGTTTTTCTGGTATTTATTCTAGCTTGTCCCCCACTCCACTGAAACACGTCCATCGAAACAAACAGAAATCGATTTGGTTTAGAAATATTTTATTTATTTCTCTAAAACGTTTCATGCTCAAAATGATCGCCAGGAGTTTGTGCTCATTTTGGTAGTAAGAACTTTCCAGAAAAAAATGAAAAATTGGAAGGTTAAATCAAATAAAAGTGTATTTCGATCATTTTGAGCATGAAACGTTTTAGATAAATAAATAAAATATTTCTAAACCAAATCGATTTCCGTTTGTTTCGGTAGACGTGTTTCGGCGGAGTGTGGGGGAAGCTACTGCATAACGTTGCTGTTGGGGTATTCCATTCCCAGTTTAGAATCCATAGAATCCCCAAATATTGTCCCTAAAATGAATAAAACTTTTAGTTGAAAAAACCGAGTCTTAGTTTTTGTTTTGCAGGTGGTGACAATGTGCTGTTTAACCAAGCCTCCATCCCCTACTATGGCAATGCAGTGCCAGCAAAAGGCAGTACAACGGTGGCAGTTAGCCCAGTAACTGACGACATCAACTCTTTCAGCACAAGTCCACTCAGCAATTTAGGTTTTTGCTGCTATACTCGACACTTCCTTTACTTTTTTGCCCCTTGCAAACCTGGCGAAGCCATAAAAAATTTCTTTAAAACATTCGAAAAAATTTAAAAAGGTCAAACAAATTTTTATAAATTTAAAAATGCAAAAAATGTTTTACGATCATGCATCCCGTGATACTAGACAACACATTTTATATAAATAAAAGTAAAATAATCTTTTAATGGGTTTCATTTCTCTGAAGAATTTTTTTATTCAAGTAATAAAACCCACCAATAATTTTTTTGCACTCTATTTTCATACATAAACTGAATGTAGGAGAGTCTTTCCCTTGCGCACGCTATGATTTCTGGCTTGTCTACGTACTTTGAGTTCGAGTTCGGATTCGTGAACACCTACGATCTGAACTGGAACTTGAACTCGAGGGTGTTCACGTACTTCGAGTTCAAGTTTGAAGTCGAACTTGAAGGTGTTCATGTGTTTTACTTGGACCTTAATTTTAGTAAACCTCCCAAAACTAACTTTTTAGTGGCTTTTGATTGTTCTGAGGTGAGATGGTGGGCGACCTAAGCTATATGCATAAACACTTTCAAGTTCGACCTTGAAGTACGACCTTGAAACACTTTCGAGTTCGGATTTTTGAGAGCATGATCACTTCTTACCTGAACTCGATCTCTGACTCGAACTTAAACTCGAAGTACATGAACAAGTCATTAACCTTAGGAATACCGTATTATCTCTAAAAAGGCCCCACGCTAAAGTATATCCTTTCTGTATCGATTCCACAAAAGTTATATACCTCGAATGTCTGTCTGTAAATGTCCTTCCGCTAATTTCTGCCGAATGTTGTTCTACTAAAGTCGTTATTGCTAGAGTCCACACGATCCTAACCATTACATTTTTAGGATCTTCCGTTTGTGGAGAGTAAATCTCACTTCAAACTAGGCAGATCAACCTCATCAACCGATGAATCCACCACCAATATGCGTCATCCATCAGGCAGCAGCAAATCGGACACCAATCCAAACAGCCCTAAGACTCCTAGCAGTTTTCCACAGAGGACGTCCAGCTATAGACAGGTAAATCACATAAAGAAAACTGATAAACTTTTTTGCCTTTATTTTTTAAAAAATAACACTTTTGGCCACAGATTCCAATTATCTGTTACTGTCAAATTTATCTAAACAAATTGTGATGCAGGTGCAACAAATTCGTAACAACTCCTTCCCGTTCGCATCCCTGTTGATGAGTTCACAAATGTTATTCGATCAGTCAAGGAGTCAGTTGTTGCCGAAGGTGCCCGAGGATGGTATATTTTGTCAAATATAAATGATTCATTTGAGCGCTAATGTGGACGTGTTTCAGCTGTAGTGCTGCACTCCAGCAAAAGTGACCGAGGTTTAGACAGTAGGGTTGTGCAAAAGAAGAGGTTTTCTTCATTAAGCAGCGAATCAGCTCCCTTCCTTTGCAAGAAAAGTGAGACACTGGTGGAGGAGAACGGCGACAACACACAACCTGGCACTTCCAATCAGGGTAAAACTGACTCTTACAATTTAAACAATAAACTGGGCTTGGACTAATGGCTGACCATTTTGAATTGGACGGCCATATTCTGCCACATGACCATAACTTAACCCCAGAAAAACTTCTGGCCGGAGTGCCTTATATATCATCCTCCAAAAAGTGGTTTTTGACCCCTCTTTCGACTTATCAGGCTTTAATTATGCTAGAAAACATGTTTCTGGGAGGGGGACGACATTTTTTGGAAAATTTTTTTTGACCTAAAATAGGTCTAAAATGACCTAAAATGATGGTTTTTATTCCAAATTCACATGGCTGCTGTATGTAAAAGCGGTATGAGTGTGTCATACCTTTCCCAGTTGCTCGGATTCCATCTCAAACTGAAGTTGGGGGCGCGATTCTAACTCGTAAGTCTCCAAGCCGCCTACGACACCTCCGGGGGCGTAGGGGGCTTGGGACTTGGAGTTGAGTCGCGCCCCTAGCAACTCCCCTCGAGATCAAAACTCTCGCAACGGCTATGTCAAGGGTACAACACCCTGGCATAGCCCTGCTTTTGCATGCGGCAGGCCGGCCATGTGGATTGGATGCTCAACAAAATAACGATAAACATTTGTAAAAAGAGAGAAAAGACTATGACAAAAATCAAAAATCCCAAAAATGTGATTTTTGAAGAAGAAAAACTTTTGAAAAATAAATTTCGTCCCCCTCTAAAAAAACGTGTTTTCTAGCCTAATTACGGCATGATAAATGCGAATATGTTGTTAAAAATAAGTTTTGAGAGGACGACATATAAGGCACTTTAGCCAAACTTCTTTTACAGTTTTTAATGGTTTTAGGCGCACAATCTCAGGAAAGCACTGGAACAAGTGAGGATGGAGGATTGAAAAAGAAGGTGCGTAGAAATCTGATCTAATCCCCTAAGATTTTATTTCATACATTTCATGTTGGTCTAATTTTTAGCAAAAGATTGCATGTAAAAAATTTATATATTAGGTCGTCCGAAAAGTTTGTTTGTTTTTTTCTTTCAAAAGAACAGCTTGTGGCATTGATCATTTTTTAGAAATTCGACTACTCATTTTGAAGATGAAATTTTTAGCTACAGAATGAGAATAAACTTTTAAAAAGTGGTCATAAAATATGCAGAGAAAACTCATTGCCATGAAAGTTCTCTTCAAAAAAAACCCACAAACTTACTTTACATAGCAAATATTTTCCAGAAAACTTTCTCATACAGTCGACTCTCGATATAACGGACCCCCAAAAAGTTTGTTCCCGCCTAGGGTTTGACACTTTTTTTAGCCCGCTTTTTGAAGTCTTTGGCCAGTTGTCTTTGGCTGGTGCATTCCAAAACATTGCAAGGATTCCGATTTTACCAATCGTTTCTGAAAATCGCAATAGTTTTGCCGAAAATACCCGCGCCTCTCAATATAACGGACACCTTTCTTGAAAATAAGTGTCCGTTATATCGAGAGGCGCGGGTCTTTTCGGCAAAACTATTGCGATTTTTAGAAACGATTGGGAAAATCGTAATGCTCGCAATTTTTTGGAATGCACCAGCCAAAGACAACTGGCAAAAGGCTTCAAAAAGCGGGCTAAAAAGTGTCAGACCCTAGGTGGGAACAAACTTTTTGGGGTCCGTTATATCGAGAGTCAACTGTATTCTGTTTTTAGGTTGTGTTCGGCTGTTCTGCCGAGGAAGACAACAAGGAAGAAGAGCATGAGGATACGCCCCTAAACACTACCAAAGATGACGAAGAAGACAGGATGAGCTCCTCCAGCAACGACTCCTATGAGTACGTCAAGGTTATTGGATTTGCGAGCACCGAAAAAATTGAGGATATGGGCTCTGATTTGAGTGAATTCGTAAAAGAGGTAATGGTGTATAAAATAATCACTACCTTACAAAAACACTACAGGTGAGACTGGCACCCGACAACCTTCACTCGTTTTTGCCTGACAACACGGATGCCCTAACCAAACAGGTTGGCTAATTTTTCATAAATAATTACGTTAAGTATTAGTAGTCACAAGGTGCGTCATAATTACGCGGCCCCTTTTAAGTAATTTGACTCCTCTAATAGAGCCCCCCCCCCTCTAATAGAGCCCCCCCTAACTTTGAGGACCTGTATCTCAGCCCAGAGTCAATTTTTTGCAAAGCTGTTTTACGCGTTTTCTTAACTCCCACGAGCTCTACCGATTGCACTTTTCAGATTTTAGTTGAGCACCCAAAAATCTCGAGATCGAATTCCAAATTTTCCGATTTTCGGGCATCCAAAAAATAAAGCCCCCGGGGCTCTATTAGAGGAAATACGGTATGTAGCCTCTCGCCTGGTCGATTTCCCAATATTTTTTTCTAAGTTTTATTGTGATTTTTTCCGGTGTCTTTACGATTTTTCGCGACTATTTCACAGAATCCTGAGTGAAATTGGAGATTTCCGAGGGTTAGTTCGCAAAGAAATTGGAAATCGACCAAGCAAAATTAGCTACATAGCCAATTTTTTTTAAAGTGAACACGTAATTCTGACGCACCCTGTAACAATCTATCAATATTTCGAGCGTTATCATCTTTTAAGGCTTATTCTCAATTGACACTTTAAAAAATATTAAATTAATTTTGCATTTTTTCAAAATCTTTTTCAAAATTATGCCTACTTTACTAAACAATAAGTCGTTATTGAAAAAAACCAATGCAGGGTGGTAAAAAGAAAGATTTCCGCAATTCTCCTGTTATCTAATAATTTTTTTCAGATTGATGAATTCAAAGAAAAATCCGCCATTTTTGACAGTTTTGTGGCTGGTCTTAAAGATGCTAGCGAAGAGCAATAATAATTTATCACAATCGATTGGTTGTACAATTCTCTGTTTTCTATAGTGTTGTTTTGGGGTCATTTTGGTTGTCCTTGTTATCTATTGGTTTGCTATGCACAAGAATTGCTCAAAAGCTTGTATATAATTATCTAAATTTTTTCTCTTTCTTATTTTTTCAATTTTTTTAAAAATTCTATAGCTAAAATTCTTGGGATCATATTTTTGAAATTTTTGAGCTGCGAACGTTTTTTATGTTTTAGATATATTTCTGTAGTTTTCAGTGAATTAGCAAATTACTTTCAGTCCAGTGAATAAAAGCTTATACCTATTTATTATTTGTGTACACTACAACTCACAAAATTATAAAAACTTGATTTTGAACATGGTAAAGTGCTGGTTGTTGGCTGACTGCATCACTGACCAACGAGATGAATGCCATCAAGAGCCACCTCAATTTGTTTGTCTTGATGAGCTGCAGGAGTTGGGAGTGCTCTACCGCCAGGTTAGACATCGTCTTGCATACACTCAAATTTGCTAAACAAGGTAGTTAAACAGATGCTAAGCATATTTCGGCAGCTAAAACGCTGAAAAAATAGTTTGGGGTGCTCATGAACTCGGCAATGTATTGGGTCGGTCCATAAGTTCGTGGGTCATTATACGTAACAGACCATATTTATGTATGGGTTGCTTAAATTTTTCATAAATGAGAATTGGCACTCAATTAATTGCTGGGTTTGAAAATCGAAATTTTGACTACACAATTTACGATTTGAAACCCATCGGTTAATTAATAAATGATTATTTCGCGAAAATTTCAAATTTTCCACTTTTCTTTGATGAATTTTAACTTAGAACGAGTGATATTTATGTAGACCCAACAACTATAGACAATGCAAAACATTTATTCTGGTAGGTAATCGCCTTCGTATACGACAACTTCTTCCCATCGATGGCCTAATTCAGTGAAAGCACGGACAAAGAAACCTGATGGCTTTCAGGGGAAAGGAGTTCAAAACAGTGGAGGAAATTCGAATGTTCATCAAAGATTTCAAAGCTTTCTTCAAAACCATCAGGTTTCTTTGTCCGTGCTATCACTGAATTAGGCCATCGATGGGAAGAAGTTGTCGTATACGAAGGCGATTACCTACCAGAATAAATGTTTTGCATTGTCTATAGTTGTTGGGTCTACATAAATACCATCAGGTTTCTTTGTCCGTGTATGAAATTTTGTTTATGAAAAATTTTGCAACCCATACATAAATATGGTTTGTTACTTATAATCACCCACGAACTTATGGCCGACCCAATAAAACTTTATTTTATTTATTTCATTCTTATTTAGCTAGTCTATTTATGACCTCTAAACTAGGACTATGAGTGAGTGGAACACCTCTCAACCTCATCTGCCACTTTCATTGTGGGACCGTACTATGGAAAACGAATAAAAGAGGGGCTTCACAAATGTCTTCAAAATGTGTGGCAAAAAAGTTTGAGATCGTAGGCGGAAACGAGCTTGGAGGGTTTTCTCTAAAATGCTCAAATTGATTTGGTTTGCCAAAAACCTGAAAAATGCCACGAAAAAACTGAAATATGCCACGAAGAACGAGTTACAACAAAAAAAATATAGGACACTTCTAAGTGTCAGCAAAAAACATATTTGTGTATATTTTAGATTCCAGTAGACAGCCTCGAAAATGGTTTGGCAGAAATCTCAAAACAAAGAGGCTACAACTACAGAGATGAGGTCAGGGGTTTCAGCCCAAAAAAATTATCTGTGGTTTTCAGATAGTGGTCAGTCGCAAAACCTTGCCCCAATACGATGAAAAAATCAAGAGCTTTTTTGAGGAACACTTACACACAGATGAAGAAGTCAGGTATATTGTGGATGGGGCTGGATATTTTGATGTTCGTAATGCTAAGGTTATTCTACGTTTAATACCACCAAAAAGTTATAAAATCACACAAACATTTTTTGAGGAGGAGTGGATAAGAATATTATGTGGACCAGGAGATCTGATAATATTACCTGAGGGAATATACCACCGTTTTACTGTAACCCAAGAGGTAGGTTCTAGATTTACAGGATTGCTAAAAAACCGTATTTTCCCCCTCTCCTAATTGATTTCCTTGTGGAAAAGGGTCACCAAAGGAAGAAATTTAAGAAAATACGGTATTTCCCCCTTTAGATATTTTGAGAGACCACTTAAAAAATTATTCATTACGTTCTTCGATAAAATTATATATCTGTTTTAAATTCTATTAGGGTTGTAGTCATATAGTAGTAACGGGTGCTTCGAAAGTTCCCGCCGACTTTCTAGCTTGTTTTTAAGAATAATTTGTCCATTGCGAAAATATTCCAAACATATGGTTCAGTAGCCATGCATTTTCCCCTTTGAATGGTATATGAATAGGGTTGTTACACAGTTAACTCGATTTTTCAAAAAAATTTGCCCTTATTTCTTGTTTTTACGCTATTTTTTCTCTAAAATTTTGAGCAGGTCACCCCACGTTTGAAAGCCTAGAATGTTGGCTACCCAATGGTATAACAACTTCTTGGTTTAGTTCACAAAAATGTATATGTTTTAATGTTGAATTAAAAGTTCGAAAATAGTTCGAAATAGTTCAAAAGCGTTTGTAATAAAACATATACATTTTTGTGAACTAAACCAAGAAGTTTTTATACCATTGTAACCAACTTTCAAACGTGGGGTGACCTGCTCAAAATTTTAGAGAAAAAATAGCATAAAAACAAGAAATAAGGACATTTTTTTTGGAAAATCGAGTTAACTGTGTAACAACCCTACTATTAACACTAGAACGGGTGTTTTTGCTGAAGGGAGTGTCTTGCTCAGAACTTTGTGCTGATAATTTCTTTAAAACGCAAAACATTCTTCCTATTTGACAGGCCTTTGATTTTGACACCGGATTCATATACATTTCTATTGTTTTCAGGATTATATCCGAGCTATTCGCCTGTTCAAAGGCGAGCCAGTCTGGACCCCTTACAACCGGAGTGCAACCACTGACAGCATGGACCAGAGACTTGCCTACAAGTCGTCTCACAATTTGATTGCTTAGACTTGTTCTTTAATTCGGTTTATAAAATATTTTTATACCTCGTTTTCACATTTTCATCAAATATTCTGTTTAAAGTTTTAACAAATAAAATACGACTAAGCGGCCAAAAAAACCTTTTTGTAGTAAATTTTATTGTTTTTATACTGTATTAACTAGGAAAACTATTAATATCAATTCTTTCTAATAATTACTAATTATATTCTGCCTTTACAGTCAAAGCTCTCTAATCCAGCAGCCTTTTTCGGACCGAAAGAGGGCGCTGGACTATCGATTTGCCATTTCCAAAAACTGTCCGTTTCCAAAACCCCAAATCCTTCTTTATTTTGAAATTTGAAGTAAAACATGTTTTTCTGCCTTCAAAATGGCCATAAGCACTGGATAAAATGAGCCTTTTCTCTCAAAAATTTTCGAAATGTTCTTTTTTTTTAAATTTTGAGATCGATACCCTGGTTTAGGTGGTTGCCAAAACAACTTTATTACTGAACGAGACAAAGTTATGCGCCGCACTAGAGAAATTTGACTGTATGATCAATTTCTATTGCTATTATTTGAAAGTGAATGCAAAAAATTCATCTCCTTCTTGCAAAGTGCCCAGCCTCCAGTTTTTTTCTTTGCTCAATAGTTCATCTGTATGTGAGTGGTCAAGGTAAAAGTTAGTATGTATCACACTTTGTTTGCAGTCCACAGACAGGGGGCAGTGCTGGAAGTCAGGGATACCACTTGCCCTGACCAGCTCTGCAGCATGTTTAGCTATATCATGTGGGTGACACACTCTTTGGGTCACTCTCTCCAGGGCTCGCACCTAAATTTTTAGTTTAGATGCTTCATTTACAAAAAGGGTGCGCCGACAGACCACTTGTGGATGGGAGGTGATTATGCCCCAAGCACACCCTTCTGTGTCCCCCCTCCAAGCCTTGCTTAGAATGGCTGAGGCTATTCCCTGTCTGCGCATGTCACTGTGCACGACTAGTTGGGTCACCCAAATTGCATGACCTAGGAATTTTTAAAGAGGTATGCTCACCTGTTCACCGCCAATTCACAATTTTTTAGCAATCGTTCAACTTTTGTACGAATTTTTCAACTTGGTTTCTAACAAAACCTACCTATATACCTAAAACTAAATTCTAGGCCTGGTTGAGTTAGAAACCAAGTGGAAAAACCCATACAGAAGTTCGATGATTCGGAAATTTTTTGAATAGGCGGGACAACTTTTGAACTGGTGAGCGAAACCACTTTAAAGGACCATGATTTTTGGACGAAATTTGAATTGGCGGAGGGCAGTTCTCTTTGGTCTCTCACTATACTCTTTGGAGTTATTTTCAAACCATTCAAAAGAGTAGAGTGAGAGACCAAAGAGAAGACGCCAATTCAAATTTTGCATATGCCCCTGCGTCCCAAAACCATGGTCCTCTAAGAGATTAATGATGTATTTTAGCTGATCGGGTAAATTTCAAAAAATCAGAAAGAGAAAGAGTAAACTAGCCAACCTGTTGCATAAGGAAATCGGCAGAGAAGAGCATATCCTACAAAATTGATGTAACAGTAAGCAGTTTTTTAAATAAAGTTTGGACTGTATGTGTGTAGAGTTGCCAAGTAAAGTTGCTTCGAGTCCTCCAAAATTGATTTTTTGCTTACAGTCGAGTCTCTCTATAATGATCACCCTCGGGACTGACCCTAGGTGATCGTTACCGAGAGACTCGACTGTACTGCTATTCTGCGATCCGATATGTACTTATTGGGTTGATTCATAATTAATGCGGATTTTTTTATTGTAACTTTATTCGACAACAAAACATTTGAAAGCATAATCATAAACATTTCTAAAGGATCACTCTGGGGCATATTCGCCATCAACATCAATAACAGCTTCCCATTTACTTGGCAGTTGATCAATTCCGCGAGCAAAGAAGCGAGCATTCTTGGATGCAATGCACGCTTTGAGATCAACAAAAAGTTCGTCCAAATCCTCGAAGACCTTCCCCGCTAGCCAATTCTTTAGAGACCGGTTGACGTAGTAGTCTGTTGGAGCTTCTGTTGGTGAATATGGAGGATGTTCGAGCAAATCCCAGCCTTTCTCATTGATGGATTCTTTCCACCTGACTTTGACTGATCGCCTCTTCGCCAAAGAGTTCGACAATATCGCGAAAAGACTGCGCTGCCCTCCATTCTTTCTCGAAGTGGTAGAGCATGATATGGCGAATGTGAGGGTGGTTTTCGACGCGCATTCTTCTTAACTAAAAGCGAGGGCATACTTTAAAACAAAACGCAAATTTAAAGAAGAAATAGATCAAAAGAATCATAAGGCAACAAAAATCCGCATTAATTATGAATCAACCCAATACTTTTACGTGGTATTCTTTTTTACATTTATTTTTGTCAAAAAATTAATAAAAAACATCGAATTTTCAAAAAATTTGCCCAATCTTTTAATTTCCTTGTGATTCTATTTTTAGAAAAGATTTCTAATTGTCGCTCTTTCTCCTAAAAGCTTAGGCGCTATTATGGCGCAGTTTAAGCACATTTGGGCGGAACTAAGCGCATTGGCGCCAAATTTGAATTTTTTTATTATATATATTTAGTTATTTTGTGGAATATATTCCGTGATTCGAAATCTTGTTCATAGCGTTATGTTTTTGACCCAATTTTTCTCAAGAGTTCTCATTTTGTAGCTCATTTCACAAAACATAAATGGAGAGAAAAATTGCTTAAGGGAAACTTCAAAAAATGGGTTGAAAACTTAACATAACGAAATTAAAGGTGATTTGTACCACTACTACCGCTACTACCACTGCCCAATAAAAACAACTGCTGTATAGGTATGTATCCCAAACCTCCCAGCTATCTGCGCACCCCAAGTTACCTTACCTACAAGTTGGTGTTGTGCCTCATTTGTTGACATGTGGGCAGTGATCAATGAGCAGGTGGATTCATTGAATAAATAGTTTTCTTGCAATCGTAAAGGCGAGATCAAAATAGGTTCTCCAGGTCTAGCTCCTGATTGACTCCAGACTCCATAGTGTTGAGAGAACAATTGACAGCATTGCTCTAGCAAGTCGTCTGTTATGCTCTCATAGCTCCAATGTACTATTTGAGGTTGTGGTCTGGCAGCACTCATCGGACGTCAAAATATGGATGCAAAACTAGTGGTCACTTAATCCAAAAAGTAAATAAATTTAGAAGGAAGACGATGTAAAAACTTAAGATCCCGGAACAAGGTTTACACAAAGATCAAATTTAAGTAGCTACTGTACTTCCTCTAATAGAGTGGCATGTCGCTCTATTAGAGCATGTCGATCTATTAGAGCGGGCCGCTCTATTATAAGAACTGCGATATGACACATACGGTCCATCAGACCTTAATACTTCTACGGAGACTTAAGACAAAAATATTATATTCCAACGATAACAATAATACCATTAATCAAACGAAGTTAAATTCTAGACCAGCTCTACTGACATCATTCTCTAATTGCAGGGATTCTTCGCTTATATGGCGCTACTGCAGAATCGGTTGCAAATTTTGCCTTGGTCGCCTCTGTTGATTTAATTTCAAATATTTAATCACCTTTTATTCATCTGTTCATTTTTTTACTGTTACATTATATAGTTTAATCATCTTTTATCTGATTTTTTTGTAGAATAATGTCCGTTCTTCTTCTGGCTCACCATTCCCTTCGCCAAACGCTGGACTTCGATTCGTTGTGCTTACGCGATCTTTTTCTCATGTCAAACGATGATGTGCGCAGCTGTTTAGTCGGTCTCAACTTGTTGAAGAATCGGATGTCTTGCAGTGAGGAAAAGAAATGCGGGTCGTGAAACGTTCAGACCGTCAGGACGGAATTCAAGTGTTTTATTTACGTTAATATTTAGGCTCATATTTTTTTCAATTTTAGTGGATTTGCGCTTCGAAAGGGCTTCTAAAACTGCCTTTATCTACACTTATCATTCTTTGTTATACGTTCGCTATCGACTACGATAATAGACATATTTGCCGTGAATTGAATCTGAACGAGCACACTGTCGTCGACTGGTTGTATATGTGCAGAGAGGTTTGCGAAAAATATGTACTTTTTTGATTTACTTTTACCTAATGTATATGTATTTCTCTAAGCTACTGCAATAATGGAAAAGCTATCGGCGGGCTTGGCAAAATTGTCGAGATAGATGAAAGCTGCATTTCCAAAAGAAAGTACAATAGAGGGAAACAAATGCAAGGAAACCAACTGTGGATCTTCGGAGGTGTTGAAAGAGGCAGTATCGGCAAAGCTTTTGCATTCCGCGTTCCGGATTGGAAGAAAAGCACTTTGCTAAGGATTATAAAGAAACAGATTAAGCGCGGGACGACCATAATCTCGGATGACTGGCTTGCATATCGAAAACTTGGGAAACAAATGGGCAAACCAGTTGGCTACAATCATTATGTGATCTGCCACAAGAGAATATTCGCTACATTTAATATCGTTTTTAAATCATCTATGTTACATATTATTTCATTTAGGACTCATCGTGATCGGCAGAACAACATGCTACGTGTGCACACCAACAAAGTGGAAGGCTTCTGGAGCCATGTCAAGCATGAGATAAAGAGAATTCGTGGAACAAGTGAGCCGTTAAAATCTTCATATATCGCCGATGCCGTCTTCAGACAAAACTGTAATGCTGAGAACAAGAACATCTTGGAATTATTCTTCGAGAGAATATCTATGATTTATAGGATCGATAATTATGAGCTTTAAATTGAATGATATGTTACCTTGTGTTCCTGTGTTTAATAAAACTTTAAAACATTAATTTTTGAAAACTATTTTCCAAAAGCAAGTGGGTATGAAGAATGCAAATACGAAGAAATAAAGTTAGTGCAGGAATAATTTCTCTGTCAAATAAAACAGAAATCAACAGGGGGGCCAAGGCAAAATGTGGAAAAAATCAACAGGGGGACCAAGGCAAAATTTGCAACCAATTCTGCAGTAGCGCCTAATTCTACTGACATCGTTCTCAAATTGCAGGGATTCTTTGCTTATATGGCCATTTTTTTATTCTGATGAGTGTCCATTTCTCCTGTTCCATCCAATGCTTCTCGAATTGCCAAACACGCTGCCATCAGTTCGAATTATGCCTCCGGAATCTTTGAAATCTTTGGTCTTTGAAACAGTGTAACTCGTCGTCTTTGCTCCCGTCAAAAGATACAGTGGTCCCACAATCTGAAACAAAAAAGCAAAAAATCCTTTTGAATTGCTTGCAAATCTGAAAGCTCTCTTCGCCTTTATCCGAACTGAACGGACCGCTTTCTGTTGTGATATCATATGCGAAGTTTTCTGATCGGCGTTCCCTCACCCATGTTGCAAGGTGAACATCAAGATCTTTAAATAGCACTGGCAGGCGTCATCCTTGAAATCTATTCTTGAACTTTCCAGAAGGTGACCAATCTCTGACAAGAAGATGTTAACAAACATTATATACTTGATCTTGTGCAGCTTCTCTTCTTGCTTTGTCCGAAGAGCGCTCGATTTCAAACTTTTTGCTAGTCGAGTTCTTGGAGCCTCCCGCTGACAGGTCGTGCTTGACAGCTTTTTGAGCTTAAATTCAGTATTGTGAGATTTTCGAGATTGCATTTTTTTGCTCTTCCTCCGAATCATACAAGCAATAAGCAATAAGATCCATAGCACTGTAGAATGCACAATTAAAAACGATCACAACAGCACCGAGAAAACTTCTTAGACAAAAAGTTTTCAAGCCAGAATTTTCGGTTTATGACTGCCGCTCTATTTTGCAAAACCCCTCTGGGGGTGCCGCTGTATTAGAGCATGCCGCTCTAATTGAGCATGCTGTTCTATTAGAAGAAATACGGTAAATTGAAATAAAAATAACAATGTTATTATAGTCATTTTCTCACTACTGCTGCAACCACGTGCTCACTAATAATTGAATGTGCAATTGATAAAAAAGGCAATTAATTTCTTTTGACTTATCTTGATAGTCAATCACCGTTTGATTTGCTGTGGTTGTTAATGATGCCGAGCCATGTATTTATTAAGTTGGCTAACTTAACAATGCCTTATAGATTTTCACATTTTGTAATATAAGTTATCTTGTAATTAAAAGAACTAAGAAGAAAAGTCCAAATCAAACACTCACTTACATCATAAGATCAACGGCATTTTGGGATCACGGAAATAGTAAGAAAACAAAAAAAAATGATTACAAAGCTTTTAACAATCATTTAAAAGTTTTTTTTTTCAGATTTATCCCTTTTCAAAAGGTGTTGGGGCGTTTGGCCCCTTTTGTATCTTTTTTGAATTCGCGCCTTTTAAACATTCAAGCATTTTAAACATTGGACCTAAGGTTACAGGTTCAAATCCTGGTGGTAGCAGATGTTATTTTTTCTTGTATAATAGTCATAAGCCAGTTTTTAAAAGACCAATAAGCCTCAAGATGGGGGAGGGGAAAGTAGTAGGGGAAGGGGAATTACTTGAGTTACTCAAGTAGTAACTCAAGTAGTAACTCTCAAGTAGTACTCAAGTAGTAACATTACTCAAGTAGGGGAATTACTTGGCCTCTCCCCTAAATGACTATTCACCTCTAGAATCCGAAATTTTGTATTTAGCTGAAAGTAATTGAAAATCATTGTACGCTATCCAGAATCATGTCCTGAACACGGTTCGATAATTCTAAAGCAGCGATCTAATTTGCAATAACCCCATTTCTGCAGCATTTTCGTACCCCATAGGGAATCCAGGTGATGCTCAGGCTGTTTTACCTAGGTACCGGCATTAAGGTGTAAGTGAATAGATAGTAGTACCCAGTTAGTGGTACCCAATGTTTATATAGTTTAGGTAGATGAAAATATCTGGGGATAAATGGTTACCTCTGGTGATTGGATACCAAGTAGATGAAAAAAATAGATAAAATAAAGAAGTTAACTGTTTCGGTTCACTTGATCCAGATCAGATATTAGTGGTGAATTTGGATATTTACCTGGGGCGAATTTTTTCTAATGTTTCGGCTTCGAAAAAATTTTTCTTGCACTAATCTCCGATAATCCACTAATTCTGATAGTTTGTAGGAAAAAACAGTCATTTGAGATATTATACCAAAACTCAAAAATACCCTACAAAACGGCGTTTTACTATTATCAAACCTTTTTTTAGAATGCTCGAATTAGTGCACGAACAAGTTTTGAAACAAAAAAAACATAAAGAAAATTTCGGCACCAAATGGACGACCACTTGGTTTGGTTGTTGCATGGATTACCCAGTAGAATTGAGGTTGGATTATAGAAAAGCATTTCAAATAATAAGTGAATTCTTCACAAGACAAGTATTAGTTTGTTTGAAAAAAGGCGCGAATTCAAAAATGACACAAAAGGGGCCAAACGCCTACGCACCCTTCAAAAGGCACACCGTATGTTCTCTAATAAAGACCCCCTCTCTAATCAAGGCCTCCCGTCAATGACCTATATCTCAGCCCAGAAAAGTAATTTTGCAAATCTGTTTTTTACGTTTTCTTAATTACCGTATTTCCTCTAATAGAGCCCCCGGGGGCTTTATTTTTTGGATGCCCGAAAATCGGAAAATTTGGAATTCGATCTCGAGATTTTTGGGTGCTCAACTAAAATCTGAAAAGTGCAATCGGTAGAGCTCGTGGGAGTTAAGAACACGCGTAAAACAGCTTTGCAAAAAATTGACTCTGGGCTGAGATATAGGTCCTCAAAGTTAGGGGGCTCTATTAGAGGGGGCTCTATTAGAGGGGGGCTCTATTAGAGGAAATACGGTAGCACAAGATTACTTAATTCCATTTTTAAGATTTCGGTTGAGCACCCAAAAATCTCAAAATCGATCCAATTTTTTCCGACTTTTTCAGAGTTAAAAAATAAAGGAACAGGGCATACAGAGAATACACGGTATGTATTGATTGGCATATGAATCGTATCACAAATCTAAAATGCATAAACTGTTAGTGCTTAAAGCAGTTTCCAAACTTTTTGTATGACTGTGATCTCATTTTAAATGATTCGATTCAAAAATATGACACTTTTTATGTTATTTGTTTGCATATATATTTTTTCTGTGAAAGTTAATTTCAATTCCGATTTAGTATGTAGTGTCCAGTTTTGTAAATTTGGAAAAGCCCGGCACCAGCGCCGCGAGACCGGCTCCGGAGTTATAGTCAATTTTCGGCTCTGGCACCAGTAAATAAAAAAGAAGCTAAAGAAAAATGTTTTATTGATTAAATGTCCATTTAAACGTGTCACGTTTATGTGAAAATTTATGCGTAAAAGTGTCCGAAAACATTCTTTTTATGTTTTTCAGCATAAAAAAATTTCTTAGGAGACGTTTAAAGATGATTTGCAAAATATTATAAAATGGGAACATACCCACCATTCACCACCACCACCACCACCACCATAAACCACCCTACCACCCCCCCCCCTCCACCGAAGTGAACAAGTACCTAAAAAGATATCATAATTTCAGAAACTAAGCCTATGGATCAACAAGACTTCCTATTAGATTTAAAAGTAGAGCATTGGAAGTGTGAGAGCATAACAGAAGACTTGTTGCACCAATGCAGCAAGCTATTCTCCCATCACTATGGGGTTTGGAGTCATCTAGGACCAAGGCCTGGTCACACTGTACTTATCTCTTCTTCCAGACTTCGCCACAATTATTTATTTGATGCATCCACTTGTTCACTTGTTACTGCTCATTCCAACAGCCAACTTCTCGGTATCGTCAACATTATTGTCGATCATAAATATTAAAACAGTATTTTGTTGCAGGGCATGCCTTCATTTGCCGATTCCCATACAAACAAGGTGAAATTTAGTGAGTGTTTGTGTCTTGAGACTTTTGTTGTCTACAGGGTTAGTCAAAATACCACGGACATTTTCTGAAAAACAATTAAAATTTTTAAAAGAAAATTTTGAACGTAGGTTATATTTTATCTAATCCTCTGCAATGTTTTTTATAGAAAATATTATTTACGGTGTGTTTGAGACTCAATATTAATACGGGTATAGCGAAAAGTGTAATCTCTCTAAGCCTCTTCTTAAACCCAGAAACAAGCAGAACAAGAAAAATCATATTGCAGTTTTTGGACAAATGTCCCCAAATTGCCTAAACGCCTTACCATAACGTAAATATAAAACATAATAAATAATAATAATATTTTTGGAAAAATGCACGCTAATTTTTCAGCGGGCATTTTCCTAAAAAATAGCGAACATTTTTCAGAAATTAATGGGCATTTTTCAGAGATTAGCGGGCAGATTTAAATATTACCCATATTTTTCCAATATTTTTTCGTATTGTGTCATTCATTGCAGTTTGTAGTCTTCTTCATCATTTCGTCATTTTACTATGTGATTTACCTGCGTTGTACTGCAATTATTGTCTAGCTATTTTGTCGAAAAACCTTGTTTTATATCTGCCATTTACCTATTCCTTCTTTCAAGGTCAAAGATAGCTAGCGATTATAGCTAGCGATTTTAAAGATAGCTAGCGATTTCCAGCGATTCAGCCCCAACACATATAGAGCCGAAAATTAGAACAGGTGTTGTGTCACGTTCTTGCTTTTGAGAGCAAGTCAAAATGTGGTCGGAGAGAGGAGTTACAACACTCCGTACTTGAGCACTGACTTTGTGACGGTAGCAATTTTGTTTCAGCCACTAAAACTGATTATTCGGAAAAGTTAAAAGTACCATCGTGTTCACAATGAAATTCTGAGTCGAACGAGGCAAATCTTCCGCATAGGAATTGGAGTGTTCAAGTTTAAAAAACACTATTTAGGTATGGCTGTTTGGATTACCCAACTGGTTGTGCATACTGCACATAGGCACAAAAAAGTGGCTACTGCAATGCTCCAAAAAGCCTGTCTAAAAAACGATGTGGCGTGGGGAATCGCCACTTCCAATCCTTACGGAGTTATTTTTCCATTTTTTTCACAATTATCAATTTAGAAATTTTTTGTGACACAGGTTCGAGCACTAGAAAGAGCTGTAAGTAAGAAGATGGAACCAGAGAAAATAGTTGAGCAAGCGAGTGCATTGGTGAAAGCCAGTCGCATAGACTGGTTTCAGAACTGCAAATTGACTGTGGACACTACCCAAAGTATAATTCACGCCAACTTCTATGTGGATCACACAACAGTCAACATTGCCCTAGACAACCAGGTGGATTGGAGGCTGGGAAGGATTGGAGATGGAGATGAATTCTTCGCTTTTTGTTTCAATGAACATTAATCGTGCCAACAATTTATAATTTCTCAAAAGAAGTCGTATGGTGCATAATTGCTGTTTGTGTTTTTATCAGTGTTGCTATGATAAAAAAGTTATGATTAGCTTCGGAAGTCGCCTAAAAGTCACACGAGTAATTAGAATGTGTCCTTATATCAAAAGTTTATACATTACAAAACATTTGTTTGCTTCTTGATACTTATTCGGTTTGTATCTGTTGTGTCATTGAGAAAGCAGTAGGAGAGAGAAGCAGACACGCGACTTCTTATTTGCTTTATTCGACTACAGTCCACTCTCGATATAGTGACCCCCCATCGGAACTGAGCTTTGGGGGTCACTATATCGAGGGGGTCACTATATGGCAATATACTCTCAGGTGCTGTAAGATTTTTTTTTTCATAATCAAATAACACATAAATTAAACAATATCCACACCACCTAGGTACCATCATCAAGGTACCACAAGCTGGGTACCACCACTTGGGTACCACCACCTAAATACATCGCCTAAGTACTACCATCTGGTTACCACAAACTGGGTATCACCAGCTCCGTACCATGCGGGTACCACTACCGGGCATACCACCATCTGGGTACCACTATCTGGGTGCCACCATCTCACCACAAGCTGGGTACCACCATCTGAGTACCACAAGCTGGGTACCACCACTTGGGTACCACCACCTAAATACATCGCCTAAGTACTACCATCTGGTTACCACAAACTGGGTATCACCAGCTCCGTACCATGCGGGTACCACTACCGGGCATACCACCATCTGGGTACCACTATCTGGGTGCCACCATCTCTCACCACAAGCTGGGTACCACCATCTGAGTACCACAAGCTGGGTACCACCACTTGGGTACCACCACCTAAATACATCGCCTAAGTACTACCATCTGGTTACCACAAACTGGGTATCACCAGCTCCGTACCATGCGGGTACCACTACCGGGCATACCACCATCTGGGTACCACTATCTGGGTGCCACCATCTTCACCACAAGCTGGGTACCACCATCTGAGTACCACAAGCTGGGTACCACCACTTGGGTACCACCACCTAAATACATCGCCTAAGTACTACCATTTCGTTACCACAAACTGGGTATCACCAGCTCCGTACCATGCGGGTACCACTACCGGGCATACCACCATCTGGGTACCACTATCTGGGTGCCACCATCTCTCACCACAAGCTGGGTACCACCATCTGAGTACCACAAGCTGGGTACCACCACTTGGGTACCACCACCTAAATACATCGCCTAAGTACTACCATTTCGTTACCACAAACTGGGTATCACCAGCTCCGTACCATGCGGGTACCACTACCGGGCATACCACCATCTGGGTACCACTATCTGGGTGCCACCATCTCTCACCACAAACTGGGTACCACCATCTGAGTACCACAAGCTGGGTACCACCACTTGGGTACCACCACCTAAATACATCGCCTAAGTACTACCATTTCGTTACCACAAACTGGGTATCACCAGCTCCGTACCATGCGGGTACCACTACCGGGCATACCACCATCTGGGTACCACTATCTGGGTGCCACCATCTCTCACCACAAGCTGGGTACCACCATCTGAGTACCACAAGCTGGGTACCACCACTTGGGTACCACCACCTAAATACATCGCCTAAGTACTACCATCTGGTTACCACAAACTGGGTATCACCAGCTCCGTACCATGCGGGTACCACTACCGGGCATACCACCATCTGGGTACCACTATCTGGGTGCCACCATCTCTCACCACAAGCTGGGTACCACCATCTGAGTACCACAAGCTGGGTACCACCACCTAAATACATCGCCTAAGTACTACCATTTCGTTACCACAAACTGGGTATCACCAGCTCCGTACCATGCGGGTACCACTACCGGGCATACCACCATCTGAGTACCACAAGCTGGGTACCACCATCTGAGTACCACAAGCTGGGTGCCACCATCTGAGTGCCACAAGCTGGGTACCACCACCTAAATACCCTGTCTTAGTATCACCGGGGTATCACCACCTGGCTACCACTTCCTGTCTACCACCATCTTGAGTCGCGCTCGCTTTGCGCCGGCGTCTTCTTCGATCGCCTTCAAAATGGCAACCTTGTTATCGAGAATATTGATTGAATATTGCTCTAAACTTTCAGGGGTCACTATATCGAAGGGGGTCACCATATCGGGGTCACTATATCGGAAGTATTTTAATAAGCCGAAACCTGGCTAAGGGGTCACTATATCGAGAGGGAACTGCAGTACAAAACGCCAAAGATTTTGCTGCATTTTAGCAATTTTGCTGTTTTTGCGGACCATGATACAGACGTTCAAACCCTTATATACTAACGCCTACAACAAATACGGTTGAACCGCTACGAGACAAATAACGGTTCAATACCAGTACACAACAGTACCAAACAACCAACCCCCACCCCCTAAACCACTCCCCCACTATCTGGAGGTTATTTACCTAGAATAAATTTTGTGTATTATTTTATGTGCACAAAATATTCTAAATCAGATGAAAATTTTTGAATCTTAATTTATGACAGACTTCAAGAACCGGCCCACATTTTTAAAATTCTGGCGGACCGCGAAAATGACACGCGGAGAATGAAATTGCAGGGCCAGCTGTTGGCGTTATCACTTTGAAAAAAGTAGGCAGATTTGTGCATTTTTTACTAAAACAAAAACGGGGCCCATTTTCACATAAAGGTGTCATTTTTCTCTTTTATTTTTTCATGATATTTATACCATATCAGACAAATCTAAATGATCATTAGAAAAAAGAGTTTATCCTAAAAATGAGATAGAAAAAAGACATTTGTTTCTTAAGCTGGGTAAGCTTAAGAAAAAAATTTCGCTTCTTTTTAAATTTCGACATGCTATACTGATTTTCTTGAAAATGTCCGAAAACGCAACGAAAAAAACGCAAATTTTGCCAAACTCAAATTGTGCCACCACAAATTGTGCCAAAATCAAATTGTGTCAGCGTAAACACATCATTTAACAGTGACATGTATCAAAATCGCGGCATAATTTGCGGCGGCACAGTTTGAGTTTGGCACAATTTGCGGTGGCACAATGTGATTTGACACAGGCTGCTCCTGCCCACAAATATACGGAGAGATTATGTTGTTATTTGTTTACTGGTATCCCAAATGTATTATGCATATTTTGTTATGATCTTTGTTAAAACAAAAACTAAAACTCAACAAACAGAGGATTATTAGAACGAAAAAAATTCAGCCAGCTCATGTTTTTAAAATTTATGAGCAACTATAAATATGACCGAAGTTCACTTATTTTCCTATTAAATATCGGGAAATGGCATTGTCAGGCCTTGTATTTGTTTTTCTGCAAATTTGCTTGACAAATGCCGTTTTCTCGCCCAGCTTTATGAATTTTCTAAATGCTACTTATGGTGAAGGGTCAATGAACTTGCTGGCTAGACCACAACAAGGTCCAAATGGCAGCTATGGTGGGGGTGAGCATGTGGCTGGAACCACAACTTCGTGAGTTAAATTTTAAAAATACGATAATTTGCAAAAGGTTAATTCTACAGAAAACGACCAGCATTGGTGATCAATGGAATTACCGGCTTTGCTAGCGACTATTTTCAAACCAGGGACTATTTCCTGAGCAATGGCTATGCCCCTGAAGAATTCTACATGACTACATATTGGGACGGCACTGCTAGTCCTTCTGAGACTCTCAAATGTTTGTACTGCAAGGAAGTAGGCAGCTGAAACGTTTATTATTTTAAGATATTATTTATTCAGATAAGACTGTTCATATTGGCAGTGTCTACATTTACCAACTCCCAAGTTGATATTTTGGCCTATTCTATGGGCTCTCCTGTAGCTAGAAAGGTAAGCTGGTCAAAAATGAACCCTAACATTATTGTTTTATTTGTAAAGGCCATAATGGGTGGCGACTGTGTAGACACAGGCGAAGTTCTAGGAGCCAGCATGAGGAGCTCTGTGCACCACTTTGTTAGCATTGCTGGTCCAAACTATGGTGTCAAGGATTGCACAAGCTTCTTCTACAGCTTTCTGGCCACTTGCAACACAAACAATGGCTTGCGCTGCAATTCCGTATACTTGAACAATATAAACACGGGGTATTTTTCAGCAAATGACTAATTTTGACTCACTTTTTAAAATTTATAACATTTCAGAAGCCATTACGAGGGTAACACAATTCACACCATCTATTCTTCAACCGATGATGTGATCGGCTACAAGGTGTCATGTGGAAATACTGTTACTGGAAATATTCCTGGCCAAAATGCTGCTTACCTAGTCAGTTTTATGCGTATTGGTCACTAATTGACTACATACCCGATTTTTAGTATAAAGGACTGACTCACACACAGACCTTTTTCAACACCTTGGATCGCCAACTGAGCATTATCACCTCACCTTAAGCACATGTCTTTGAGAAATAATAAACCAACGAAATATACAATTCAGCAAATTATACTTTTTTTTTGCTTTTAGATGCTTTAATTTTTTTATCATATTTATTTTTTGCTGAAAAAATTGTCAAATATAAATCATAAATGACCGAAAAGTTTAAATGATATATATATATTTGGTAACAATTTCAGTAAAAATTGCAAAGAGCAATTTGTGATTACTTCACAACTAGCTGGGCCATTCGGTGTTCCAGTCTGTTGGCTATAGCAGTAACTTTACATGCAGATTGTCTTAGCTCTTCACTTTCAGTTTCAGCCATAGATATAGCCTAAATGCAAATCTTAAGTAGCTTTTTGATCGAAGGTTTACATATTACACATTAAAAAAATCGTAAGATGTATAAATCAACGCATTCTCCTAATCTACAGTTATTACCTTAGATTTTGACCATTTTGGGATCAAAGGCGATGCAAGATAGAGCGTTGCGGGTCTAAATGACAAACTTATCATGTTTCTGAGAAACAATCGGCAAAATCGGAATCCTTACGATATTTCTGACTAGAATGACGAATCAGTTTGGCAAAAAACTTCAAAATTTGAGGTAAAAAAGTGTCACGCCCAAGGTGGGAACGACCTTGTCGGGCGGACGCAGCACAGAGAGTCGACTGTATATGGATAGCCTTTCAGGTTGGTGTACCTTGGTCCTCCAAGGCAAAATGAAATTTTGGTCAAATTTGAAAAATGTCCTACCACACTTTTTTCGAATTTTCTATCGTTACTAGGGCCTAAAACATGCTTAGATCTTAAAAAACGTAATTTTGGTTCCGCCCAAGTAGTTGTACTCCTGCCAAATGAGCTGTTGAAAAGTTACATCCAATAAAAAATTTTGGATAAAAATGGATGGGTCAGCACTGAGGCAGTCTCTATAGTAAAAACTCAGGTCGACACTCAGGCACACACTCAGTCGAGTGTCGACCCGAGTGCGGACCTTAGAACAAAATCTAAAATTTTGTATTTCGTTTGCGATCTCAAAATGCTCATTTACGCCTTTAAATTATTTAGTACCACGCTCAAACTTCATTTCTTCATTACACTTTTCTTCAGAATTTTTTTTGCAATATATTTAACACGAGAACGGCAGGTTGTATGATTTGCTGATTCTGACGCAAAATTTAACGCTGAACACGATGGTGCGGGTTTTTTCCGCTTTGATGATGGGTAAATTAGATGTAAAAGGGTTCAAGAGGTAACGAATTGTGCATGGTAAAAATCCAGCTGGATACTCACAAGTTTTAAATTAATGCGCCATGATGGTCATACCACACCCACGCTCATAATATACTAAAATGAATGCCAGGAGTTCAGTTTTCTAATAATACTAAGCTTAGCTTTATAACTTTTTTTTTCTCAGGGAAACCCTAAATTATGACGCCGTATTCGTGTTCAGCGCGGTTGGTTTGCTTGTAAAACGGCATTTATAACATTTTATAACGATTTTTTTATAAGACATTCCTGCATTTAATGCCAAAATGAAGGCGAGGTTTTGCTAGAATCAGCAAATCTTACAACCCGCCGTTCTTGTGTTAATATAGTAAAAAATGTTTAAACCTCTAAATCCCTAAATTTCTTAAAATAATTAGCCAAGTTTGATAGATGCTTGTAACGCCAAGATCCGAGGGCCCACGCTAATGCAAATTTTTTATTAAATTACAACATGAAAAATGTCAATATAAAATTTGAGGGCGAGAAATCAGTTGTTTTGGAGCATAAATCAGGGCGCGAATCACCTATAGCCATTTTTTTTATCAAATGTAGCTTGTTAATAGCTATCTTGAAGCCCTTGCTCTTAGCCACGAGATATTACTAACAAATTTTATGGCAAAAATTATGGCTCTTACCGCAGCAAAAAAATGCTTAGATCGACACTTATTGTGAACACGCCTTTAATGTTACTTTGAAAAAAAATTCGGGTACTTATACAGTTTCCAACAACAAAATCAAAATCAAGAAATATATCAAAGAAATTTAACCAGTTTCGTTTCGTAAAGAATTGCATGGAGGAATTATAGATTTGCATAGATCAATGTTTAACAGTTATATTTGTGATTTTGTGTGGAGTAGAATTTTTGGAGGTGGTGATGCAATGCATAATTTGTGGAGTCAAATTCGTGACCTTTTCAATAACAAAAATCAATAATTTTATATATAATCTATTTCTTTAAATCTGTGTTACTCTACTACATATGCATATATTTTTTTTAAATTTGTAGAATTTACCAGGTTTGTCTACAATGTTCTTTCTTCTTTTATATATATTTTCCTCCTGGAAAAAAAACAAGTGAGACAGCGCATGTATCTTTATTTTTATTGGTTAAATTTCCTTGATATATTTCTTGATATATAAAGGGTCAGCCCTTGGCCCGGACCATGTACCCCCAAAGGGGCTTCCTGTTGAAGTAGGTTGCCTGCCGAAGGCAGGCAGGTAGAAAATCCAAAAAAAGTCAAAATTTTTGATGGAAAGTGGTCGGAAACAACGTTTTTATCGGTTTTAGCGTGTAAGAATTGCTTAGAAATGGTTAAAACCTGTTTTTGAAAAAATTCCGGTATGGGGGGGGGGGGGGAACCGTATAAGTACCAAAATTTGAATAGATTTATAGTTAAAATTTGAATGTGGGACTTTTGGGAATGACAACAAGAGAACAATAAGGGTGCATTGCAACCACCTACGGCTTTTCTAGACTTACATTTTCGAGATGCGCAATAGCTTGCCGATGATAGGCTAACTTTGTATCTAGCACAAATTTAGCCATTTCCTCCATCTCGGCCAACTTATGGTCTTCTTCATTTCCTGCGAACTGTCGATGTTACTGTGTAATTTGTTTCTTGCTCAACTTGGGTGTGATGGCTTTTAAGACCAGCCATTCTGCCCTGTATGCAGCTTTGTGCATGTTTGCTTAATTTCAAATTTTTTAGTAATTTTTTTTTTCAATTTAATGTCAAAATTAGATACGACCTTTTAATTTTATTTTAAATTTGAATTTTTTTATTGGTATCTTGGATCTCAGAGATTGAAAAATAACCTCCCCCAATAACTCCCCCAATAACTCCCCCAATCTCTCTCAATCAGGCTACCTGGAAGAAGTTCGAAAAATAATCCGGCCGGCCGGATTAATAAAGGTCTTACTAGGGTTACAAGAGAATTTTCTTGAGAATATGCGCGCATTTCCGAGAATATTCTCCGAGATTCTGCCTGACTAAAAAATGGAGTATAATCTTTTCAAGAGAAAAATTAATAAAAAAAAATTTTTGGCTGCTTTTTGAAAAATTTTCCTTATTTGCACTCATTCTTTTTTACATTCAACTCTTAATACATTACAGTTGCTGGGAACGCTAAAATAGCACACTACAGAGAGATTAACTGTATGGGAAGAGTTGACTATATAGCGAGAGTTAACTGTATATCAAAAGTTGACTGTACAATCAAACCTTCATTTGACCCTTCTTGAGACCGACCCTGGGGGCCGTTAAATCGAGGAGGAGTTTTATTGAACGTTAACGAGATAATTAAACGATTTTTATGTATTAATGAACAATTCTGATTGAATCCTTACGATTTATCAAAAAAATTTGATCATGGAAGACAAAAAGATTATGCTCGTGTTTCGATAATATTCTCGAGAATATGCGAGCATATTCTCGAGAATAATCCAATAGTGACTTGTGTAGAAACACCAACTTTCTGCACAAGTTCCTATTGTACAATAGTAACAATATTGGACAATAAGGACTAATTGGTTGACCGCTACCCGGGATCGAACCCCCATCGTCAGGATTGATGTCAAAAAATGCGCTAGATAACTACTCATACCAGAATTTCTTTATGTGGTAGGGGTTATGGGTATTTTGGGGGCCGCCGTTTGGGGGCCAGAACTTTGGGGGCCAGAACTTTGGGGGCTGCTGTTTGGGCGCCGGAAGTTTGGGGGCCAGTTTTGAAAAATATCTTTGTTCTATTCACTGTGTTGTGATTTCTCGAAAATTTTTGATGCGAAAAGGAAAGAAAAGCTCCGATGGTCCACGCCAGTTCTGGAGGTGCATACATGTGCATACATCCGCTTCGAAACCCAAGGTCAAATAAAGTGAAAAACAGAGAAGCTCAGATATCACAGCTAGTGGAAGTCTACACACATGGCCAAGTTTCACATTGTTCGTATCTCATAGGTAGGTATCTCCGAAGATGAAGACATAGATCTTTAGTATTGTTGATTGAATAATTGTTTTTCACATTGTTATTGGCCGTTTCCGTTTTTTGCCTCAATAAAGCCGATGTTTTTGGAAATGTGTAGTTGAAGTTCTTCTTATTCAATTTTAATGCGGTGTTATGTTGCTTGAGATCTTGGCCATCAGTTATAAAGAGGAAGATTAAAATAGTTATTTAAGTTAACACTGCTTGGTAAAATTAAAGCGGTGATTTTTTTCGTATACCGGTAATCAACAAATTTTCCTTCTATAGACTTCGTACAATAATGCGGCACTGGCCTCCAAACTTCCGGCCCCCAAAGTTCTGGCCCCCAAAGTTCTGGCCCCCAAACGGCGGCCCCCAAAATACCCATAACCGTGGTAGGCCCCAGTTAACAAAACTATGTTCAACATCTTCTTGTTAGTGGGCCCTGTGTGATAAGTGGCCCTTTTTTGTCCCTTCCCATCACAATACAGCCCTTCACCCCTCTAAAATAGTTTAGAACAATTATTTGGACAACATTAGGTCAATTATTTTTGAAAGATGGGTAACATCACAATAAACCTTTGTTTCGTTGGACTACTAAGTTTCCATTGGACTACTAGAATATTTTTGGACTACTAAAATTCCATTGGACTAATAATGCTTTATTTATTTTTTTATTTTTATGTTAATTTTAAAATTAACTGTGATGTTAATTTTACTATTAACATCACAATATGCGTTGTAAATAATTGGACTACTAAAATGCATTGGACTACTAAAGTGCGGGCTGAAAGAGGGACTTTGGACTCTTAAATTTCTATTGGACTACTAAAGTCAATAGTACCCTATTTGTAGTAGGAAAAAATACAGTCCTTTTTGAGGCCATATGTTAAAAATTTTGACCAAAAAAAACCGAGTGCCTTTATATCGAGGGTATTTTTATAGGTTTTACAGCAAAGCTAAGAATTACCTTATTATAATTTTTTTCAAACGCTCTTATAGCAAGAGTCAACCATATATATAATAGATTAGCAAAATTGATTGCCTTCCTTTCACTTTGTTAACATATTAAAAACTGATAAGGAGATTTTTTTACATACCTATTATCAAGCATGCCTTTTAAGCATGTAAAATATTATTATCTTTGCTACTTTGCTTGTTAATCTGTAGTATAAAAAAAGTTTACGATTAAAGTTATGAACAAAACCAATTGGTACATTCTAGATGCTATATTTTTAGCTTTCATTTGTGGTGGAATAGCTTTATTGTCAATCTACTATTCTAGTTCCACAGAATGCAGAAAACGCTTCTTCACAGCAAGTGACATTGACAGCCGTGCTCTAGACAGTTTTGTGTGTGTCTGCTCTGGCAGTATTTGTGATGAGCCTAAAGCCCTGGGCAATCTAGCTCAAGGAGCTACTATTGTGGTGTATCAATCTACTAGGGCTGAAGATAGGCTAAAGCAAAAAATTATTGAGTTCCAGACTGGTGGAAATGATTGGGGTAAATTAGAATAGGAAAGTAGCTCTACATACAAATTAGTTTAAGGTGATAAAAAAACTTCTTCATTAAGTATAGCTGTAGACAACTCCATAAAATACCAGAAAATTTTTGGTTTTGGAGGAGCTTTTACGGATGCAGCTGGCATTAATATAAAATCATTAAGTGAGACTACTCAACAAACCCTATTGGAAGCTTACTTTGGAGATAAAGGTGCAAAATTACATAAACCTAGTGAAGAAAATGCTCTTGCAGTTGTGTCGGGACTTCTCCGACTTTCTACTTTTCCAGTCGAAAATTTTTGACCTGTGCAAACTTTTCATTCTACGCATTTTACGCAATGCGTCGAAAACAGATTGCGTAGAATGCGATGCGAAATAAAAACTTTGCCAGTAGCTCTTAACTTTTTTAAAGATGTCTAAAGTGGAAATTTCAAGGTCTAAACTACACTATCGGCAGAGTTCCTATTGCTAGTTGTGATTTTTCTGCCAGAGTCTACTCTTACCTAGACACAGAGGGAGACTTTGATTTAAAGACTTTTGCTTTGGCACCCGAAGATTTCAATTACAAGGTAAAAGTTAAAGAAATTCTGGAACAAACCTTTTTTTAATTTTGAGACTGCAACCTTGTGTTTAGCAAACTGCAGAATTAATAAAAGGTTTTAGCCAGGGATCTCAAACGTCCTTATTAATAAGATTAGTTCTTATTTTGGGATCCCAAATCTTACGAAAATAAAATGTCCTTATTAATAAGAAATGTCCTTATTTTGGCTCAGCGTCCTTTTTTGTCCTTATTTTTCAAAATGGCGCCAATAATCAAAGAAGACATTCAAATTTGTCAAAGTTTTTGCCTGCGGCGCACTTTTCTTTGGGTTATCATTTGTCTTGTTTCATTTATCTCTGCTTGTTTTCATCGCTGTTTATCTTTTCAGTTGCTGCAATGTCTAACCCGAAACGAAAGAGCCAGTACAAAGCCAATACCGGACAAAGTCTTGGATGCAGAGCCAGCGGAGAGCAAGTGGCAGAAAATCTTCAAGGTGAGCGGCAAGGATTTTAAAAACGTTTAAACGTTTTTTAAGACAATGACTCGCTTCCGTGCCTCTACAAACTCGTCAGCACCATCTTCTCGATTCAGTTGGCCAACGCTTTCGTGGAGCGGATCTTCTCGTTGTGCAAGGCTCAGTGGACTGACTCGGTCAAGTCAGTCAAGAAGCAGTCAAGGCTCTCCTCCAAGTTCGCTTCAACTTCGATATCGACTGCTCAGGCGTCTACAGGCTGCTCATGAAGGATGGAGAACTTCGTAAGAAAATTCAAGGAATGGAAAAATGGGAATGAAGCTTTGTTTGTGTTGTTTTATTTGTTTAAACTGTTATCGTTTGATGTAGAATAAAGTGTTTGTAGGCGATTTTAGCATGTTTTGCGAAATGCCCTTATTTTTGTGGCCAGAATCTTATTTTTTTTTGAAAATATCCTTATTTTCGAAATTTTGAGTTGAGATCCCTGGTTTTAGCGGTGAGCGGAACTCACGCATAAAGTCAAGCCAAATATTAAATGAGCAGAGTTTTAAAAAACACTGAGATTAATTTTCAGATTCCTTACATTTTAAAAGCATGGAAACTGAGTAAAGGAAGAATTAAACTGTTTGCTAGTCCATGGTCAGCCCCTGCTTGGATGAAAACCAACAACAAAATGAAGAATGGAGGAACGATTAAAGGAGAATTGAATGGAAAATATTACCAAACCTATGCCCAATATTTTGTTAGGTGAATCAGTTTTATATTCTCAAATATAAAAACCCTACTTTTAGATTTTTCCAGGAGTACTTCAAGCAAGGAATATTGTTTTGGGGGTTGACTATTCAAAATGAACCAAGCATGGGATTGAACCCTTTAATGAGATATCAGTCTATGAATTTTACTTACACTGCAGAGAGGTTTTTCTTTGCCTTTTAAACTAAGCGTATCAACAATTTTTTAGATCATTTATCAAAAATGTGCTGAAACCAGCATTGACGCAGTCTGATCCATCCGCAGATTTGAAAATAATGGCTCTTGATGATAACAGAGAATATGTGTTACAATGGGCTAAAGAAGTCATTTTTTTCGCTAGCCTTTTTTAAAAAAACTCTTCTCTGAAAATTAGCAGCTCGTCTTAAATTCGAATTCTTGTTCTGGATAACGTGTTTCTTCAATTTCTAAGGCGAATTGCCACCTCTTTTGTAGCTCACCTCCAAACTTGAACTTTTCGGAAAATAGGGCGCCGGCGACAGGCTTTTCAAAATGTCGGTGCAGGCGCCGCAAGCGGCGACGGTTCCGGGGTGCCAGGGCATAGTTAGGGCTCCCGCCCCAGGAAATTTTGGCGCCAGGCGCCAAGGTATAATTAGGCTGCCGTCTCCAGCGCCGGTGCTATTATTTTATCTTATTACTACTTACCTAAGAACAAAATTAAAGAAAATTTTCAAGAAGATTAATAAAATGGACATAAAAGTTTTCAAGTTTTTTGAAAAACAGCACTTTACGAGAATTATGATAAAGCCGGCGACTTTCTTAAAATGTTTGCTAACTTCTAGCGTCAATTTTGAGTACTAAATGTATACAGCTTAAAATAAAAATTGTGTCAACAAAACTATAATTGAATAGAAAATGTCAACAAAAAGAATGATGAGCGTATTATGGGCAGATGGTAATTCAAATTGGTCATTTTTGAAATCTTCATTATCACGCGGGATCGCAGAAAACAATTTCGAAATGTAACCTAGGGTTGATCTACAAGAATGTCATGAAAAATGTCATCTCCCGTTTTCAAAAAAAAACACACTTCGGATACTTCCCTTGTGAGAATAGTCTACAAAAAAGTGGTCAAGGATACAATACCAGGAACATAATTTTGAATCAGGGGGATTCATTATTTGAAAAATACGGTTTTACGCTCAAAATTTAGATGTATATTAACGCTGATAAGGAAGAATCAGCAGCAATTGATGGTTTGGCTATTCATTGGTATAAACAAGGCTATTTTGATGATGTTGCTAAAGCACATGAAATACAACCCGACAAGTTTATATTGTCTACAGAGGTATGACATTCTAACCTTTTTTCTTGTTACTTTTTAAATTAAAAAATAAGCTTTAGGCTTGCTCGGGTTTTCTTCCAGACCAGCATTTTCCATTACTAGGAGATTGGCAAAGGGGCGAAGATTATGGTCATGACATACTAAATGGCCTGAAAAATTGGGTGATTGGTTGGACTGATTGGAATTTGGTATTAGATCAAAAAGGAGGCCCTAACTGGGTAATGAATAGTGTGGATGCAGCTATAATTGTTAACAAGGATGCCGATGAATTCTACAAACAGCCTATGTATTATTTCCTGGGCCACTTTAGGTGAGCTTTAAGACCAATTGTTAGTAAACTAAATTGAAAATTCAGCAAATTTATTCCCCGAGACTCGGTGCGAATTTCTTCTGAAACCACAGAATTTAATCTGGCAGGCAATCTGGGAGATCAAACTTCTGTGGAACACGTTGCTTTTTCTACACCAAATAGTGACACTGTTCTTGTGGTTATGAACACCGACAAAAAGAACTCGTTTAGACTGTCCATACAGGATGTTAATTTTGAAGGCAAATTTGGTCAAATAGTTTTGCCACCTAATTCTATAATCACTGCTATTTGGAAGCAGTAAATTTTTGTTTGAAATAGATAATTTGGAATGAGTTTGTAATAGTAAAGATTTAGCATGCTGGCTTCAACAAGAAGAAAAACAAAAGTTTAACTTATACAAAAATAAATATGAAAATGTTAAAATACTATTTAAAGGGGGTAAGACTTAAGGGGGAATTTGACACAAATGCCCAACTTCGCGAGTCTCTAAAATTTTTATTTTTTTACTTTCTTAAATATTTCCTTTCACAAACTTGCTCTATGCAAATGTTCGCCGCGGTTAAGAATAATTTCAGGACTTTAGAAAAAAAAATTTTGAAATTTTTCCGCACCATGATACCGGTATCGTGGTTTTTCCTATTTTATCAAGATTTCACCTAGAATCACCAACCCGACGCATAACTTTATTGACATAAGCAACCAAACAAATGAAACACCAATAATATAACAACAACTCTATTCTTCCATGGCTTCATCCTCGAAGCTCGCTTCTTCTTCATCATCGTCGAATAGCGTAAGGCAGGCCAGGCGTTCTTCCACTTCGTCCACCAGTTGCCTCAGTGCATCGTCAGCATTAGGCAGTCCAGGCCCATAGAGGCGTTTCTTTTCCATTGCTGATGAAGCCATGGAAGAATAGAGTTGTTGTTATATTATTGGTGTTTCATTTGTCTGGTGTTGTTGCTTATGTCAATAAAGTTATGCGTCGGGTTGGTGATTCTAGGTGAAATCTTGATAAAATAGGAAAAACCATGATACCGGTATCATGGTGCGGAAAAATTTCGAAATTTTTTTTTATAAAGTCCTGAAATTATTCTTAACCGCGGGAAACATTTGCATAGAGCAAGTTTTTAAAAGGAAATATTTAAGAAAGTAAAAAAATAAAAATTTTAGAGACTCGCGAAGTTGGGCATTTTGTGTCAAATTTAACCCACACCCACATTAAAATTACCAAAAATATGGAATTTGAACATAGTTTTGCTAGCTGGGGCTCACCGCATAAAGAAACTCTGGTATGCATATTGTCTTTATGCGTACAGAGTCACTTTCGAGTGATTTGTGTCTAAGGTACGTGGGTGTGCGCAGCCATTGCAAGACTCTTGACACATACATGCATTAACGACTCTTTTTGCCCAGTGATCAAAGCATGGTAGGATACCTTAATAGAAAATATTTCACCTTGGGGGACCAAGGCAATTGGTCAACCTTTTGGTAACTATCATTTTTTTTAGAACCCAACTTTTTAGTACGGAAAACATCAGGAAACAACTTTGATACTTGTGTTGTTTGTCCCCCACCCATATTTTTGAAATTTATTGCGTTTGAGCGGAATTTTTTGCTGCTATCACACAAAATTCATATTCTTATTTTTATTCAGTTGATTCATTTACTGGTTATTTATTTACTTTATTTACCAAGTATATTTTTAGACAATGGAAGAACTTCGTAGTTTCAATCTCGGGAATTTATATGAAAAGATTTTGAGTGTAAATAAATAAAGAGTAGATAAATCAATTAAATAGTAAATAAATCAACTGAATAAAAAGGCATCGTGACGTAGAGCAGTGTTTGAAACTTTTTTCAAACACTTCAAACACTTCAAAAAGTTTCGAACACTACTCTGGACACCAATAAAAATAACAATTTGAATTTTGTGTGATAGCAGCAAAAAATTCCTCTCAAACGCAATAAATTTCAAAAATATCGAGTCTTCCGAGTCGGAAGAAGCAGAGTGAAGCCAACTTCAAACCTATAGCTATCTACTCCACGAATGGAGTTCCTGGGGGCTACTATCAGAACTGAAGCCCTTCAGTTTACTTAGAAGCAACTGAATTTGCTCGTTGTAGGACTGAATCTTTGGCTGGATACTCAATGCGTCATCCACCAGCTGAGAGGTGCTGAAAAACAGGAATACTTTGTTGAGAATCGACCTCGGCGAATTTGAGCTCAGCCTCATTTGACCGTCCGATTTGTAAAAACAGACGAAAATCTTGCTGACTTAGCTACTCATCACGTCCGTTCAGATTTCAAATTCTAGTTCGCTTTAAAATAAACAAAACGCCAAAGATTTTTGAAAAAAAACCTTTGATGTTTTTATGCTAAATTTAGTATTTTTGCCAAAATTTTCGAATTTCTTGTAAACAACATAATAATTAATCCAATGAACACTAAACTTTGTGAATAATAACAGATATTTATACGTTTTTACCGGTCCAGGAGGTGGGGGTTGTTGATTGCCCTGTGACGCCCCTCCTTAAAAAGCCTTAAAAAAATACTCGAATAACACCTTTGCCGCAGGCCGTGAATATTTTTGAGGAATCCATACCAGACATAATGCAGAAGTCGTAAATTCCTGATCAGCTTCACAGGCCATCAGGAAGAATTAGAGATATATAAAAAACGGCTTTCGTTACCATTTGAGGATCTCCAGTCTCCGCATCCCACATCCTAACGGCTCCATCAACGCAGGCTGAAACCATTAAGAGAGAAGAGTTGACGTCGCTGAGTTTCCACAGACAGCTGACCACTGCCATGCCATCATGCATCTATCTGGGATAAGATGTCCTAATCCCAGAATCTAGGTTACACTAATTTGTAAAACTAACAGAAAGACCATCGTTTCAAACTTATAACTAAAACTTTTTGTTTTTTGTGTTCAAAAGTTCACCATCGAGTGAAGCTTTTGAAATTTTTTGAGTTTTTGAAAAACAAGACCATCGTGTCAAAACTTTTTATATCTAAAAATAAGAAACAGGCCATTGAGTCTCGATTTCTAACGAGTTCTGAGAATGGCAAGCTCCCCCTTTTCATCTCAAATCAAGGAAGAATTTAGCCAAGTCTCTGCCTTTGAGACGATCACAAACCCGAAAACCTTCGAGTATGTGCCTTCTAGAGCCCTACTAGAAGATGAAATAATAGATCTCGAGTGTATAATGGAGAACACTGAACAAAGGCAGATACAGCTCGAGCGAATGCGGGATAAAATAGACAACACCTATGTCAAATGGGGTGAATTTCTCACTAAGCTAACTGCAACACTAAGCTCTCACTAAGCTAATGTACGGGCAGTTTCCGACGGTGTCAGTTTCCGACGGTCAGTTTCCGACGGTTTTTCTTATGGTCAGTTTCCGACGGTCAATTTCCGACGGTTTTCCCTATGGTCAGTTTCCGACGGTCAGTTTCCGACGTTTTTCCTTGCGGTAAAATCGTCTGTGTCTAAAAGTCCTGGCGTGTGCTACAGAGGGGACAATCAATCCGAAACGGTTTTCCGTACGGCCAATTCGGAATGGTCAGTTTGAAACGTTTTTTTTTTCGAAACATCTTTAAAGGCAGTATTTTTTATTTGCAAATACTCAACGCTCAAAGAAACACATTTAGCCAAACCGACTTCTGCCCAACTATACAACCACTGAACTTTATTGAACCAAACTCATAACAATTGAAACCAACAACAACAGTTAAATTCATCAAACATTTTCCTCATTTCAAATTTCGCAACGTCGAAGTGCTCCGTTGGAAAGCCTTGGTAACGAAGAAAGCCAACGCGTGGCTCCATGGCGCCAGTTAGCAAATTCTAAATAAATCCATAATAATGATAGTAGTTAATCAACCTTAAGAATGGAACGAAGCGAAGCAATTGGTCAGGCTGATTGAGGACGAAGTTGGTGTTGTACAGTTTGGTGGCCAAGTGGAGTTGCATGCTGCTTCCCCATTCCCCGAGTCGCGAAAATTTCCTGACGTATTCTTCCACCTCATCGGCGCCTCCAAAGTATTTGATAAAAGGGCAAATTCTTGATAGAAAACGACAGAAAAATGATGTAAAAACGTTTGGCTAACAAGAAAACAATATTTTCGTGGCGAGACTATTATTTTTTATAATCATTCGAAAAATCGTTGGAAACTGACCGTCGGAAACTGACCATAAGAAAAATCGTCGGAAACTGACCGTCGGAAACTGACCATAAGAAAAATCGTCGGAAACTGACCGTCGGAAACTGACCATAAGAAAAATCGTCGGAAACTGACACTGTCGGAAACTGACCTAGCTTCAAAAATTTCAGAGGAAAATATATTGTGGCCATAAAGATCACCTACATCCATCTTTGATTTAACTCCAACAGCATTGCATCACGATCAATATTGCAACGATAGCAATTTTGCATGACACTTTTTCCAGCAACACCTCAGAGAACACCGATGAACGCACAGACTGATGTCCGAAAGTCTCCGGATTGCTCTCATGCTCCGTTTTCCAGCTCCATCGCATCATACTGTAAAACAAAATTATGAGGTCACATGACAACCCCAAAAAATACCTATGCTGTTGCCTAGACTACAATTGTCTGATACCAGAACTTATTTCTGAAATTGAACTAGCCAAACTCCATGAGCTTAGAAAAGAAGACTATGATAATAACAAAAAACATGGTCTTTAAAAATTTTATGTATCTGATCTCACTGTAAAATAAATCCATAATCCACGCAAATTTTCGGTATTTGTATAACTGTTGTGTTCAATTGTTTTGTTAGCTAAATTTTGTACATTTTATCTGAAAAATTGATTTTTCTTTTTATGCTGCCACTTTACTGGAAATTTTTCGCAAGAATGTTAGACTTTTTAGGACGCCATTTTTATTCATTTATAGCGCTCTCCCTTGTTCTAGCCTAAATTGTTATAGCCAAAAATCCTTATAGCCAAAACGGTTATATCTCTAATTTGCTTAAAAACAATTGTTCTGGCTTTCACTGTTACTTAAATAATCAGCTAAATATATATAGATACCCCAAAAAATTAGAGATACAACCGTTTTGGCTATAAGGATTTTTAGCTATAACAATTTAGGCTAGAACAAGGGAGAGCCATTTATAGAGGTTAAATGTTTTTATTCTAAATTTGTTTGATCGCAATTACAATCATTTAGAATTATAAACCACGATCAGCAACATTAAATAGGAAAAAAAGTCGATTAAAAACTTCCTCAAAAAGAATAAAAACCAGTTGTTGTCACCTTATTTTCTTCATGACAGTACAAATTTTAATTGATATTAGGTTTTCTAGTCTCAAAAGTTTGAAAAAAAATCTTTTTTTAATTGCCCATTGGTAATCTTTTGAGTTCGAGTAAAAAATGCACAATCTACAACAACAATAACCACTGCCACTTCATCTAGTTCTAATTGATATAAAAACTAGAATTGTCTGCATTAATTTTGCCTCACTCTACTTCCAACACTGAAACTAATAGAAAATCACAGCTAATTTTTTTTGTATTTAGATCTCATTGAAAAATACATTTGAATTACTTTGCCTTCAACGTTTCTAAAAAGTTCAACGGAAAAGTGGTTATTGTAACAGGTAATTGTTGCTAAATCTGGAAGAGAATTAAACATTTGGCTGAAAAGTGTCCGCTTTTTTTAATTCTAGTCAATAAAGCTGAAAAGTGTCTGCTTTTGTTGAAAAATACCCGATTTAGTTGGGAACTGCCAATTTTGGGCAAAAGACAGTCTGAAAGGCAGACTTAAAGGCAGTCATAACTACAACCACAGGCAGGAATAAACTATGTTACAGAAGTCAAAGAGTCGTTTTAACAGTGCATACCGTATAACCTCTAATAAACGTCCCGGGTCGTTTATTTTTTGACACCCCTAGTAGGGGGGTCGTTTATTGGAAGGGGGTCGTTTATTAGAGGGGGGTCGTTTATTAGAGGGGGTCGTTTATTTTTCAACCTGAATAATCCCGCCTTAAATCATCTTTTGTCTCCTGTGGGAAGCTTTTCGAAAGACACCATTTTGAGATTTTGATTTTTTTAACCTTCCTATCAGTCTCTCAAGCTCCTCACACACTCTAACATCACCGTATCTTTCCAGCTAACAACATGTCCAGCGATCATGATGAGGAGGAGATGCAACTACACGAGGATTAGGGGTCCCGGTCGATCGCAAGCGAAAGAGGAACAATGATGCGGGGACAAAACTCGAGGTGATCAACTGGGCGCGAGAGAACTCAATTCATTCGGCGGCAAAGAAGTACAAGGTCGAGAGGATTCGAATCAAAACCTGGATGAAGCAGGAGAATGCGCTGCATCTCCAAGTATAGGCGTACATGTTATAATGCCATAGTAAAGATTCGACCCCCCTAGCGTCCCAGGTAAGTCAAACTTTATCTCACCCTCGGTGAATCTCAACTCAATGCTTTGTCGGGGAGGTGAAACAAGGGCAAATAAAAACACAAAGTTTATTTTAACTACACAAGCTAAAACAAACAAGCAAAAACACAATACAAAGACTGGCCAGTCTCTAAGATGTCGAGCCTGGCCAAAGACACATATTTAAAGCCGTGGTTATCTGCTGGCGTGATCGCCAGCAGATCCAGGCAAATACAGACAAGAGCAAATGAATGAGACAGGAAACCACCAATCGTGGGAACTGTACAACACAAATTCCAATAAGAGATTTTGCAAAACAGAATTTGTGAAACAAATGAAGAGCTAAACCAGGGACCAAACAAAAGATAAAGGGAACGACCTCAGTCAAAACTAAACCAAGTTAACTCAACTTTACACCATCTTCGAAACGCTTTGACTCTATTTTTTCAGGAACACTACAGCAGGTGGATCGAAGCGCAGAAGACACATGGAGCAGAGGTGCAGAGATGCCAATTTCTCCAAGATCTTCGCCATGGATGAGACGGCCATTTGGTTTGCGTTATTGCGTTATTGAGACCAAAGGAGCCAAGGATGTAAGGATTTAAGCTTTGATATTTGGAGAGGGATCAATTAATGGATTAATTAATGAGTTTAAGGGAAAGCTTATCGTCAACTAGGCTGGCTCTATCTGGAGAATGACACCACAACGGAGGACTATTTGCGCAAGATCATCGGAGGAAAGCTCTTCTTGGACAATCGGTTACTTGTGTGGGACGTTTCTTTTCGTCATGTTGGCTCTATTATTTTTTACCTTTTAGCTTGTGGACTAACTACCCCTTTGGATGGATCAGGAGACGACAAGATTTCATACTTCAAGCCGGATGGACCGATTGGTGCAAGAGGTCTGGAAATTCTCCGAAGAGTCAGAGCTGAAGAAGTTACGCACGACGGAAGGAATGACTACGAGGATTCAGGCCTTTCAGAAGACGACAAAGATGCAGAGCTGGAGAGGGTCGAAGAGCACGAGGAATTGTTTTTTGCTTGATATGTGGGATAATTTTTGATGTTCTTTGATATGAATGTGATATTGTAATATAGATTTTGGTCTTTTGATTCATAACTGTGAACTACCATGCGTAAAGGTCGTTTATTAGAGGGGGGAATTTTTTTTTGTTTAGAAAACGGAGTCCATGCTTATTGATGAAGGTATGGATCAAAAGAATATTCTCAAAGTGATTGGATCAATGGAGGATGCAAGCACTCCAGCTAAGATCGTTGAAGAAACTATCAAAAAATTTGGCAAAATAGATGTGCTGATTAATAATGCAGGAGCTGCTGGAAACCCGAAAGTGCATGACCCCAATGCTATAGAAACACTCGAATTTTTATACAAAGTCGATTTCAAAAGGTAGCTTGGCCTAACAGCTAGCCGTTCTTAGATAAAGCGAGTATGGCTCAAGATTTCGACATACTTTTGGACGAATAGAAATTGAAAATAGGTGGTACTCGAACATTTTGCATGCACAAGCATGATTTTTATAGCCTGTTAGAAAGAGCTAAGACTTAGCTTTCTTACGACATATTCTTGAAAAGTTTGTGATAATTAAATGTAAAATGTTTCGTCTTAAGAAACAATTGTGTCATTTTTTCAAAAACGTTGTTTATACTGAAATGTACAAAATTACGTGTGAATGTTGTTTGTTTGGGAACACATACTATACCAACTATACCACATACCACAACACATACTACTCGCACAAACTATTTGAAAGAACAAGAAAAACTGCACCAAAAATGCTTCAAAGTCACAAGAAAATAAAGTTTATAGATTGTTAAATGACAGCCCGAAAAACCTTTTCTTATTTTTTTTTGCAAAATGAAGCTTTCACACTGTAGTTTTTTAGCAGAAAAAATACTGAAAAATTTTTTTTATAAACACTGAAGTTTAAAAAAACAGTATAGTTTTGATAACCACTAAGTAGCTTGACTATGTATGGTGTACAAAAAAAATTATGAAAGTTATATAAAAACATAATTCATTTAAAATATATATATATATCGCGTTTAAGTAAAAAAGGTCGCTTTATGATTAAAAGTGCACAAACTACAAAAAGAATAATCATTGCTACTGCGTCTTGTCCCAGTTGATATAAAAACTGGAATTATCTGCGTTCGTTCCACCAAACTTCACTTCTTTCACTTGAACAAATAAACAATCACAATTATTTTTTATTTTTCTCTGTTTAAATCTCATTGAAAAAATACATTTGCATTGACTTATTTTCAACATGTCTAAAAAATTCAACGGAAAGGTGGTTATTGTCACAGGTAATTATTATTTTTTATTAAGCCTACAGTCGACTCTCGATAAAGTGCCACCTCGATAAAGTGCCACCCTGGCGATAATTTGGCAACTTATGCTCTCGATAAAGTTCCACCTCGATAAAGTGCCACCCTTGGGCTGGTCCCCAGGGGTGGCACTTTATCGAGAGTCGACTGTAAAAAAAATTAAAGTGTTTCTCGAATGTCTTTGACTCGAATAACAACAGAAACAGTTTTTTACAGTTTTAATTAGGGCTGCACGCGGGTGGGTAATTGGACCGACCCGGTTCTTGGGTATAAAGGTTTTTTGGCGGACCCGGTTCTTCGAGCGGGTACCCAGCCGGTTCCTATTTTCTCTAATAGAAGCCCATGGGCTTCTATTTTTCAACCCCCCCTCTGGGGGCGGGCTTCTATTAGAGACTGGGCTTCAATTAGAGACTGGGCTTCTATTAGAGAAAATACGGTATTCAAATATATGATAAAAATATTTCACCTCTGACCTGGTCAACCTATATATTTGGCTGCAAGGTTTTGACATTGAAACCCTATGTTTTACAAACTTATTCATCTCTGATTGTAACGGTTTTCACTCATACTAGTTCAACTAATTTTGCTACAGTCGAGCCTCGATTTAACGACATTTTTAAAACGATTTGGTTGGCCATAAACAAATTTAAAAGAAACTGACCTTCTCTGCAATGACACTCGATTTAACGACACCCTCTATTTAGCGACAAATTTTTCCGGTCCCTACTAGGAAAAAGACACTCGATTTAACAACAAACAACTACTTTTCTTCGCCTTAACATAAAAAAATTTTTAACCGTCAATTTTTTCAACATGTTGTCCAAAAACCCGGGTATACGGGTATCTGAACCGGTAGGGTACCCGTCCGCGTGCAACCCTAGTTTTAATGCTAAAACTATGAGATTTTAGAAGTCAAAATTCAAATGTAATCAGAAAGGTACAAACCTATTTGTATAAACCTGTTCAGTACTTTCAGTAACTTCTTAAGAGACATAATCTGTAATTTTTAATGCCATTTTAATTCCAAGGCAAATTTTTTCAGAAAAATTTCACGATCACAACCTGAAATTCTGACACCAGATTCGTGTACAGCATGATCAATTTGCATAGGAAACTGCTCTTAAAATTAAAAACTCAATGTCAAATTTCAAATTACTCTCAAGGCAAAATGATTTTTCGCTAAATCAAATGTTTTTTGTCTTGAGAGGAATTTGAAATTTGACACTGAGTTCGGTCCCCTTGTGGATTCTGATCGAAATTCGTCCGACTTCCCAACTTCATAGGTCTAGGTCTGCATACCCTGAGCTGCGTTCGATATTGTGCACCTGTTTGATGATATTAGATGCAGTTTAGGTGTAGATTATGAATTCAATTTATTTTTTTCCCCATCAGTAGCGCCACGGGTAAAATTACAAATTTTTGTTAAAAAATGCATGACTAAAAATTCGTAGTTTTGCTTTAAATTGAGCGAAATTCCGAAAATGTTGCAATAATATAGTAATTTTTTGCATCCATCTTGTAAGGCTGCTCAAGCCGAGTAGAATGAGCCCACATATGCATATGAGCGTAATCAAAACAGCCCACTTTTATCCATTTTAAGAAAGGGGGTCATTTTTGTTGGTTGAAAATAACCACACCATTATAAAAGGCTATAACTCAAGATTTTCAGCATAAATCGGTGATAACATATGAAAACATCTTGCTCGGCACTAAATTTGGAGTCGTTTGGTATATAACATTTACGGTAGAAAAAAAAAGTCGAAAAAATCACGGTGTCAAATTTTATATAAAAAACATTCAAAATTACAGATTATGCCTCTTAAAAACGTTTTTTCTAAATAACAAGTAGCCATTCAAAACAAATTTACAGTGATAAAAAGATAAAAAAAAAGCTGGCTTGAAAAAATGAGTATTGATAATTGGCTTTTGGCTTGTTAGTCTAAGTTTTCTGTTGTCTTATTCTTTTAGATAGTTGTAAACTTTGCCATAGGTCCTAATTTTTATTATGAGTTCTTTTTGTAAAAAAGTGAATGTGCTGTGCGGGGTCTACTAAATTTTTGAATGTAAAATTTTAGAACGATAAAAATAGAATTGTATGGGTTCTATGCCCGAACCAAAAAACCAAGTTCTTTGAAACCGAAAAAAATAAGTAAAATTTTTGAATGTTTGATATTTTTCGGGTTGTCGGTTCAAAAACTAGGACAATTATGCACTAGCCATCGAATTTTGGCCATAACTTTTTTAATTTTCAACATTTCGTGGAATTTTTTTTTTATTCGAAAGAAGAATGGATGAGAAATCGATTGGTACCAAACTCTTAGAGAAATCTTTATTTGAACACACCTAAACATCAACAGACAAAAATAACAACAATTTTTCACTCATATTTCTGTTCAACGCTCTTTCCATTCACTTCAAGGCAATATTCAAGACGGGTTTCATACGCTGCCATTGCACTGTTTACCATCTGCTGTGGAAGGCTTGCGAAGGCATGTTCAATTCTTTCTCGAAGCTCATTCATGTTGGCAATCGGTGTGGTGTAGACTTGGCTCTTGATCCATCCCCAAAGAAAGAAGTCGCACGGCGTTAAATCAGGTGAATAAGGAGGCCACGCAAAAGGAGCGGGAGCAGTCGGCGTTCCTCGACCCATCCATCGGAGCGGAAAGTTCTCATCCAACCAGTTGCGCACAGCCAAAGACCAGTGAGGAGGAGCACCCGTGTTGAATATTGCCTTGAAGTGAATGGAAAGAGCGTTGAACAGGAATATGAGTGAAAAATTGTTGTTATTTTTGTCTGTTGATGTTTAGGTGTGTTGAAATAAAGATTTCTCTAAAAGTTTGGTACCAATCGATTTCTCATCCATTCCTCTTTCGAATAATAAAAAAATTTCGATGAAATGTTGAAAAATAAAAAAGTTATGGCCAAAATTCGATGGCTAGTTTATAATGCGCCACCCTGCAAATCAAAATCATTTTAAGTAAAAGAGAAATCGCTTTGAAGTAGTCACACAATTTTGAAAATAAAACAAAAAAAATTGTTAGAACGGGTAGCGCAGACTTTTGTATACCGATTTTTAGGTTCAAGCGCGGGTATTGGACAAGCAACTGCTATAGAATTTGGAAAAGAAGGAGCTTTACTAGTAATTCATGGCCAAAATCAAGATAGACTTAATGTACGTTTTGCACCTAAAAATATTCGACGCTGGAATGGATACATGACAAATTTTCAAATAATTTTTTTTTTACTTAGAAAACGGAGTCCATGCTTATTGATGAAGGTATGGATCAAAAGAATATTCTCAAAGTGATTGGATCAATGGAGGATGCAAGCACTCCAGCTAAGATCGTTGAAGAAACTATCAAAAAATTTGGCAAAATAGATGTGCTGATTAATAATGCAGGAGCTGCTGGAAACCCGAAAGTGCATGACGCCAATGCTATAGAAACACTCGAATTTTTATACAAAGTCGATTTCAAAAGGTAGGCACATCCTACTTTTAACACATTATATTGTGAAGGAATTTTGGCTATAACTTTTAAAATTTCGCGTGTCGACAAATATTGGATATAACTATATCAAAATTAGACTGTACTGGATATCACATATTTTTCATCGAACACGTCACTTGTGTGTCAAATCACTTAGTACTATGTGTACCTCTGATCTGATCCTTGAGCTTTTAAATTGCGATAACCTGATGACCCGATGACCACGATAAGAACTGAAAATAAGTGATGTAAATGCTAGATCAGTTGACTCTCGCTAGGCAGCCTCTTATATAGAAGATGACGTGTTCCGACAGATATGTTACGAAAGCCTAGCCATACTGTCTTGGAGGTGGAGTACGAAACCCGACAAAGTCAATATTTACCACATATACAAAAGATTCTGACTTGACGGTTACATTCATTGATGACCTTGTCCAGCTGTATGCAGTTGCAGTAGGAAACTTACCTGACCAGCAGACCTAAAATCACAAATAGAATTTTCTAATTACTGAACAAAATATCATGTGGGATGCTGAGCAATAAAGCTCGCCAAACTAGAATTCCAATCCGTGCAATCGCTTTCTCGCAGAAAGTTTACTCCCTCTGTAGTAAACCCCCGAAAATCCAATTTTTAGGAGCTTTTGGCCACTCTGGGGTGGAATTGTGACAAGTTAAACTTCTTTTCAGACTATAAAAATCAAATTCCAACCAAAAAAAATTCATTATAATACAATATTCGGCCTTTTCGACTCAAAATTGGTGCAGTTAAAAATCGTCAAAATATCAGTTAATGTCATTTTGACGCTTTTTGACTAAGCCGTCAAATTTTAAAAATGAAATAAGAATATGTTTCAGAAATTTATCAGTTAGTCAGGTGTCCACTTTTGTTCTGTTGAATAAAAAGTTTGACCAATTTTTAATTTACTAATTTGTTTAGTGTGGTATTGATGACTCAGTTGTGTTTTCCGCACCTTGAGAAAACTAAAGGAAACATAGTGAATGTCAGTAGTATCGCTTCACTCAAATCTTTTACGACTGCACCATTCTATGCCGCAATGAAGGCAGCTGTAGACAACTACACTAAAAACTGCGCTCATATTTATGGGCCCAAAGGTGTGCGAGTCAATTGCCTGAGGTAGAATTTTCAATAATCATTTTTTGTCTAATTGAAAAAAACTATCTTTATTCCTTAGCCCCGGACCAATAAAAACGTTGATTATTGAGAGAAACAATGTGCCTGGTTTGCAAGACAAGGTTTTAATGCATTGTTTGGTACAAAAAACTCAAAATTTTTGTTTAGTTTGATGAGTATGCAGTGGACTACACTTCTCTACACAGAGGTGGCACTTCCACAGAAATGGCTAACACTTTGAAGTTTTTGGCAAGCGACGATGCTTCCTTTATAACTGGTGCCATTTTGATTGCTGACGGTGGAATGACTTTATATAGTCCAGAGTTTCTAGTATAGTTCAACTGTTTACTCAATAAAAATGAATAAATTGTCAGTGAAAAGTTTTTAGGCCCTGTTGACCTATCCGGGCCATTTTTCCCTTTGGTCCCCCCTTTGGTTTTTTTTGAAAATTTTGATGTGAAATTTTTCCAAAATGTCTCCAGGGTTAGGCCTAGAAACACAAAAATATTGTTTTAACTCTTTCGAATCAATTAACTTTGCGAGACTACGTACATTTTGGAAAAATTTCACATCAAAATTTTCAAAAAAAACCAAAGGGGGGACCAAAGGGAAAAATGGCCCCGGATAGGTCAATAGTGCCAGTTTTTACATTCTTATTAAAAATCAAAACGGTCAACAACGATCAAAATAACATTTTTCAAGAAAAAAGTCATACTTTTGACTTCTCCTTTTTAACTTTGCAAATTTTTTGGTCGCAAATCTATTTTATCCATCTTTGATAACATAAATAAACAAGTTTAGTCTCATTTTGTAGCTGAGACATTGAATGTGGTTACCAGTGATTGCAAAATGACAATGAGAATTGTCATTTTGTCAGATGACAATGACCATTCTAGCAAGGAATTGTCATTTGGTCAATGACGTTCAAGACAATAAACGTTTTCAAACAATTCAATAATGTTGAATTCGAATAATTATTGTGTTGAACGTAATTTGAAAAATGACAGTCAATGACAGTCATAATAATTATTGTGTCAGGTAAATTTCAGGTTTGCTCTGTGAAATTATTGAATCCTGCATACCACCAGCACGGATGTTGACAAAAATTAATTTTTTAAAAACTTTTTGAAAATTTTTCCAAAACACTACCGTAAATTTATATACTTATTACTAGGGTTGGTAGTTTGCCGGGAAAATTCAAACACGGGAAAATTCCCGGGAAAATACCCGAAGTTGGGAAAAAGAGAACTTGATAAAGAATTTTATACAGAAAAACATAACAACTCAATCAAAATCATGCATAAAAAGATCAAATTCATCCTCAAATGCGTTAGTTTTTTTAAATAATTTCTTCATTTGGTTCTTCCATCGCTTCCTCTACTTCCTGTTCTTTTGCGGTCGACTTAAAGAGGTGAGCGTACTCCAGCATCAGATTGTGTTTGATGAACGTCACCTGAAAGACCGTTTCCACCGCCATTCTGAAATCAACCGATGTAACTTCTTTTAGGTAGGGATTTCACAACGAAGAGACCAGTTCCTTTCTGTGGGTGCAGCAGACATTGGCACATTGTAGAGCATTTGCACGACTTTGGACGGGAGAGTGTCGCCAAACCAGGCCGTCCACCACGTCAGCGCACGTTAATCACAGTTCACTTTCACATAGTTCATTTTAATCAGTTAACCAAATTGTTTACCTCTTTTTGTCTGTCCGCGAACACTGGATTCTTGGTGCACTTGTTGGCCACTAGTTCGATGGCAGCCTGCTTGTCTTCACTGGTAAGCGCTTGTTCATGATCCAATGGCTCCAGTAAGTCGAGCATATAGGTGACATCCGACGAAAGTAAGTTGTTAAATAAAAGTAAGTTGATATCAAGAAGCAAACATTGCAAGTTGTAAATTTTTTTGAGTTTTCTGGGAATTTTCGGGAATTTTCCCGCTTCAAACTTTTCCGGAATAATGATAATTGTCTTTGCGTATCACGCTAGATTTTACAGGCATTTTTAGTAAGAAGTCAAAATTAAAAAAACGGAGCTTTTTGTTATTGCTTTTAATTGTTTACTTTTAGATAGGCTAGGAATAAGTTAAATAGTACATCTGATAGAAAAATTACTGCTCTTTAAAATCAATGATAACTTATATTTTACAAATTTATTGTTTGGCGAGATAAAGGCTGTCATGTGCATAGTGACCGCGATAAGCGAAAATTGGACGGCGTCCCGTCCGCCGTCTTGACGTTTTTCGCCGGCCGTCCGACCGGCCGTCCTTAGATTTTTGCGTTCGGCCGGCCGTCCAACCAGCCGTCCTTCAAAAAAAAATTTTCGCCGGCCTTCGTCCGGCCGTCCAATATTTCGCCGTCCTCTGAAATTTAGCCCCGGCCGTCTACCGGCCGTCCAAAGTAAATTTTTTTTGCCGGCCGTCCACCGGCCGTCCAAAGTCAATTTTTTTTCGCCCGTCTTCGACCGGCTGTTTTTATTGCAGTGTGCATGTATTCTGGATTAGTTATCAGTGGTTACACATTTATTATTGACGTTTAAATTTTAGTTTAAAAACGATTGTTTAAGTGACATATTTTGAGTTGTAACTAAGCAAAGTGCGCGATTTCAAAAGCGCTTCCCCAATGCCGACTCTTCTGCCCTCCGCATGCATAGTCATGATGGAAGTTTTCAAAATTGTTATTGCGATATACTACTTATCACCTTGCAGTCAATTTTTTCCCCACCGTCCGATCTGCCGGCCGTCTTTATTTTTTTCACCGGCCGTCCACCGTCCCGTCCTGACTTTTCACGACCGGCCGTCTTTTCGAAAAAAATAATCACCGGCCGTCCGCCGGCCGTCCGCCGGCCGTCCGCCGGCCGTCCGCCGGCCGTCCGCCGGCCGTCCGCCGGCCGTCCTTTAAAAAAAAAATTTCGCCGGCCTGCGGGCGACCGTCTAATTTTTTATTTTTGGACGGCGGCCGTCCGACCGTCTCACTTTTCGGCGCCGTCCGGACGGAGACGGGGACGGGACGGGCCCGGAGGACGGTGCGGTCACTATGGTCATGTGTACATACTGAATATTTTTTGACGTGTTTCTTGAAATGGCGAATTTGACCGCCTTAGACCATCTTATTGCCATTTTCTTTGCGTGTTCGGATTCAGCATAAAATTCTGAGTCTATTCCGGCTGTTGTTACAATCAACCGTTACAACCGTTAAATTCAAGTAAGTTAATTTTTCAAAATACTTCACATATAGCAATTGATAAAGAGTTGAGCATAGAATTTATTTAGCAACACTATTTGAAGCTCTAACAATTCACTTTAAATTATTTCAGCCTTTAGCATAGAATTTATTTAGCAACACTATTTGAAGCTCTAACAATTCACTTTAAATTATTTCAGCCTTTTAAATTTCAGTCATTGTTTACTTTCCGGTTTCTTTTTCATCCATTACTTTTTCCAAACAAGGTTTGCTCTTCATCTTCTTCATCGTAGGGGGGCAAATGTTCTTGGCCAAGGAGGCCTAGTTTATGCAAATCAATTGAGCCGAGTATATCCGGTGACAGGATCTTAACTCAAAAGGTTTTGTCACACATTTCAAAGCTGAACCTACAGCAATATTGTGGCTAATGTTGCTAAACAAATTTGGTGACAAGATTTGGGGACTCAGCACGTCTGAAAAGTATTTATGCAAGATTTCAAGGCAAACCTACTTTCTTACCAATTGTATAGGACTGATTAGAATATATATTTGGCGATGCAATGGCTGAAACAATTTTTTGATTTTATATTGGTTGCATTACTTTTTGGAATATCCGGTTCATTTTTGGCCTTGGCTCTGACTGTTGTATTTATTTACTGGCAAAAACCCTATGAATAAAATTTAGAAAATAAACCACTTCATCACACGGCGTGTCAAAGTTCAAAAATCGCGAACAGGTAATTTTCCCTTTAAGACAAAAATGAAAATATTTGCTGAAACTTGTTCATTTTAATCAAGTGAACTAAAAATGGAAATTTATACAACATTTTTTTACTCCAATGGTCCTGTTTATGCTTAAACGAAAGCTGGGAGTTAATTTAAAGTCATTACTAAAATTTTAAAAGAAAATAAAGAAATGAAGAAAGGAATAAAAGAAAAAGGGAAATTACAAATACGGCGCTACCGGAGTATACTCCCCAAAATGAAAATTTTGTTTGGAACTTTCTCAAAACACCATTTTAGCCATTTTTAAGCATTTCCTACACGTTGAACACGATAAAAAAAGGTGTTTTCACCTACTTTTTTCTATAAAAAGTCGATTTTTTTAAATCTTGAATTTTGGTATTTTTAGTTGATTTCTGTTTATTATAACTTAGTAAATCAGATGTTGAGGTACCTTGACCCCAAAAGATGGAATTTGAACATAGTTTTGTTAACTGGGGCCTACCGCATAAAGAAACTCTGGTATGCATACATTTTTTATGCATCCAGAGTCACTTTCCAGTGATTTGCGTCTAATGTATGTGGGTGTGCGCACCGGGTATACCCCTCCCCCCCAACCCCCTCAACCCCAAGCAACCAAGCCCCCTGCGCCCCCGAAGAGGGCGCAGAAGGCTTGGTTGGTTAGAGATGCGCGCACTCACTTACCTTAGACATAATTCCGAGCAAGACTCTTGATCAAAAATGCATTTAGAGGCTCTTCAGTGACCAAAACATGGTAAAACAGCCAAATGGTCGAAATTTCAAAATGCCCAAAACTCAATTTTTTATTGACCAGAACACAAAAATAATGTCTTTTTGAACTTCTGAGCTGATTTTAGGTTGATATAGGGTGTTTGGAAACACTTTAAAAAAAATTCATTTGGGGGAGTATACTCCGGTAGGGTCACAAATACTTATCATTCTGACAAGATTTTTTCCCGAAGCTGAAAGCTCAGAATCTCAACTTTCATAATCACAAATGATTAGACAAATTCAAAAAACTTGCATTTTCGGGAAAAAGTGACACACTGAAATTTAGCTTAAATAGAGATATCAATGGCTCCGTTTTTCTGCTTTTGACAATCGTTGTGCAGAACTGACTCTCAGCTTTATTTTAATTCTGAATACGGACAATTAAGTTAAAAAAGGTTTTATAATATGAAATGTGACCTGCTGTGGCGACTGATTTAGCGACTAATAGGCTTTATTAATAGAAAATAATTATAAAATTCGCAAAAATCCACAAAAAATGTTATATAATAAAAAATTGTCAATGATATTTGTTCTCGCAGATAAAACAAACTTTTCGCGATTTTTTAAATTTGGCACGCCTTGATCATTGCAAAAAATGCACAAAAAGTGTATCCACAGTGTTTTTGAAAATTTTTGAAGTTAATGACAAGCGAAAGATAAGGAGCCAAGCAAAAAACGGGTCGAATACTTCAATAGGGTTCGTATTGCTTACTTGGACTCAATAGTGCTGCTAGCAATATTTGAGGAGTGTAAACTTTCTGAAACGCTAATAGTCAATATTAAGAAAATAATATATTCCTCTACACCCGATTTCAAGTTCTTGTTCGTTTTTTTCTTTTCATAAGTGCATAGTAGAAACTTAATTGAACTATGGTCTAAATTTTCTTAAAGCAGTAAGCTTGTGTAATTTAACGAAATATAGCTCTAATACTTTCAAAAGTAACTACAGTCAAAACTGCCATTAACGTAACTCCAAGGGACCGGCTTCAGACTTACGTTAATGGGAGTTTTGACTGTACCGTATGACCTCTATAATTCGCCCACAATTTCAGGTTTCATAAAATTGCCGAAAAAGTTTTTAGAAAATTGGCTCTAATTCCAATTTATCTAATGCAATTTGAAAAAGGAACTCTTTTGTGACCAAATTGATTTTTTCCTCTTCTTTTAAGTTATTATTGCACTGAGTAAAAGTGAAAATTAGCTAAATTTTCAACAGTCACTTGCATAAGCAACCTTTATTTATGGCTAAAAATAAGTACCAGGTGAGCTTATAACTTGCCAGTTTATTTAAAAAAAGTAGCAACCAACCAGTTGAAAGATAGTGGGTGCCAACAGATCTGCTATAAGCACTTGAGGAGAACCAATGAGAAAATCAAATATATTGGGATTAATCAGATTGGCTTGAAAAGTGGTCGGAGATAGCAATTCCATAACAAAAAACTGACTGGAAAATAAATTGGCTTCAAACACCTTAATGAGAAATGCTCAATAAAACGTTTTTTGAATTGAAAAATTTACGAAAACAATTTACAATTGGCGAAAGAATGAGGGTAGAAAACACAGCTGGAGATAAGTAATTGGCTATAAATGCCCACGGTGTCAGGATCTGAGCGTAAAAAATAGTGGGATTCATATTTGACGGAATGAAGGCTTGTGGACTGAGCACATATAGCTGCAAAAAAGTATTTTCTTCAAATTTATTGTATATGAATTTTTTCTCTGGGCCATTTGGGGGTTTGGATGAGCTAACGAATTATCGTAAAAATTTTTCGATTTCCGAAATTAAAAAAAAATATAATTAAAGCTACTAGCTTTAAAAGTTTTTCTTCGAAAAAAGTAAAGGCATGCAATAGAAGTGATCAAGTAAGCGGTTGGCTTTGTTTTGATGTTTACTGTTGGTTCTAGGAATTCGTCTTTCAAGGGTTTGTCTTATCTTTTCTGTGCTAAATATGACCTCTCCTCTTCAGATTGCGGAATCACGATCAGTCATGATGGAAGCGAAGACGACCAAGTGCATTGCTTCAAAGAGCATGGGCCAATCCTGGAGAACTGCAGGTGGCGCGTCAGGCGAAGAAGAAAGTGGATGCCGTCGAAGAAGTGGACGCAGAAGAAGATGAGGGAAACGGATACATGAGTGATGATTCTTTGAAATTTGAGGATTAACCCGGAATTCCATGTTGTTTGATTCTTTGAGAATTTATGTTGTTACGAAATTTGGCTTAGGAATCAAAATTTTTGTCGCCACTTCGGCGCCGGCTGGTTCAAAATATAAAGCGGCCACCTTTATTAGAGCGACCCCTCCTAATAGAGCGGCCCCCTAGAGGGCATCCAAAAAATAGAGCCGCCGGCCGCTCTAGTAGAGGAAATACGGTAGCAAACTTTGTGTTTTTTCTCAACAAACTGCAAAACAATCACCGTTTTTGATATTTATCTCGATGTATTAAATTTTTGTGCTCTTTCTGTCTGTGCCTCTGTTGACTTTTCCCAACATTTTCGATTTTTTAAATTTTTTTCACCTAGGGCGGAGCCTTAGGCGCAGGCTAGGCCAGTGCCAGTTAAGACGGACTCAAACGTGTAATGTAAACATATTTTTTGGTCTTTCACAAAAAAATTCGCGAAAAATCTACAGAGAGGATAAAAAGCATGCTCGCCGCCGATGGGAATATTTTGAAAAGCGGATACCAGGTCAATTTAAAAAAAAAATTATTTTAAAGGAAAACTTGTTAAAGGATTATGCTCGCGGTGGTCTGGTGGGTCCCCGCCAATTAAAAAAATTTTCCTAATCATCGATCTCCTTTTCGGATTTTTTAGCTTGGTTTTTAACAAAACAATGCCTAGAATTTAATTTTAGGTGTAGTTTTGTTAGAAACCAAGTAAAAAAATCCAAACAGAAGATCAATGATTAGAAATTTTTTTGCGCATCTCAACCCCAAGCAACCAAGCCCCCTGCGCCCCCGAAGGGTTTCTCTCCCCTTTCTCTACAGGGGGCTTGATAGGCTAGATATTTCTTCCAACCAGTCCAACCACTTTTAACTAAGGCGTTTGACCATTTAGTTGATAGAGATAAATCTAAGCTACAAAACGGTGTAAAAACATATGAGATAAAAAAACGGCAGGTCTTCCTTTTACGGAGTCCTCCCAAAAGTGTGTTTTGACCACTTATTCAAGCTTTTCAGGTCGTAATTAGTCGAAAAAACATGTTTTCAGGATTGGGAAAGACATTTTTCGGGAAAAAAAATTTTGATCAAAAATCGACTTTTTTACCAAAAATTTTCATTTTTCATTTTTCATGCTTCGGTCAAACACTTTTTCTCTCTTGCTTTTAAATTTATGGACGCCTCGATGTTGTTGGTATGCGCACCAGTAACCGGATCCTTGAAATGAATCAGTGATTCACCTAAAACAAGGAAACGTTACTTCACATAACAACCCACATGCTGGCTTATATAAAAAGCCCTGGGAATGGATACAACATGCAGCAAGTCGCTCGGTTAATCTCTAGGGTGAGCTAGTGCCGTGGAGTTCTAACTCTCAAGCCCCAAGCCCCCGGAGGCGCTTGGGGCTTGAGTTGAACTCCACGACACAAGCGCACCCTAGAGACCAATCACTCGTGCTAACAAACTGTGCAAGGTTAAATCCACGCGCAGTTTACTTTTGTATGTGGCAGAGCCCGCATGTGGGTTTATGCTCCAAACGAAAAAAGGAATACCTTGAGATGGATGTAGCCTTCGTCATTTAAGCAGTCGTACGCCTTCCAAAAGTCCGACACGATTGTTAGAAACAATAAATTTAAAAAGCAAGAGAGAAAAAAGTGTTTGACCGAAGCATGAAAATGAAAAATGAAAATTTTTGGTAAAAAAGTCGATTTTTGATCAAAATTTTTTTTCTCGAAAAATGTCTTTCCCAATCCTGAAAACATGTTTTTTCGACTAATTACGACCTGAAAAGCTTGAATAAGTGGTCAAAACACACTTTTGGGAGGACTCCGTAAAAGGAAGTTTAGCCAAAAAAACAAAATACAGTCGAGTCTCGCTAAACCGTCACCCTCTAAAGTTTGTTCCCGCCTAGGGTCCGACACTTTTTTTCGTAGAAACCCATAAATAACCCCCATAAATAACCCTTTTTTTTTAAAAAAAAAGCGTGTTATATGTGGATCTGAACTTTTTTGCACACACTCTAAGTACGTCGACTATGAAGATTCCAAACTTTTGTAAAGAAAAGTATTTGATTCGTACGTGGATTCAAACCTATATAGTAACAAATGGAACCGCCGGGGGGGTTATTTATGGGGGGTTATTTATGGGTTTCTACGGGTTTAGCGAGACTCGACTGTATTTTGTTTTTTTATCTCATATGTTTTTACACCGTTTTGTAGCTGAGATTTTTCTCTATCAACTAAATGGTCAAACGCCTTAGTTAAAAGCGGTTGGACTATTTTAATGTTAATTAATATTTTTCCTTGAATTTTACTAAAATGCGACATTTTAGTTCTTGTTTGAATTTCACTGGTACCCGCCTTTCAAAATATTCCGATCAGCGACAAGCATACCCCTTTAAAGGGGCATGCCCACGCTAATAAGAGGTGGTGCCCGGGAATTCAAAAAATTTTCCTAATCATTGAATTTCTGTACGGATTTTTCAACTTGGTTTCTAACAAAACCATACCCCGAATTAAATTCTAGGCCTTGTTTTATTAGAAACAAAATTGAAAAATCCGTACAGAAGTTCAATGATCAGGAAAAATTTTGAATTGGCGGGCACCACCTCTTATTAGCGTGGGCATGCCCCTTTAAGGCAACATTATTGGCAAAATACATTTTTGGACATTTGTCCAAAATGGGCAAAATGTCTATGCACGCAAAAAGAGCCGTTTTTGCCAAATTTTGCATTTTCCCCCTATAGCCTAAGCCATAAGGCTGACAAATGAAAATGTTTACCGTATTCAGCTGAATAGCGTTTTGTTGAGGAATGAATGCGAAAGGAGCCAGCACATTGACTGTTTGAAAACTAAAGGGTAGTCCTAGAAAGCTGCTTGCAGAGTTTTGTCTCTTATGTCGACCCTTTGCAGCAGTAGCCTGTCTAGCAAAGGCTCTGATACTTTCTTCCACTTTCTCGTCCAGATCTTCTAATGTTGTGGGCTGTCTTCTCCTCTTTCCTAATTATTATAATTTGGAATTGTTGTTAAATTTTGTCAACAAAATAGTACCTTTAAACTTTTTTTGCAGCTTCATTATTACTGCCTGTTTTTCATCAAGGTAAGTGTAACCATAATTACGGTAAAACTCCAACTGTTTGTTGGAAAATTTTTGAGTAGCCCTTAGCCAATTTTGGCTAGTTTTTTTTAAGTCCGCTGCTAGTGGAAGCAGCCTTTTATCTAATATTTTGACTAGTGGACTAATAGTGTCCAACGTTTGCTGGACAGCTAATGAAAGGCCTGAGATCTGGATGAGGAAATCCACCCATTTGATTGTGTGATATTCGTTTGAGGAGATCATATAAAAGTTGTTATATACAAACTGCTACAATGTATCTAATAAAAACTCGCTTACTCGAGACCAATGAGAGGGAATTTTGATAAGAGCCTTGTCTTTATAGTCATTTTGGTCAGTGGAGTTGGTTGTTGTTGTTTCCATTGCTATTTCATCTTGTTGGTCAGTCTCCATCATAAACAATGTCGGTGACAGAATATTGTTGCTAGATTCAGTTTCTTCACTCTGCCGCCTGGGTCCCACTGAGAACAATTTAGGCGATAGTATCAAAATAGTCTGCTCAATTGGTTTAGATGTTGGCTCTTTTTTGCTTAGTTTACTGACTTGTCGTAAACATGCTCTTAGCTTTTGGAACTCTTCGGTTGGTTGACTAGTGTTATCATATAAACTGTCGATAGTTTTGAAAAATTGCTGAACCCTATAAAATATCAGTTTGTACAGAAAAGTGTGAATTCAATAAGAAGAAGGCAAAGTGTAGCTGTATCTACAAGAAGCGCTGCAAGATCTGACGATGAAAAGTACTTTTAAAGGGCATACCAGCGCGTTGCAGTTCGAAAAAGGCGGGACCAGCAATTTTTTTTTGTTCTCACTTGTAGGGTCCTACTCAATCTTGCAGTGCTCCTTGAAGCAGTCTTATAACTTGCCTTGTGGAGTAGTCATTGAATTGTTGTAGATGACTTAAATAGTGAGAAATTTTCACATAAAAGTCTCTAATTTTCCACAATCGAGCCACATTTTTGAAGTGATCTGTGTTGGCTAACGCTGGAGTACTACTTAAAGCTGAAAATCAAATCGAATTCAAAAAGTTATAGCCTCTCCTCACTTGTAATTTTTCTTTTTGCAGAAGCTTTACACTTTTTCGTCTTTCTTTTGTGTTTGTAATCAACATTTGCAGTATTTTCTGTTGAGATTGATCTGGAAAGCCTATTGGCTGAATGTAATGGTGTTTGAGTAGTCATCTTAATTTTAAAAACTGTGTTATTTTTTGCAAATTTGTACTATTATACCTGTGGGGATGCAGATACATTTCCCAGAAAAGCATCCCTTGTGATTTGGCTGATCCACGAGATTAAGTTGGTCAATAGACCGAAAATAGGTGTATCATCGGTCTTTTCCATGTCATTTTGCATTCTTTGTTCATTAGCGATTTGATCTCGAACTTGAAAAAGAGACACTAAGCAGTGCGAGAAGTCACCCACGTTTGTAGCATCCTTTGCACACTGCCCAAACACAACTCTTTCCACTTGAGGCAAACTTTTTAGAATAGCTTGAGCTTTTGCCTAAACTTTTGATTAAATAGCAATATTTTTAAGTGCTAATAAAGTGGTAAATCTACACTATTTAATTTTTTAACTGAATTTCTTTTTCAGGTTATTTTTTAATTTAAAGACAATGATGCTTTTTAAAGCGCTTTTTAAAATTACCTTGATGAAGAGAATGCTACTCATGTGGTTGATTGCCAATGTTGTATTTGATGGTCTTTCATCTTAAACTTGTTGGTTTATATAATTTATCTAATATAAATTCAGGGTTTGTTTAAAAAAAAATGCCAAGTTTAGGTATGTACATGCAATCTAAATTTGTGGATCTACTATGACATTTAAAACATAAACTGTTTCAATTAGTTCGCTAAGATGTTCTAAGTTCTAAAAAAGCTGTTTTGCATATGCAAGTGCCTAGTTTAAATTGAATACCCTGTTCATTCTATTAACTCCCACCCCTCTAATAACCCCCAACCCCTCTAATAATCCCCCATGTTAAATTCTTTGTGGTTAACATTTTTATTCATCAAAATTCAAAACTGATCAACAAACACAAACATATCATAATATTGGGTTGTTCGATAATTATCCAGCGTTTTTTTATTTCCTACAAAACTTTATTTTTTTGTAACTTTTCTTTTAAGTATTTGATCTTTTGCAACTATGAAAGAAGAATAGAAATATATCCTTTACATGTCTGGTATTTTTGCATAAGAAGGCATAATACACTGGGAGATTCTTTCAAACGGCTGGTGCTACTGGTGGTGCGACAATGGTGAAGAACAAAAATGGCAGGTTCCGCCGAAGATGGAAAACGGAAGACAGAAGAAGCAATACAATCTCAACGGCGACGTCTACAAGGCGCAACTCGATCGTCTCCAGCGTGCGATCGAAAGCAAAAGACCGCTGAAAAAGGATGCCATAATTTTCCATCAGGACGGAGCCCGACCGCATATCAGAGCTGACGTTGTTGCCTCAATCGAAGACAAAAGATGGGAGCTGCTGACGCATCCGCCGTATTCGCCAACAGAAGCACCCACAGACTACCACGTCAACCGTTCGCTCCACAACTGGCAGCTTGGGAAAAAGTTTGCAAACCTTCAAGAAATTGTTGATGACATAAGACAATGGATTGCTTCAAAGACACCGGATTTCTTCGCTCGTGGAATCAACCTTCTGCCGTACAAATGGGAACAGGCAATGGAATTCGATGGAGAGTACCCTCCGGAAGATTAGTTGTTGTTGTGGTTGATTTGTTATTGTGTTTGATTTGATTAATAAAAATGGTTGATGAATTGTTTTGCCAAAGTTAAAAAAACGCTGGATAATTATCAAACAACCCAATAATTAAACTCTTTCAAGTTGTGTTCTGTTCTTTCTTCTTTTTGCAGCTCGACTTTTTTGAGGAATCTATTGACTTCGTAGTCGTTGCGGCCATCCCTCATTAAGTTCTGTGCCCTGATGTTGCGAATAATGTTTAGTCTCTTTGTGCTGATTTATCTCATTGGTTTAAAGCAGGTGATGTGGTCGTCCTCAGTTCCTTCGGTTACTGTAGTAATTGTGCAGGCTAAAATTTAAACAAAATCCACAATTCAAATCCAAACTCAATATAAAACCAACCTTTAAAGAACCATGCAATTTGATAAGCACACCAATTTGCAAAATTTGAATTCGTGCGGGACTAAAATAAATTGGTTAATAGTTATTTCAGGACGATACGTGAAAATGCCACGATCTGGAGAAAAAGTGCCAAGATTTGTGAAAATGTGTCTAGTTTTGCACATTTTTGCCTGGTTTTAATGGCCGCTTTGTTTGCAAGGACATACAAACTGATGGTAATCTTCAAAATTTGAGGTGTAAACCATTGATTTATGTAAGAAAGCTGATTTCCAGAAAACGTGGCACTTTTTCACAATAACGTGGAACTTTTTCTCCAAATCGTGGCATATTTCCATTTTACCCGTTATTTATTGTCTTTATTTAAAATTTGTTCAAAATTTTGAACCATCCACTAGACGAACACAACGTAGCTTGACAATGCCAGATCGGATGACTTACGCAACTTCTGTTCCTCTACAGCTTTCTATCGCAAGGTTGCTTGCTATATTGACTAATAAATAAAATTCATATTAAAAATGCACACAAACAAATAATTCGAAAACATTATTGACTAAATTAGGTTGGTCCAGCGCGAATTGAAATAATACAAATTGCTGTGCTTATTAAGTTTCATGGTCCTTTAAACGTTTTCTTGATGATTTTTTAGCTGATTTCTTGCCATGTTGGAATTATTCTTGGTGATGATACGGCGCGACATTGGCTGCTTGTTCTTCCTCTTCTCACAAATCCAGCCTGCCAGCCCCACATCAAGGGGGATTGCTCACTTGTCGGCCGAAACCATCGAGTCGCTTTCTTTTGGATCCTCTCGACTTATTACTCCTCAAAAAAAGCAAATTTTGAAAACATGTTTAAGGCAGAAATAAGAACTCACGCTTATTGCGTTAGCTACTTTTCTTTGCTTATCCATTCTCTGACGCTTTTGATCACGTTCTTGCTCGCCCATTCGACAGCTTTCAATTTTGCTCTTGCATCGTTGTTTCAGGAACGCTTCTTGTTGACGGCACGGCCTTTGTCTTTATGCAGCTGAAGTTTCTCAAAATTGCTCATTTGAAAGCAACAAAACATCAAAAATGGGTTAAAAATGGGCTAAAAGTGGCAAACATCAAAAATGGGTTAAAAATGGGCTAAAAGTGGCGTAAAAAATGCGCAACAAAAAAGATTTTTTGGGGCCTGTTTCCTTTAAAACTAAAAAATTTCTGACGACAATTTTTGTTAAAAAAATAACTTCTCTGCCTCTAATAACTCCATACCCCCGAAGGAGGATTAAAAAATAACCCCCATAGGGAGTTAATAGAGTAAATACGGTAGATCTTCAGAATTTTTCAATAATTAAGGACAAAGCTGGTTTTTTCTGCGCAACCATTTTCCAAACGATTGGACGATTTCGATTTTTAGACACACTAAATTAAATGTAGAAAACTTAAATAAGTGTTCGATAATCTTAAAAGACTGCTCGTAAATAAGTGCCCAGAAATGCCCATTCTGGGTGATCTAAGAAAAATTACCCTTATAGAAAATAAACTCGATTTTCGAACAATCTGATGCTTTAAAAATCGAGGAATCGCTTCATCGACCTGAAATTTTTACAGAGGTAATCCACCATGGCGGATCAGGAAAAATCAAACGAAAAATTTTAGGGGCCGTTTAGAAAAAATTTTCCTATGACTTCGATTTTTCGAAAATTTTGACTTTCTCGAGGCGAAAAGTGGGTTTCAGGTGGGTGAAGGTAGTTCTGGGGTCTAAAAAGGGCACTTCTCCTGAATCTCAGCTTTCAATGGTATAAAATGTGTAAATGAGGTGGGTGGAAAAACCTGTAGCGGACCACAGGGTCAACAGGGCCAAAAATGGGTCAAATTTTGGCCTGAGAAAATTTTCAATGGGCTGATATGGAAAACTTTGTAATTTTGCCAAACAAAAACCCTACCGCGGCAGTTTTCATGAGAATCGAATGGTGTAATCAGATTTTAAAAATTACGACAAAAATTAAATTAATGGGCCACTTTTTCCAATAAAACAGAATTTTGTCTAAAAATTTGAATTCAAATGGTTTTCCGCCAAGACCCAAAATACGGCGTGACCAAAGGTCAAGATCCTATGCAACCTGAATGGGTCCCAAACAACCAGCGTGTACCCAAACCATGTACATGGGTCCCAAACAACCAGCGTGTACCCGAACCATGTACATGGGTCCCAAACAACCAGCGTGTACCCAAACCATGTACATGGGTCCCAAACCAACCAGCGTGTACCCAAACCATGTACATGGGTCCCAAACAACCAGCGTGTACCCAAACCATGTACATGGGTCCCAAACAACCAGCGTGTACCCAAACCATGTACATGGGTCCCAAACAACCAGCGTGTACCCAAACCATGTACATGGGTCCCAAACAACCAGCACCCAAACCATGTACATGGGTCCCAAACAACCAGCGTGTACCCAAACCATGTACATGGGTCCCAAACAACCAGAGTGTACCCAAACCATGTACATGGGTCCCAAACAACCAGCGTGTACCCAAACCATGTACATGGACAACAACCAGCGGGTACCCGAACCACCAGCGGGTACCCAAACCGCGTGGATACTCGAAATCATGAGGATTCCAGCTGCGGAGCAGCCTAGATGCAGTCGGACGCGCGCTAGCGCGTTCAAATAAAAGAACAAATTTTTTTTCACAAAGACAAAAAAGTTTCACAGAGCTTCTCTTCACTGGGCCCCTAGTCTACTATATAGAATATAAACTCGCTGGGCGATGAAAAAACGTCTTTAAAAATCGAGGAATCGCTTCATCGACCTGAAATTTTCAGGGAAGCCATAAAAACTATATTCCGGCCTAGGAAAAATATGAAAAAAATTTTAGGCGAAAAATAGAAAATTTTTTCAGATTGGTCAAATTTAAAATTGTGCCGAAAATGGGTTTTTCGGCATATTTTGGTCCCTAGCGGGATTTTTTTGGCTGAATGTGGCTTTGGGCACTCGAAGAGGGCCCCACAGCAGAATCTCAGCTATCGAATGGTATCAAATGTGTAAAATTGAGGTGGGGCCGAAATTGCTGGACGCGATCCCAATTGAAGCAAATTGTGCCAAAAATTGAAATTTTTCAAATTTTTTTTTAAAAATGTTTTTTTAAAATGCCATTTTAAGCACATTTTTGGCTGAAAAATGGCAATTTGATCGAAACCTGCGTAGCAGGTCCGAACCAAATTTCAAGGGCTTCAAAACGGTGTAAAGTTTTGAAAATTAAGAATGTGTGAAAATTGAGAAAAACCGAGGTTTTGGTTTGAACACAGGATTTTTAGTCCAATTTGGCCAGTTTCAAACTTTTTTTCGCGCCAAAACCCAAAATTTTTTTAATTCAAAAACAAACTATGCTATCATATGCAAAATTGTGTGGGAAATTGGGTTTGATAAGACCAAAAATGCGATTTCACCCGCCAAAACCCCAAAACCGAAAGGGTAGGTGGATCTATGCGGTCAAACCCAGCAACAAGTCGAGGACAGAAATGGTCTTCTAACTCACTTTTAGTCACATGTCATACCCATCCTATTCGGGTGAATCATGTGATTTTTGGACGTTATAGGCCTGAGAGCCTATGTTGCGTGGGTATTGGGCTAACTGGGTTAGTTGGGCTAATTGGGTTAGTTGGGCTGACTGGGCTGACTGGGTTAGCTGGGCTGATTGGGTTAGCTCGGCTGACTGGGTTAGCTGGGCTGACTGGGTTAGCTGGGCTGATTGGGTTAGCTGGGCTGACTGGGTTAGCTGGGCTGACTGGGTTAGCTGGGCTGACTGGGTTAGCTGGGCTGACTGGGTTAGCTGGGCTCAGTCACTGAGCCCAGCTAACCTATAGTGGGCTCCTATGGAATTAGTAGCTGCGAAGCAGCCTAGATACAGTCAAACGCGCACAGCGCGTTCAATAACAAAAATTCAATTTTTTTTTAATTTTTTAGTTTCATCGGGCTCCCTAGTTGGCTGGATTCAAAACAAACCTGTAGCTGTAGAACACACAAACATGGAATAGTACAAAATTATAAAAAAGCTTAAAAATTGGTGCATTCCATATGAAAAATTATTAAGTAAATTGTATTCAAAAAGAATTTTAAAAGTTTGCTTAGTCCAGTTAGAAGATAATAACAGTGTATTTTTGTGACCATCTTTCTATATGATTTGCTCGTAGATCATTGTTTCTATCTTTTCCACCCAATGATTAATTGAGAAAAGAAATTTTGTTTCATTTTCTTATTGCAGGAAAAAGGATGTGTCTGATCTGAGAAATTCGTCTGGCATTTTTAAAACGATTACTAAAAAAAGTTGAAAGTGTTGAAACTTGTGCGTCACACGGTGTAACTCCCGTTAATTTTAGAGAATCGTCCCGTCCCGGAATCCCGCCCGGAAATTTTTTGGCACCTGTCCCATCCCGGTGTCCCGTCCCGAAATTTTTAAATTTGAATTTTGACCTGTCCCGTCCCGAAAAGGTCAAGCCATCATCTCTAACTCACACCACATAAGTCATTTTTCATTAGAGGCTACACTGCATGTGCAGGGGTTTGTATTTTTTAAAGTTTTTGTAAAATAGACGTAGCCCAACTTTTTTCAACCTAAGTAGAAAAGCTAACTATTTTATTATTAAAAATTTTAAGCTGCACTTGCAATTTATTTACAATATTCATCATAAATGGCTCTAAACCAGAGTGCCACAGCTTTAGCTCCTGGATCTGGCTCTTGTTGGTGTTCTGTAGCAGTGTAGCTGGCTCTGCCTGACTTGGCCTGCATTTTACGCGTGTCTAAAGCCGCTTGCTCCACACTCTTAACTCTTAGTTTATTTCTAATTTGCCAAGTTTAACAGCAAAAAGCAACCTGTACAATATGGTTCCAATCTTCTGAATTGTTCTTTACTACCGCATTCAATGGGTCCACCTTAAATAATTGTTCAGTTTCTTAGCTAAAATACCAAGAAGTAACCATAGTCCTGTGTCCAGGTTGGGCATGTCCATAGTAAACCACAGCGTCTAGGCCTAATTTCAAGGCCTCTTTAAAATCTTTGGATTGGGCAGACTCTTCAAAGGCTTTTGATGCAGCCCCTAACAGTAGGGCATATAACTGCAAAAAAGATGAAAAAAAAGAATTGGAATGTTTGGGCTAATTGTTTCAGTGAGAAACTCACAGCTCCAGAAGTTCCTCCAATAGATTCTTCGAAAATTTGAGATAGTTGCAAAAACAAGATTTTTGGATGAGAAAGGTCAAGTTGTTTATGTTGTATTGCTTTCTGGATGGCTGCAACGTTAATTTTAAGTGCAATGTGAATTTTTAAAGCTGTTACCGTATTTTCTCTAATACGCCGACATGCCGGGTCATTTTTCAATCAGCCGAAAATTTGAAAAATTTGGAGTCGATCTCGAGATTTTTGCGTGAAAATGTGAAATCAAAAAAAGCGGAATCGGTAGAGCTCGTGGGAGTTAAGAAAATGCAAAAAATAGCCTTGAAAAATGCTGATTCTGCTCCGACATACAGACCCTCAAAGTAGGAGGTGTTGAGTTATGGGAGACTGTCGGCCTATTAGGAAAAATACGGTGTCTGAACCTTTTGCAGCTGAATTCAATGAAGTTCCGCAGTCTCCATCCCCACAGCTTCTGTCCAGACGGTTTAGCTCTTCGTGGTTGTCACTGATGACCTTGCATGCATTAGCCAAACAACGCTCTAATGTCTTTTCTGTGCCTTAAAAATAAAACTAGGTCTAATAACATAAGTTCAACTTTTATTAAACAGCAATTTAAATAACAATTTTTTACCTTCTTGCATCTTTACTCCTACATTTTCAAATCCACCGTCCTTTTCGTTCTTTGGGCTTTCAGGAAAGTGGATTTTATAAGGGCAAGGAGAAGTTATTTTCCAGTGTTTGGATATAGCAGAATTTTGATCTAAATAATTAAATTTCTAGACAGGGCATATAACTGTTTTCAGCCTTACCCAAGTAAGTCAGCCAATCATCATCTACGACTTTCAGGACAGTCACACTAAGGCCATGGCCATCCAAAGAGCTCATCAATGTTCCAGCAATTAGTCGCTCTACTTTGTAACCATGTCCCACTTAATGAAACACAGTTTATTAAACAAAATTTTTTCTCTAATATAAGTAAAGTCGGGTGTATGGCTTAGGCTTTTTATTATATTAATACTATAAAATACCCCCAGCTAGCTCAAAATTTTATTATCCTAAGGGGCACTTGACTTCAGAATCGTGATTATCGACCCCTGATTCGGCACAAAACACTGGTTTTAAAAAGTTTAAATTTTTTCGGTTTGCCTTAAGAGACCCAAGCAAACCAAAATACCGTATTTTCTCTAATAAGCGCCCTCGCCAAACTCTGGAATTTCTTAAATTCATTTTCCGCCTTTCATACCAGGTTTTTGTTTTTGAACGCAAAATATGTTACATACCATAATGCAGCTCGGAATCTGCACTACATTTTGGTATATAACATATGTTACGTTCGAAAACAAGAAATCGGTATAAAAGGCGGAGAATGAATTTAAGAAATTCCGGATTTTGGGGAGGGCGCTATTATTCAAGAAAAATTCTGTGCCCCTAAGCTGATATTCGATTATGACGAAAAAATTTTGATGCTTCAGCGAATACTAAGCTGATATACACAGACTTTTTTGAAGAACCTAATGATCCAGATAATGTACTTACCCATCCATTGGATTATCTCGCCCTGCACAACGGCCATTTCAATCTGGCTAACACTTCCCAAATTGTTGAGAAGTACCACGAGCCTGTTGTCTTTAATCAAAAAATATGGCTTTTAGAAAAATTGTTTGAAAGCAATAAACCTTTGCTAAGTTGTAAACGAGTGCTGCTAACTAGTTTACTGAGTATAGTGTCCACTATTTGGCTGGCCGTTTGCATGCTGCATCTCTGTAAACCACTTTCGCCATGTATCCCAAGTCCAAACTCCATTTGATTGGAGTCTAATTGGAACATAGCTGGTTTTCCGGGGATGGCACAAGGATATAAGCTTACTCCTATAGTTCCTGAAAAATTTATAAATTTTGGTCTTACAGAAAAGTTTAAAAATTCTTTGTATCATAAATGTCCTAGTGAAAGAAACAAAGTCATTCCAACATATTGCCTCTAGTAAAGAATCAGGTGTTTTTTCGCCTTGGTTCCCTGGTGATTTTAGCATAATTTTGAATGTTTTGTCTTGAATGAATGTTTTGGTACGCCTGTTGTATTTAAAAAGCTTTTGCAAGTAACGAAAAGAATACTGTATTTTATTTGTACAGCAAAAAAATATTCAAATGCAACAGGGGTTACCAAGACAAAACATTCAAAATTATGCTAAAAAATCAACAGGGGAGACCAAGGCAAAAAACACCTCATTCTTTACCAGGGCCAACATATTTACAAAGGCACCCTTCTTTTTAGAGCCTTTACATAAGAAGGCCCGTTTTTTAAGACTTGGCTTTTAAAAAAAATTATACTGATGTTTCACCAGGTTTGTTCAAAACCTATAAACAACCGAAAATTTTAGACTCTAAGTTAAAATGGTCATTGCTAGATTTTTGACAAAAACTATGAAAATTCTGTTAGGCTTATAAACTTATTACTCGTCGGATGCAAAAAAAAATTCAAACAGCACTTTACCTCAAAATTAGTTTATGTTCTTTAACTCCCCCAGATCTGATACAATTTGTAAAGAATCTACCTAAGTTAACAATTAATTTATTGGCAGAGCTTAGCGCCTGTTCAAAGTCCACTGCGTGCTGGTCCAACATAACACCCTGAAACTCATATATAATACAACCATGTCCAATAGAAACATATCTTACCAAAACATGGAGAAGAATAGCAGCTGCAGCAAGTCCCCTTCTGCCCACCCCTTCATTCTCTCCTTCCAAAGCTACATCATCGTCCACATAGACCAATTGCAGCTTTGTTTGATTGTTGCCGGCGCTCGCCTTGAGCCTCTCAACAGCCATGCCGAAGTGGAGTCTGTCTCCAGTGTAGTTGATCACCACCAGAATTGTGCCCTTCTGACTATTCACAGCTTTAACTGCATCACTCACATGGTTGGAGGGAGGTGAAGCAAACACATCTCCACATACAGCTGCGCTCAACCCATTCTGACCAACAAAGCCAGCAGCAAAAGGCTCGTGACCACTACCGCCTCCACACACTAACGTCACTTTGCTGATCTTAAACTGCTCGTAGTCTTTGCGCAAAATTATTCTTGGGTTGTGCTAAAAATTTTAGGACTATTTACTATACGAATTATTGACTGTCGACTGTGCTGTAAAATAAAAATAAAATTACCGGATGGAAGCAAATAGACTGGTCAGAAGCGATTAATCCTTTCAGAGCATCAGAAACTACATTGTCCGGCTGGTTAATAAATTTCTTTCTGGGTTCACTGGCCATTTTTACAAGGTATTATTTTGTGTTAAAATGTGTGCAAATTAAAAATAGTAAATTATTGCTAGAAAAATAAATAACACATGCAATACTATTTTAGTTAAACACAAGAATCTTTTTGTTCTTTTGATTGACTGAACAACAACATCAAAGATTAACACTCCCTGTATTTTTGTTTTAAAAAACAATTTATTGATTTTGCACAAAAGAGCGGCCAGATTCAAGAGTTCTCTTTGAAAATTATAAAAGTGACCGCAAAAATTCAAAGATTCTGCCATGTAAATGGGATATCATTTTTCAATTCCAAAATACTCATTTTTTAATGTTCGACTCATGTTCGGTTAGCTTTGAAAATGCTCTTCAGTTTTGATACTCAGTACCAAATTTAAAATTCTACTTGAAACAACAATAATTCAACCATTTAATTTTTTAGTTTAGTTTTCAATTTTTTAATTGAAAAGAAACGAAAAGGCTAACTTTTTGTCACCCGGGTTTTAAAACTTTTTTGTATATTTTGCTCAAAACGTTTTCTAAATCCATAATAAAAAACGTGGGGGGCGACCTTCGAGTCATTGGAAAATGGGTTTTTATGTAAAAATTTCTGTTTTTGAAAACAAAACTTTTGTGTTAATTGTCAATTTTTTTAAATGTATCAATATGCAAAATCATTGGTACCATAACAAAGCCTGCTCAATTCTGCGTAGAACGAAATTAAATGTGTGAGGGTCTTAAAATACACTGAAAGAAAGAAAAAAAACCATATTTCAGACATTCGACACGAGTAGAAATTTTAATTGGACATATTTCGAGATCCAAATCTAAAAAAGGCACTCTGTGAAAAGTAAACTTGCTCAAATCTGTCTCTTCTTTGGAATGAGACAAAAACTAAAAATTTCGAAAAATTCGAGGGATCAAGGTGTGGTCCAATTTTATATAAAATGGTTTTTAAATGTTTACCGTATTGCCACTACAGGGTGTGTCAAAAAAAACGGGGACATTTTAAAATAATGTTTGTTTTTATTTAATTTTTAACTGTTTCATGAATTTTTCTAGATTGTTGCTTGCTAAAAAGCTTGTTAGAAAGTTCTGTTGAAAAGTTCCTATTAAATTTTGTGTAACCAGGATGGACAGTTGAAGCCCTAGGTCAAAAGGTCAGCTTCAAGTGCGAGCATACGCATATGGGAATCAACCACGCAGTGAGTTAGCTCTTTGCAGCGAGCCACGTTAATCTCATGCTTGGAGAGCTAGACCTAGGCTTACGGCAGAAGGAGAGGACTCGGAACCGGCCTCACAACCGTTATTCAAACATCACTAGTTATCCGCAGTGATTTCGGACTTCACACTGAAAATTAACATAGCCTTTTTGGCGCCAAATGGGGTGTCAAGGAGATGGTCAGAAGCAGTGCAGGGAATTTTCAATTTTCTCGTCCTCGTACTTCGTACCAAAAATGTTCGGGCCTCGTACTTCGTACTCGTCCTCGTACCGAGTTTTTAAAGTCGCTCGTACTCGTGTTCGTCCTCGTAGTACGAGACTAAAATTTACTCGTACTCGTCTTCGTCCTCGTCCTTTTCTTGTCGTTTGTGTTTTTATTAGTACTTTGCTCGTACTTTGTGCTAAAAAGCAAAAAAAAAGATATTTTTTTATCAAAAATTAATACATTTTTTAAATTAAATGCTTATATATTTAAAAATTTCTTGCCTATTGTGGAGTGCGATCTCTGAAAGAGCCAGGGATCAAATTTCTGACTTTGCTTGGCATTTCCATTGCCGCCGATTAAACAGCCGACGCTCTGTTTGAAGATGGCGACGAAGAGGCTCAACGCATTGTCGTTGAACACCTCAAAAAACTAGTCGAAGAACTAGCAAAGAGAAAAAAAATCTCAAGCAAATGTTTCACTAAGAAATTAAAATTTTTGATTAAAAATTGTTGTAATAATAGGAATTTTTGGAAAAAATGAAATTTTCGGTTGAATAAAAAACGTATCAACAAGGACGAGTCGTCTTTACCCTTCGTCTTCCGTCCTCACCCCTTCGTCCTCTTTCTCGTCCTCGTACTTGGAAATTTGTGAGCCTCGTACTTCGTCTTTATCCTCGTACCTCATTTTCGGAGCTGCTCGTACTCGTCCTCGTACGAGGACGAGTATTGTCGTAGTAGTATGCGGTTGTTGTTATAAATGGGGAAATCCTCGCGTCTATGTGCAGTAAAACATATCCATTTTTGTGAACTAAACTAAAATGATCATATACCATTGTATAGCCAATACCTTAGGCTTTCATTAGCGGGGTAACATGCCAAAACATTTCAAAAACCGTATAATTCATCAGAAAAAAAATTAACAAAAAGCGAAAATTTCAACATCGGATATTTTCGAAACCGGATATTTTAAAGGGGCATGCTCACCTGTTAAAATTTTGTCCCCGCCAATTTAAAATTTTTCCCTAATCATTGAACTTCTGTACGGATTTTTCAACTTGGTTTCTGACATAACTATACCTAAAATTATATTCTAGGACTTGTTTTGTTAGAAACCAAGTTAAAAATCCGTACAGAATTTCATTGATTAGGAAAAATTTGTGAATTGGCGGGGACAAATTTTTAACAGGTGAGCATGCCCTTTTTTTTATCAACCACTGAATTCATCGTCTCCTTTCAAAAATTTTGTCTTTACATTATTTTTGAGATTATGAGTTCGAACCCTGATGTAACAGGCGAGTAGCAGACATAAACCAGTTTTATAAAACTTCTAAGACTACCCTATACAGAACCTTATACAGAATCGTGTCTTGAACACGATTTTATAATAATAAAACAGCAATTCGACATACAAGAACCCCAATTCTAGAGTAGTTTCGTAATCCGTAGGGTATGCTTAAGTTGTTGTATCTATGTCGTACCAAGGTACTCAGATAGAAATATCAAAAAATCTTCAGGATGCTTGAATTAGTTCAGAAAACAGGTTTTCGAACCTGAAAAACATAAAAAAATTATTTTGTACCGAATGGACGGCCACTTGGTATGTGTACTTTGGCACTTATTCGGTTCATGGGGCGGGTTTTTCTACCCATGTGGCAATAGTGTTTAAATGTTTTTAAGTAATTTTTATATGCTAAAACGATAACAAATCCGTTTTGTGATACTTTTCTACATGAAAAACTGATTTTTTGGGGGAAAATTTTTTCGACCACTGAAATTTTTTCGATTGACTTGGAGGACCAACATAATCCCGAGCAAGACTCATGATAAAAATGCATAAAGAAGCTCTTTTTGCCAAGCTCCAGTGACCAAACTGCGGTAAAATACACTATTAAAAGGTGGTTTAGCTCGATCTCTCGAGGCAAAAAGTCGAATTTCGGTCAATGAAATTTTCGCCTAAAAATCAGCTTTTCACGTAGAAAAGTATCACAAAATTACTAAGAAGACATTTGAACACTATTGTCACATGAGTAAAAAAACCCGCCCCATACATAATAAGTTCCAATACCTTCGTGGTCCAAATCTCTTACACTTGCTTCTTTTTGCAGAATATAAGGACACATACAAGGGATTGGAAGTGCATCGATGGTATCGCCGAAATTATCAGGGGTATGTTATTTTTATCAAATTGACCGAAGTCGGCTTACTATCTAGCAATCTCAAAAACTATTTAGAGGCTTGGCACCATTCTCCACTCATATTTTTTGGAAAAAATCTGAATCAAATTGTGGTTAATAAGATCGTCCATATTTCATCTTTCTGGCAAGTCTACCTAAGCATGTTTTTGATATCAGAAGCTGTGCCGTTAGCAATATATCAATTTGCAAGCTGAGATTATAAAGGCTAAGGTCAGGTTATGGTCAGATTTGAAAGTTTTGTTCTTTTTAAACATTAGAATTGCAGAAACACTTCCGTTTGCGATTTTGGTATGTTTTTTGAGATAGATATTTTTATTTGTGGCCCACTTAACACATTTTAAGTAATTTGGCATCTAGAGAGAAAATTTTGGCTAGATCCGAAATTCGGAAAAAGGTCATAAAAATTTTAAAATTTTTGAAAAATTATTTTGTTGGTGCCATCTTGTAGCTAAGATTCATGGCTACAAAAAAACTGCTCATAAAGTCGATGTGGTTTTAAAAAGTTTGATAAAAGTGAGTGGATCCGCACTCAAGAGCCACGCACCCGCGGTGCGGATCCGAGTGCGGCTCCATGGTGTGTATCCACTCATTTTTTTAACTTTTCAAAAACACATCAACATGATCAGTACCTTATTTTGTCTCAGGCATTCCTATTTTACTGGTGGGTTTTCCAAAACGCTACTATTTAGCCACTCTGATAGTTTCATTTATTTCCAAAACAGGTTGAAAAGTTGTAAGATTTTAGAAAAAGACAGGCAAAATCAGAAACTTTGCAATTTTTAGATTGCAAAAAATTTTTAGATAGATTTATCAAAAGATTCGGCAATTGATAAAGGGGACTTTTTATTTTTGTCTTTCGCATTCATGTCAGCACCATTTTCAAGCAGAACTTTGGCACAGTATATCTGATTGGAATCAATAGCGTAGTGTAGAGCCGTTTTCCCTTCGTTGTGACACGTGTTCACGTAATCGTCCACTTTTATTCCCACGTTTTTTTAATGCGTGAAAATCACAAAGATGTTTTTTGCACTAAACATTTAGAAGGTTTTTATACAAAAATTGATTCGAGAACTCACTAAGTGATGGTGTCCATAGCTAGCAATAAACATTAAAGCTGTTTGTCCACGCTTGTTTTAGTGACTAGATCAGCATTCAATTTCATAAGGCGGATAAAAAAGTCATAGTGTCCATGCAGGCTATAAATCAGTCTGTTGCTTTGTATTACACTCTAAACGTTTAAAGCGAAAAATAAGCCAAATTTTCATTACATAAATATTTAAAGTTTTTTCAGAATGAAGACAATTTTATTTCTCGATCATCTCTTTGTAAAAAGTCTGAAGGTGTTGAAGTCATAGCTACTGTACAATCACAGACATCTCCGCAGGTAACGCTTTATATATTCGATATTTTAAAAATCGTTTTACAAAAACGTATAGTTTCGGCCAAAAAAAACCAATGTGATTCCTGGATCTGAAAGAGTTCAAGTTCTCAATCAAATGCATGAATCTTTACAGGTAACACGAATTTGATATTCAAATGCCTATCACACGAATTTTTATTTCATTTTTCGTAGCATCTTTTTTCTGCATATTTGAGCATCAAAAGCTAAATTAGTATGCGCAGGTAACGAGCGCCAAGAATAAAAAGTGAAAGTAAAATAACTTTGAACTTCAAAGATCTTCGTGATACGGTATCACTGATACCCAAAAACACACTTTGCATGCAAAATGCTTGATTGAATATCTCCATATATCAGGCAAAGTTTTTTTCATAAAAAACACGAATAATAGAAAATGATAAAATAAAATAATGAAAAACATATTTTTAGAATCACACAAAGAAAAAACCATCAGGTTAATTAGAAAACATATCGCTCCGGGGACAACAATTATCAGCGACGAGTGGCCTGTGTACCGAAAACTGAGCAAAAACATTGGTCGTCATGTTGGCTGTAAACACTATACCATTTGTCATAAGAAACGCTTCGCTAGGTAGCTACTTAAGCTAACTGAAAGAGACTAAAAGTTGCATACAATTTAGACTCATTGAGGAAAATGGTATTCCGTTGAAGATCCACACCAACAAATGCGAAGGACAATGGGCGCATATAAAACACAAGGTGAAGCGGCTTTACGGAACAAGTGACTCTCTCGTGAATTCTTACATACAAGAAGCTGTATTTCGTCAAAATTGCCCAGCAAAAGGGTTGTATATTCTTCACGCGTTCTTCATACAAATTAATATCGTGCACAATTGTATCTGTGTTGTTTGTAATTCTGTTATCTGTGTATGTCAGGAATAAGCAATGGCATTTTTACTTTTTATCTTTACAGAATTTATTTACAGAATTTATTTTTTATTTACAAGGCAAAAAAATTTGGCGTGCTAAAGGTGAACAGGGCCAAATGTTGACCTACATAAGTTCACTGCTTACCAGCCTTAAGAAAAAACCTCCCTTTTTCGAAGAGTCGCTGTGAGAATTGGATAATTGAGGGTATTTCAAAAAAGTTTTTGTGCCTACTTTTGCGATAGTCGTGCTCAGGAAGTCCGATAACCCCTAGGTAGTCCATTGTTACAGTCGGCCTTTCCCGTGTTAACAATTAAATTTAATTTTCTGTGTTTCTGTCGTCTTTAACACGATTTTTGCTTGACCCCCTGTAATTTTGTTCCTGGTCTGTGAATGGCTTCTATATGGGGTACAACACGATTGACCGTCACCAATTTCACCGTCAGGCATTTTGACCGTCATAATTTTGACCACTGATATACCGTATTTCCTCTAATAGCTCCCCCGGGGGGAGTTATTTTTTGGATGCCCGAAAATCGAAAAAATTTGAGGTCAATCTCCAGATTTTCGGGTAAATATTTAAAATCAAAACAGCGGAATTGGTAGAACTCATGGGAGCTAAGAAAACGCAATGAACAGCTTTGCAAAAAATTGACTCTAGGCTGAGATATAGGTCCTCAAAGTTGAGGGGGGCCGCGGGGGCGGGGTTTGGAAGTTATTAGAGCAGGGGGAGGTATTAGAGGTAATGCGGTAATTGATTTTTGACCGCAATTCTGAGACATGTTGATCATTGACCAAAAGACGACTGTTAGCTTGAAAAGAACAGTCTCGTGAATTATGTTAATGGTAAAACTGGTAAATTTTTCAACGGTCAAACTGAATTGTCAGTAAAAATTCCTGACTTTCAAATTGGCGAGGGTCAATCGTACTGTACCCTCCGGATGGATAATTCCTTAATTACAGGAGGGGCCAAACAAAAATTGTTTTTGACATTATACACCAAAAAAGATTGTCGACGAGAAAAATTGGTTAACGAAAACAGAATTTCGACAATGGGACGCTTTTAGCGAATACCTCCCCCAAGAATCCGACCTTCCCAAAATCGCTGTAACTACCCTTTGGAACAACAATTCTAGATTTAACCCTCAGGCTCAGGGTTAAGGTCAAACGCAGTAGACTTTGATCATTAGATGAGATTCCGTATATCTTCGAACCCATGGGGCCTTATTTTTCAACAACTCTTTAGAAGTGGGGCCTTATTAGAAGGTTGTGTCTTACTGAAGGTGGGCCATATTTTTCAACCCAAAATGACCAGAAAATTTTTGTAGTTTTTCAGGAAAAAACAAAATTTTGTTTAAAAATAGTATGTCTTGAACAAAACTTAAAAGTAGAATAAGGTACCCTTTCGCGCATCCTAATTCACTTATTGCCCTGTTGACAACTGTAGGTTTTTTTACTTGGCTATCATTGAATGTTTTTTAATGAGCTGTAGCGTTTCTATGTTTCTCTCTGTTTATTTTCCGTTTTCAGTTATAATAGGTGATTGACCGACAACAAGCTTTCTTCTCTGATCCCCTCAAAAATAGCTTCGGTGGAGTATGACCGTGATTTTTCAGCAGCTATTTTATTGCTAAAAAATGATAACATGTGCTAGGAAAAAAACACATGCCTTAGACTTTAGGAATCCATCGGTGTTAAGATCGCCCTGTCGATAACTGTACGTAGAATTTCTCGTATATTATACAAAAATTTTTGATTAGAAAGAACGTAAAAAGCGATCAAGAAAGTTAACTTTCTTATTAAAGTCCACTAGCCTATAATGTGCAAGTCAAATCAGCCATATCTTTTTCGTTTTTATTAGACAATGAAGCTTCATTTTTGTTGTCATTTTGTTTTTTGCCATCTATAGCTTTAATTTCTAGTACAGATGGAGCGGAGATTTCCAATAAAATAAATTGAAGAAAATATGTGTGAAAAAATATCTGTCGCATCATTTGTTAAAGCTCTTAAAGTAAAAATACAATTAACTGCCTCGCTAAAAACGCTCAGAGCTATCTTTTTTTCAAGTTGTAATAAACATGCTTAAAACATGTTTTCAGGTGGCGACTGACACTTTTTTCAAAAACATATTTTTGACCAAAATTTTGCCTTTAGTGACCCATATAGTTTTTAGCTTGTGACTCACGAGCAAGACTCTTGATGACAAATGAGCTGACAAAATGAAGATTAACATAGAGATTATCAATCAGCTATTCAAGATGAATGTTTGGGGATGCTGACTCAAAATTTCATTCTGAAAACGATGCTGTTTTCAGATTAAATTTTTAGTAATAAGAACATTTTAATGGAGCGCTTATAAGTTTTGGGGTTTATTTTTGCAGAAGTCGGCGCCAACTGATAACGTTTTTAGGAACAACACTACCCAGAAAATTTGAAATTTTTTGTTTTGACAAATTTTGTACATTTCTGGTTTTTCATCAAAACATTTTCTTCATGATATTTTTTTATACTTTCGCGGCAGGAAATACGTTAGTTTATTCCCTGTTGATATTCTGTTAATATTATAAGCTGAAATAATTTGACCCTAGAATCACCTGAAAACCAGTGAGTTTTTCTTCGGTTCGTGATTCAATTTTACATAGAAGATATCTTGCGCTGTCCTTCTCGATTATAGTAAAAACATTAAGGTTCAAAGAATTCTGTATTTTAATTGTCAGCATTAAGCAAAACCTATCGTGAAAAACCTATCGTAACAGAATGACTCAGCATAAAATTACGACGAACAAAACGGTACTCATGTAACAAATGGCCTTACCCGTGTTCAAGAAAGATATTTCGATGCTAGAAAAGTAATTAATTTATTTATTTATTTATTGTTTTGGTGAAAAGCTTAATAGCACATTCATTTACTTCAAGTTTGAGTTCGTGTTCGAGTTTCAAGTAGCCGAAAATCTGAACTCGAAGTACATGAATGAGCCATAATACGAGCATTGCATTGTTGAGTTAAATAGCAGTACAGGGTGTCAGAAAATAACGTATACGATTGATTTTATGCGATTTTTTTGTTGCTGTTTTGTTATTTTACGGTTTTTTAGCAGTAAAAATAAAAGAATTACGAGCTGCGATACTTAGAATGCATTCTTTTGGAGATTCTATGGGAAAAATCGCCACAGACTTGAGAATTGTTATTTGCTGTGTTCTGAAATCATTTTGATAAATAAAATCAATCGTATACGTTATTTTCTGACACCCTGTATTTATTCAGTCTCTTGTGTATACTTTTGAAAATATATAATGTGAATATTTGAAAATTCGAATCAATAGCCGAATTTTCCATTCATTCAAAGAGGACATTGGATGACAGCCTTGTGGTGGCTGAATTCCTCGAATCCCCATTTGTCCATGTATTTTCCAATGCCACTCTGACCCACGCCTCCAAATGGCACTCCAGCTATTTGGACTTGTTTCATGGCATCATTAACGCCAACAGCTCCACTGGATGTGCCCTCCACCACTTTCTGGATACTTTTTTGATTGTTGGAGAATAAGTATATGGACAGGGGCTTCTCCCCATCTATAATATGCTCAATTGCATCTTCTAGGTTGTTGACTGTCATAATCGGCAGCACTGGCCCGAAAATCTTAATTTTATATGGATATTATTTAAAGTTTTTTCAACGTGATGTTTGCACACTACCTCGGTTTTCATGCTGCAATCCTCTTTGTCTGCATCCAAAATGATCGGGGGTATAAACACATCGTCTCTGAAAAAAATTTCAAGAGAATTTTGAGATGATTTTTACTTAGGTTTCTCAAACACTATTTATTTAAAGATTCGTCTTTCAGTCTTTTGGTACAAAAAACTAAATAAACGCTGCAGAAAATGTCACAACAGTAAATGTTTAAAGGACGATTTTTATAGTATTTATTTTCATTTTCTCCTTTTACAGGTGTGACCTTTATCTTCTTTAGATAATAGGAGGGGGTTACAAACAAACATCGTAAAACCCATTTTTTTATTGTTACCTGTCCTTTTAAAAACACTGGTAAAATAGTTTTGGGAAGTAAAAAGTTATAAAAATAAGCCGAATAAAAATACCGTATTTCCTCTAATTAGCGCCCTCCCCCTGATTCAAAATCGTGCTTTTGGCATTGTGTTTTTAGCCCACTTTTTGATATTTTCTCTCAGGCAAGTTACCAACCATTTTGTAGCTAGAAAGATGAGCTACTAAATGGGTGGTAACTGGCCTCAGAGAAGTGATCAAAAAGTGGGCTAAAAACACAATGCCAAAAACACGATTTTGAATCAGGGGGGGGCTAATTAGAGGAAATACGGTATTTAAAAAATAAACTCTGATATCAGAAAATGAACCAAAAGTGGAAATTTCGGTCGACTATACTTTTACCCAAAACAAACCCTTTTAACATAAAGTTGACTGTGGCTGTAATTTCTCTTGGGCATAATGCCCTTTCCTCTATGCTGGCAGTGAAATTCAACTTTATTGTCCACAATGAGATTGTTTTTATGGAACCAAAACCCACCCTCAACATAGTGTCCCTTGAATAGTAGTCAGCTTGATTGAGTTCCTAGTGTGGCCACTATAGAGGAGTCGACTGAATTTGTATAAAACAAAATACAGTCTGACAAAGTAAGTGGGAGCAGAAAAAATGCTCGTTGTATCGAGAGTTCGTTATAGTGAAAGTGGACTGTACAGCAATGTTTTAATTACAAAATAGGGGTAGCACACACTCACCTGTCCAACTCGCCTCCTTTGTAGAGCACTTTTGCAGAGCTTTTCTCTACCAAAGATTTTATCCGACTTAAAGAGTAAAAATTGTGCAGCCAACTATTTCAACAGGAAAAGAACCTACTCAAAATGATTTTTGTTGACAATCCTGCTGTAGTCAGGACTTTTCTGGACATCTTGACCAAATCGTTGAATAATACAGTCTTTGAGCGCTTGCACTAGTTTAGGTTTTATGTCTGGAGTGGTCATCAAGTAGTCGTAGGTCATGCAAATCTGACCACAGTTCAGAAATTTGATGTTAACTATTTTCTCGGCCACCTTTTTTATATCCACATCAGTGTCCACTATTCCAGGACTAAAAGCCAAAAATGTGTGATCATGGCACAAAAACTTCTAAACTACTCAAAGTCATACCATTTACCACCCAGCTCGAGGGTGACAGGTGTAACATGTTTAGCTGCAGCAGCCATTACTATTTTGCCCACCATTTCAGAGCCAGTGTAGCAAATATGGTCGAAACGCTCCTTGAGAAGGTTTGTAGTCTCTTGCACACCTCCAAGAACCACTGTCAAATAGTTCTGAAAATAACTTATTTCGTCTAATTTATCGGCCCCTTCTAATTTATCAGCTCCTCGACTTTGAGGACTTATATCTCAGCCATAGCGTATACAGGACACGAAAAAGTTTTCTAACGGGGGGGGGGCGGTTGGATGCTGGAAAGGCTGAAAATTCTGACAGGGTAAGGGGCTTAATCCCAGCTTAAGACTAGACACCCCTATCACCTGCGTACGCCTATGATCTCAGCCCAGAGCAAATATTTACCGAAGCTGTTTATTACGTTTTCTTAACTCCCACGAGCTCTAACGATTCTGATTTTTGGATTTTTACCCAAAAATCTCAAGATCGACCTGAAAATTTTCCGATTTTTGGGCATCCAAAAAATGTAGCGGTCGGCCGAATAATTAAAAGAAATACGGTAAGTATAAATTGGTAGAGTTAAATTAAGCAAAGCTCACTTTGTCAAAGGTGTCTGAAATCATTTTCTCCCACACACTAGCTGATTTGGGACTAACTTCTGAGGGTTTGATGATAGCAGTGTTGCCTAAAAGTTTGGTTTATACATTTTTATAAAGTAAGGAAATCGTGTGCATGTTTGTGATGAGCTACCTGCAGCAATAACAGCTATCAAAGGCAATAAGCCCACAGCAAATGGGTAGTTCCACGCTGTTATTACAAGAACTGCGCCTAAAATTGTCCAATTTGAAAAAAACATTGGTGCTATCCTAGAATACGTTTCCATTTTTGGCCTCGGTTGCCCTTACTTTTTTCAAATTCGCCTTGGTCTCCGCTGCTTTTTTTTTAAATTTTTTTAAATGCAAAAAGATTAAAAGTGACAAAGGGACCAGAATAAATAAATAAACTTAAGGAGGACCAAGGCATAAAAGTGGAAACGTTTTCTAGGATAGAGCCGTTTTTTACAAGTTGTCACGTGCTATTGTTTTTAATATTTTTTTTTCAAAGCTAGTTAAACACTTCGAAGAACTGTAAATGGCTGGAACCTTTTGCTAGAACCAAATAAAGAGCTTATAAATACCACGAAACTTCTAGTTTTATGCCTCCTATATTTTTGCTCAGTTGAACCTCTTTAAACCGACACTTTGAGTGAGTTTGCACAAAGAAAAACCTCCTCGATAAGCTGACACCTTTTCAATTTTCAAAGAAATTTAGTTAATTTTTGACCAAATTCATCTAATTTGTAGTCAAATTTAGCTTAAAATCAATTAAACTTCTATTATTGACTTTGTTTAAGTTTTTTCGAATTAAACATTTTAGAGAAGCTGTGAACTATGTTCTTATTTGGAGCCTTTCTTCATTGAAAACCTGCATAAACCGACACCTTCGTCCGGAATTAAACTGAAGGTCTCTTTAAACTGACACCTCTTGAAGCCGACAGTCTGAGGTCGATCCCTTGAGGTGTCGGTTCAAAGAGGTTCGACTGCACACCCCTATGCGATAGGTTGTAAAATTTTATACCCTCTTATAAAATTGTGAGTCTTAGTACATTTATTATTAAACATTTATTATTATTATTTGAAGGGGGTGTGGAAATGTTCAAAATAAAAAATTAAGACACATTTGAAGGCTGCTGGCTATAATCCCTCTGGCTGCACACTTTGTTTTTTTCACGAGTTTGGTATCAAAACTATCCTCAGGCTCTTGAAAACCCAACTAGGCTATCATCGGTTTTACAACTATTGTAGCTAAGACCCGGGTAAAGAATTTTGAACTTGCTTTTCGTCCAAAAATCCGCCATTTTTGTTCTTTTTCACTGCTTTGATATCTTTCACTCCAATATTTTCCTCCTTCCTTTCGAAGGGCTGCAACTTGCGAGAATTATATTTGATAGTCAGCCCAGGAGTTTATCTCATGTTTTCAAATAAAACCATTAGATGTTGCTGCGCTGGTAGATGAATTTTTCAAAGCAACCCTCTGGTACCCTTTGCTTACTAGGGGAAACCATCTCAACCCACTTTCCTATTTTTTAGATCTAGAACTCAGAAAGTTCAACTCAATCACTGAAAAAATGTGAAAAAAATAAAGTATACAGACAACGGGATTAGAACCAGCTACCTTCAAATGTGTTTTTTTTTAATTTTGAACATTTCCATGCGAGAACAGATTAGAACATTAGAAGTACCCGCCCTTTAGGTTTAAGATACTTATGATTTTTCGAAAAAATGGTTAAGCGGTAACCTTCAATTTAACAGTTTATAGAACATAAAAAGGTCCAAAACACATTCTACCTTTGGGTTCCTTGACTACAGATGGCTTGTCCACACCCTTAGCATCTTTTACCTAAATTACTCTCGATGGCCTAAGTGGATTAAATGTTTTAAAGCTACTTGAATCGTCATAGACCATTCATCCATATGTTTCAGAAAATTGTCGATTTCCCCAATCGGTGCATGCACCTGAATAGATCTTTGAATATATATGAATAGTCTTTCAAAATGCAGACCTCCATATGTTGAGTCAACTCTTTGGGACGTCGTAGGTCATGGTAGACCGCCTCCACAATTTCATTTTGATATTTTAACACAGCTGCCTTCAGCTTGTTCAACTGATCTTTGCGCCACTCCAGAGGCCGAGTAGTTCTGGTGCGAAAGAACTTGCGCTGATTGTTTACCAACTTAAACACCAAATTATTGTAAGTAAAATGTAAAATTGTAAAATGTAAAGATATAATTGGACTGTGGTCTCATATACATTAAATCACATTTTCTGAAGTTTCAAATCAAAACAATTTACTCAGCTGATCTTGTCTCTTACAAATACTTTGAATATGAAAGCTTCGTCTCAGCTGTTTTTTTTTACGTTTTTAGCACACAGAAACAACTAAGAAAAAGTTTTAAAAGGCATGCAGTAAGTCCAATGTCTAGTATTTGAACTCCCGCGCACAATTTTTTCATATGGAGACAAAGCAAATTTGAATTCGAACGATTGAAAAACTAGAGCTGTAGATTTGCCTTCACCCAATACCAATATTTTTTGACCATCACCGAACCCAATACCAATATTTCAGAGCTGTGAACCCCAAAATATTGGGCGAATACCAGAGCTCCCGGATGTCCTTTTTTATAAGATTTGTCCTTATTTTGAAATTCCAAATCTTATTTTTTTAGATTTAAAAAAAAATATTTTTAAAAGACCGTTCCTAAAGGTAAAATATCCGGTTTTATTATGAAAATGTGATCTGAAAGTGGCCTTTCTTGGTATAATATATACCGAGGGGAAAACTTTGAAACTAACCTCTTTATAACTCATTTTAGAAATGGAAAATTTCCTGAAATAAAGTTAAAGAACACTTTTCTATCAGGTCTATGCATAATTAATTGCAATTTTTGGGAGCTTATTGTAATCGTATCATATCTGCTTGTTTTAATAAGCTTTTTGTACCAAAATTTGCTCTTTATTTTTAGACATTCTATCTGTCATTTTTAATTATATGATACAAGCCGAACAGGCGCCTTAACAGGCGCCAAAATAAACTAAAAATGAAAAAAAATTTGGGGTCACAGGTTCGAAGACCCCCTTGAGCATACCTGGTTTTTCCCACTTTTCTGGCAAAACTCAAAATTTTAAGCATCACATGTCAATTCTGATAGCATTAGCGTTCTCAGCGACCCCGATTTACCCTTAGATATGATGAGAACAAAATATAATACAATCGGGAAGTGGGTTAAAAAGCGTGGCACGAAAAAAAAGCGTGATATGCCGACAAAAATACTATATGTAGATAGATAAGAAGCCGAACAGGCGCCTATACATGCGCCATCACATGTAAACAATGCACCCTTTCATGATTAATATTTTTGGCGCGTTTTCAAATATTTTTCTTCATAAAAGCGTGGCACACATGTATGTCACTCACACAGAGTTTTCATTGATCCGGATTTCACTGATCTCATAGCGGTATAAATGATAATTTGGATCATTGTTAGTCGGATCAGATCAACCGAATTTTGGCGATTTTTTTTATCAATTATCATTGATCCAGGTATCATTGATATCTTCAGATCAGATCAATGGTAAAAAACCGGATCAATGAAAACTCTGCACTCACACATGTGTGTCATTTTTATAAGTGTCACTATTTTTATAAAGAAAAATATTTGAAAACGCGCCAAAAATGTTAATCACGAAAGGGTGCATTGTTCACATTTACTTATGTGATGGCGCATGTATAGGCGCCTGTTCGTCTTGTGAAAAGTGTGACACACATAAAATTGCTGACAGAGAAACCTATCAAAATACTATATGTAGATAAATTTCTGCTTTGAAATTTGTCAATTTTATATTGTATTTATCAATTTTTTTCTGATTTATATAGCAAACTACCACTGAAATGTACGGAGGACAATCACATCATCACCACAAGCCATGAAAACATTTTCTGTAGCAGCAGAAGCCTTCTTCCCAAGATAAAATGGTGGATTTTGTGAAATGGCTGTAACTGAAGTGCGCCCTCAAAAGTCAGAATTTCACCGATGAATTTCTATTTTGCCGTTTTTCTTTCAATTTTGTTGTAAATTTTCAAATTTTGTTAGCATTAGCGTGTAGCCCAAGGATTAAAAGGTTTTAAAAATAAAATTATTTTGAAAATTTTATTTTTAAAACCTCCCGATCTTTACATTTCTCAATTTATTCAGCAGAGCTTGATAGCTCATTAGAAAGCCAAGATCTAGGGCTACATGATAAAACAAAATCAACTTTAAAAATTACAACAAAATCAAAAAAAATGTGAACAACGAAACATCATATTCGTGTTTCTCGACCCCGATTTCCTGAGAAAGCCAGCTGTTTTTTTAATTCTAAGAAAAAACATTTTTTCGATCTACAGGAAGGGTATCATGGTTTTTTAGCCAAAATTTGAAAAATTTAAATTGGCGCCTTTTGAATTTTAAAGGGATTAAGGGCTATATTGGGAGGGGAAGGGAATAAAAAGGGGCCACTTTCATGGCAGAACGTTAGAAAAGTAAATATTTATGTTCTTCGACTGTCTTACCATATTTTTCAACTGGGCCGTGGCAAAAATAGACTCTATATGCACTTTATGGTCAAGAGTAAGGTAAGTGATTGCTCTTGACCATAAAGTGCCGAATGTGGATTTTCCCTTCAGACATCTTAAACTAAAATTCAGTAAATCAGCAAAAAGTTCGATAAATACAATAAAAAATTGACAAATTTCAAAGCAGAAATTTGTTTTATCATATAATTAAAAGTAACAGATAAAATGTCTAAAAATACAGAGCAAATTTTGGTACAAAAAGCTTATTAAAACAAGCAGATATGATACGATTACAATAAGCCCCAAAAAGCGCAATTAATTATGCATAGACCTGATAGAAAGCTGTTTCAATTGATTTCAGGTCAAACTAAATAGATCTGAAGTCACAGGCTAGAAAAATCATTGAGGCAAAGCTTTTGAGAAGATTTAGTTCCAGAATAAAAACGGTAGTAGCGAACGCACACACGCATATCACACACGATTTATTTTCTTTTTGTTTAATAGGAAGAAGAGTTGTAAAGGGCCCTATCTCTAGTTACCCACAACCTCTAATTCACGTCAAGAAATTATGGCGGCAATAAACTAAGAAAAAAACACACACTGGATAGTAAAAATAATAAAATGCAGGGTAGATTTCTGTATTTCTTACAAATGAGAAAAGTGTAAGGACCATAGACAATAAAAGTTGTTATTGATTTCATACACACCACATATTAATAATATATATCAAAATAAATCTAACAAAAAATTTAAAATTCTACCTTCCAAAAACCTTTTTTGGTCACAAAGAAACAGTGCTGTGAATGGCACCGGCAGCTCACGGCAACGCACCGGTGCTGTGAGCTTGTGCCGATGCCGAACTTCTAAAATTTACAGCACTACAAAGAAATATCTTATTCATTGTGATCGCACATTCAAAATTGTGGCCCGAGCAGCTCGTGCACATATCTGGCAGTCACCCATTTTTCCAAGGAGGAGACAAAAATTTCAAAAACATCATATGTAAATACAGGGTGCGGCACTAAATTCCCCTGATTTAAAACGTCCATATCTTTTTGTTCTGACCCGATTTCGAAATTCTGTTTAACACATAGTCGTAGAATCTTGTAACATTCACTATTCTGCTAAATTCAGAAAAAAATTTGACCATTTTGCCTTGGCCCCAAGCAAAATGTGTAAAAAGGGTATTCTTTGGATCACAGGAGGACCAAGGCAAAAAATGACCAAAAATATTTTTTGGTGCTGGAATTTTGTGCCGCCTTCTACAGTTTGAACTATTTAAAAACTGTCACGTGTCGCCTCCTCAATATATCCCTTTAAAAAGATTTATGGTATAATTTGAAGATTCTGCCAACCAGTGAACTTTTTTAGAATTATGGCACCAGCACCGGCTCACGGCACCGACTTCAAAAATTTCGGAACCGGCACGAGCTCATGGCACCGGTGCCACTTACAACACTATACTAGCTCGCGTGGGCCCGGCTGCGTCGGGCCCTACGCTCGCGGCTATGCTGCTTGATGCACCGTACCTCAAAACTATCTGTAACTCAAAAAAAAACTGTTTGACACACAATACCTCTTCATTCATGTAATCGAAATCCGAATTCAAAATAATACAGAAAAAAACTACTATCCACTTAAATCGGCTCAAAATTGATTGATCGGCTTCCCAAGCATACTTACCTCCCTCTCCTGGTCACCCACCTAATCACCTGCTCACCTGCACCCTTACCCAATCTTCTGGCTCGGAGCTCGGCCTGCCGGTGGACCACCCTCACCTCTGTCAAGGCACAAATAAGATGTCTAAAAATTTTACGTTCACAATAACTTCAACAATATCAACTAACAATCAATCAAGAATTAATTGAAACATTAAATTTTTTTTAATTATTAGAAATTTACTAAACATTTAAATGTAAAAAAGTTTGGAATTTTAGAATTAAAAGAAACACACAGTGCACACCAGGGATGTACCGGAACACGAAAAATATCGGAACGGAAATCGGAATCGGAACTCCAAAAATTTCGGAATCGGAAATCGGAACCCAAAAAACATCGGAAATCGGAAACGGAAATCGGAACAGAAACGAAATACTTTATTTCAATCGAATTCATAACAATTCAATCATCAAACATATTCGAAATTATAAGCAGTGAGGTTATGATGTAGCATCTTCAAATAATACAAAAAGAAAAATTGAGTGACTAATAGCGGATGAGGGTCAACTCCTTACCCTAGCTCCTTACAAAACCCAACTCCTTATCCCAACTCCTTAAATTTTATACACTCCTTACAGTCTTGCTCCAAATACTATTTTTGAGTAATGATATCGGCCATGATATCATATCTTGAATGATATGGGCCTAAGCCTAACGGCTAAACGCTGCTTAAAAAAAAGCCCGGGAGTTGACATGTCCGGGCCAAGGGCTCACCCAGCTTTTATGGGTCAAGATGGCTCCAGATGGGTCAAGTCAAATCTACAGAATTTTTGGATTAATTCGTGGTACGCACTCAACGCATTTCAACGCCTTCAACGCCACTCTCAATAAATAAAAAAGAAACTGGATCGGAACAATAGTATCGAATAACAGATTCAAAAAATGTAAGAGTTGGGGTAAGGAGTTGGGTTTTGTAAGGAGTTGGGGTAAGGAGTTGAGTTTTGTAAGGAGTTGTCCTTCCTCCCTAATAGCAGCCAAGAAGAATCTTTAGAATTCAAATCAAAAAAGCCTATGTTGTTCCGAAATTTCCGAAATTCGGTTCATTTTTTCGGAAATCGGAATTCGGAAATCGGAACCCAAAAAACATCGGAAATCGGAAATCGGAATCGGAAATCGGAACTTCCGGTGCACCCCTGGTGCACACCTACCCATTTAGGGCTATAAAAAAGTTATAATATTTCAAAAATATCATTTATAAATCAAACCATCACCCACAAACAAGCCTTTTACATATCTCAGAACTTTTTGTAACACAATCAATCTCCTGGTATCCCTACTCACTCTCCAGACACACCTACTCACTTTCCTAGTACCTCCACCCACTCTTCAGGTTCTCCTACTCACTCTTCAGGCACACCTACTCACTCTTCTGATACCATAAACCTATCTCTCGATATGCCGCAACCCATTCTCCTGGCACACCTACCTACTCCATAGTTGCAGCTCCGCGAGCGCCGGCGCTCCAAAATTTTGCCGGCTAGTGCTCCAAAAGCCGGCGCTGGCGCTGGGCGGTGCCGCCGGCGGCGTTGCCGCTATGATCCCTACTCACTGACAATAAAATTCAGACAAAAAAATCAAAAAGAATAAACAAAAAAAAACAGCACAGCCTTCCCAAATTTGAATTCCTTTGTATTTCAACTTGCACACTGACACTCTTTCGGAGAGGAACGACTTTCCTTGTGTCCTAATGAAACAGCAACAGCGAAAAACAAATTTGGCTTATTAAAAACTGTCATTAATTGGTTCTTCTTAGCAGACTTACTTCATCTCACGGCGATCGCCTGCTTTCGCTTGGCCGAGAGGGTTTCCTTGGCTTTTTTTCTAGTTGCAGCTGATTCTGTGTGGCCTTGTCTTTTTCTGCTTTTCTCAGCTTTTCATCCGCTTTCTTCACTAAAACAAAAGAGTCGACGTAATCGTTCGTGGGTGAAATAGAAAATATAGAAAAAAACAGCTTACAAAGACGAATTTTTCCTGCTTCTTTTGCTTGCTCACTTGCCCTTTTCTTAGCTTGATTTGTATTCTTATTCTTCCATTTCTTATTCTTCCGATTATTCTTCCATTGTTTTTTGACTGCGGCTGAACGAATTTCAAAGAGAGACACTCCATTTGGCTTAACGCACATTCGTCTGGTGGAGACCATCTTTAGCTCTAAAAACACTGAATTTCTTTTTGTATGAGACACGCCAATTTTGTATTTTTGAGCTTTTTTTTACGCCAAAAGAAAGCCCACAATCTCTTCTATCTTAATGACAAGACCAATTTTCGTAGAGTCAAAATTTTTAAAACTAGAGACCGTTTTAAGCAAACAAGTGGCATTTTTTCGAGTAAAAATAGGGGTTTTTGGTTTTCCATCTAACTTTTGTATAAAACACCCAAAATTTGTATTTTTTTCATACGTCCTTGGTACCAAAATGCAGCAAATTTACTCCTCTGTCGAGTTTCCGGTTTTGTTTGAGAAAAATTGGACAGAAAACTCGGTATGATCTCAAAAATGTCCATGAGGCGGAGAAATTTATTTGAAAATTTTCACAGAAATAAGTTGTGGTTTTGAAATTTCAACTGTTTTATGGGCAAGTGATAGCTCATTCGAAAGCCCTAAATGTGAGAAAAATTTTGAATATAAGCATGCAAAATAAAAAAAAACCAGACCTGAGGCATGAAACAAAAAAGCCTCAAATCGACCATTTTTGACAACTTTTCGTTTGGCGCCAATTTTTCTTAATGTACTCAGATTCGAATTTTGGAAGGCTGTGGCAGTTGGAGAACAATATAAGAAGCAGCTTTCCTCTCGAGACAAAAAACATTGTAATTCAAAAGCAATTCAAGGCCTCTCACGGCAAATCCCTCTAAATGACCACCTTCATACTCTTTGACGAGCCCATAATTTAAACTCGTCGTTTTTCGCCGATCTTTTTTTAAATGAAAGCATGATGTTTATTAGAAAAAGGCAGGTTTACCTTTTTTCTATATTGCAACTGCCTAAACACTGACTCTTTGCGGAATTTATTTGGTACATAGTTCTGCTTGTTTTAATCATTTATCGTTAATCTGATGTGTCAAAGAATATTCTCAATTTCAGAATATTCCCTAAAAGAAATTCAAAGAGTTTATTTTCGAATGAAAAACTTAATTTTCAAGGGACAAATACCGGTAAAAATTATTTTTTTACAATAAAAACGCTTTTTCATTGTTTAGTTCGATGCAAGCGAATTCGAAAAGTTGCTGAAGAGCAAATTCGAAGCTTTAACAATGGGTAAAACTTTATTACTCAAAATTAAGTGGCAAATCATTATTAGGTGATGTCAAAAGACAAAAGTTTGTGAAATATTGTGTTCCTTTTTGACCTTGTATATTATTAGGTTAATTATTACATCTGCGACAACTGATGTTGCACCTGCAAAACTGAAGTTTTTCCAAAACTTTGTGCCTGAACTGCATTCTTCAGAAGATAGTTCAAAGCTAGGATATGATGATCCAGGTAATTCGAAGTTGCCGGTGAGCATTTGTGAGACGAAAATTGAATTATAGCTACGATTATGATGTGGAAAGCAGCCAGATGTTCCAAGTGAATTTATCAAGATGCTGCAGATGTTCCTGACCCTGTATCAATTTTTCAGCGCCACACCAGCTTTATTTCCAAAGTTTGTAGATGGTACAGGTGTATATAGGTATTCGAATTTTACAGCGTTTATTTTTATCTTCTATGTGATTTGCTTTTAGCGACGGCGGATCAGTTGCTAATAACCCGACAATGGATCTCTTGTGTGAGTATGAGCGCTATCACTGCTCAGCGCAGCACAAAACTGGCCAGGTAATGAACTTCATATAGAAAATTAAATAACGTTGATTTTATATTTCTGGAATTTATTTAGAAACCTGATAAGAGTATAGGATGTGTGATCTCGTGAGTCAAGTTTATATTTTTTGCAGCAATCTTGTAGAAACATAATTTAGGCTTAAGCGAAGTTCGCAAAAGTCCAGCTGCGTAACTCTACATTATTATTACACAGATAAGAAAGGGTGCTTATTATATAATACTGTAAAACCTCTCTATAGCGGGACGAGAATTTTTATTTTCACGACCCCGCAGAAAATCGTACACTTACCAATAAAATATTCAAAAAGTTATCAAACGCAGATAAACACAGAGAAGTAGAAAAGTCGATTTTTTTTCGCTGCTTTACAATTTTTCGGAATACAATTATTTTTGGAATAGGTTTCCATGGTGGCTAAATTGCTAGGACTTGTGAGCTCTGCAGCAGCTTATATTTACGATGACTCTAAGATACTAAGAAAGCAGGCGCAGTGTCAAAAACCTGAAGTTTTTTGATTGTCAGAGTTCTTATTTAGATCTCATTAGCGGATGGGGTGATCGTTGACCGGGCGAGAAGTTTTTGCAGGTGAAAATATTTTTGTTAAGAATTGCTTGAAAGTCTGAATTGAGGATACTAAGGACTCCCTTATTTCGTTTCACTCCGTTTCTTAGGTATCAAAGCTAGAATTTTATACAATAAAATTTACGTATTCTTTAGAAATGAGGTTGCTGTATGTGAGACGGATGACACACGTCTGATTGAGATGATATGGGAAGCAGAAGTCTATGTCTATGAATGGTAATTACACTCTATCGAATTATATTTGCAAATCATTTTAGTCGGGAGGGCTTAAGAGTTTTGGCGAAAATGAGGGGGTAAAATCAGGCAATGTCGAGTGAATCCTGGAGTTATGAGTTTACGAACTAACGTTATGTTGTATGTGTACTATGTGCTTAATATTTTTTTTACGTGTTTGCGTATGTGTGTATACAGTAATAAATATATGTTTATCAATGAGGGCTAGCTAGGTAAATGGCTGTCCTCTTAAAAAAGTCACATATGAAACTTTTTTGATCAAGCATTTTAAGAGAGTGCAACAAAGTCATTTTAAATTTGGGTGCACTGCTGTGAACCCAAATTTTGTGTATGCTATCTAGTAATTTCTGATTTTTTTCTACATCTACAATACCTCAAAGCGAAGGAAAATTGTTTTTTTTTGAACAAAATTTATTCACGGGACCCAGGAAGGACGCAGCCTCTCCAGGACCCACCAGCAAAATACTATGACACTCAATTGTTCCAGTTAATTTCCGGGACCCAGAAAGGGCGCAGCCTCTCCAGGTCCCACTAACAAAAAATTTTAACAATTGATTTTTCTCGTTTCAGCAATCATCATTTCTTTTCCATAGCATTCTGGCAACTTCTTGAACGTATTTGAAGCCAAGTCGAGGAACCTGAAAACCCGACTCATGTTTTTTTCTATAAAAAAATGTTACCATTTGGCATCAAACCGAGAAACTGTGCGAAGCTGGTCTGACCTATTGTATTGCAGCACCAATTTATCAAAAAAATACCCAATCGATCTCTTGGTTTTTAGCATTTAAAGAGCTTTGGTCTATGAACTAGACGCCGATTTTCGCCTCTATAGTTTCAAATAAGTTAATACTTTTGCCACGACGAAATGCAGTCTGAAATTTTTTAGATTTAACAGTAAGGGTAATTGTATTTGCTTGACCTGCATGTAAAATCCCTGGAATAACGACATTAGAACATCTACATCTGTGAACATATACATCTATTTTTTGTGTATTCTCTTTTTCCATATATCCAATCAAGTCTTTGAATTTGCGCCCTGCTGCTTTTAGAATGCCGTAGCTCAAGAAAAAAATTGAGTCATTCAGACGGACACCGCTAAAAAATGTAATTTTTCAGGTTTTGGTGGTTTTTTGGCAAACTAGAGGCTGCCATATGAACCAATCATCACGGAAAGTCTTCGCTATAGATGCATCTGTATCCTCATAATCTTAGAAACATTTCGGTGATATCATTGTTTTTTGAAAAGTGAACTTTGCTGTATTTGCGCCGTTAGCAGCATAGATATCCAAAATTTTCGAAAAATTGACAATTTTTCGAAAATTGAATTTATTTGTAATAGCGAAAATAAAATTTTCATTAAAAGCAACAAACGCTTCACATATAACAACAAGTCGATCAACCCCGGCTTTATTTTTCCAAATCTAGATTTTTGATTTTGGGTGACAAAAATAAAAAAAAACAGTTTTCGACTTGTCGGAAATGTTGTTTCTGCACAAGTCGCTCATTGGTATCTACACAAGTCACTCGTGTTTAAAAAAAATGTTTCCACACAAGTCACCAATCAATTTCTACACAGTCTGCTGACAATCATAATTGGTTGGTCGCTACCCGGGATCGAACTGTGATCATGAAACTTGGGTTGTCGAACAGCCTACCCACTACACCACCACGGCTCACTGGACAGGCAGGTGAATTTCGTCATCGGCAAAATTTTTGTCTCTGTTTAGAGACTTTATTTTGAAGTTAGAGAAGCAGACACAGTGTTAGAGACGCAGAGACAGTGTAAGGGGGTAGACTACTTGCACGCCTGGCGCCGATCCCTTGGGTATGCACTATGGAGGGAGTTGACTGTATTTGTCAAAGGGGAAAGCTTATTATTGTCGCCGAAAAAAGTTGTAGCCGAAAAACTTATTTTTGTCGCCGAAAGTGTTTTTTTCTATATCGAAATAATTTTCTAAAAATAATTTAAAAACGAAAATAATTTTTTGTCTCAAACAAAAAACTTTTGCGATAAAGAAAAAAATCCTTTCGGCAACAAAAATCAGTCTTTCGGCGACAATAATAAGTTTTTCCCTTTGTCAAGCGCAAGTAAATATTGTCAAAGCTGCTTTAAAAATTCAACTCTGTTATACTCGGTCCATATTCTGATTGAAAATCTCGTCTAGGTATGCTCTTCGATCATTTTATGTTTTATTTTAGCCCAGTCTTAAAGTAAAATAATGCTGCAAATTTCACACTAACGGTCAAGGTTTTGAGAAAAAAAGTTCAATTAAAATATAAACAAATTTGCTTTGTGAAAATTTTCTGTTTTAAATACAGTCGATTCTCTTTTATCCGGCACTTCTAGAGTTCATTTACGCGTAGTGTTAGACACTTTTTCTTGACCTTTGAGATCTTTTGCCAGTTGTGTTTGGTCTAGTCCGAAATATCGCAAGGATTCCGGTTTTGCCGATCGTTTTTTCCAAATTCTTTTGCGTTCCCACATAGACCCTCGACTCTCGATTAAACGACACCTAATTTTTTAAATGGGGTGTCCAATGATTGAGAGTCGCGGGTATTTATGGTAATGCAAAAGAATTTGTGAAAAAGGCGAAATCGGAATCCGGAATCCATATTTGTGACTCTAAACTAAAAATAAAATTGACATTCTATTTATTTTTTATTATTTACACCTCAATTCTTATGGCAATAAATCAATTCTTCGGTTAAGCCGTTAATCTTAAAAAGGGTAATTTTTTAGCTTTTTGAACTGCTTCTTGAACTGAGACACCCGATTGTTAGTGAACAGTTTAGCTACTGTCATTTCCAGGTATTGGCCTGATCGCTTGAACCTTCTTGTTGCCTTAAATGGGTATATGTGATAAAAGTAGTCCAACCAGTTATTGATACCCCGAGAGGTAGTGCATCATTGCTAAGTGATGGATGGACTTGCATGTAGCTAATGTTGAGGGTAACTGCATGATTGTGCAGAGTTCCCAGTTCTATCATGTTCAATCCTTAATTTATTAGAATACAAATTATGGCTCCACATTTGTTATTCTGTGAAAACTTTGTGTCATTGATAATGTCATGAAACAGGAAAAAAGTATTTTTAGAAACCCGCAAAATATTTCTTGTGCTATTTTGCAAAAACATGGTTGCTTTTTTATAAGCCACAGTTAAGTCACCGGCAAAATCAATTTGTTGGCAAAAGGCTCAATGATATTACCTTCATTGCTTGTGCTTAGAATGGCCACTTCCGGGGGTTGAGAGTTAGGCTTTAAGGTGAGGAATCCATGCGTAACCCTTACGTCTTCATCTGAAGCCCAAGAAGTGGATCTGAAAATTTAAATGTATTAAACATACTTGCTTTTTCTGTCGCTCATTTTCGGCAAAATTCTAGTATCAAGACCACTTCTATATGTGAGTGACAAACAGCAAAGAAAACGGGAAATCCGAGGATCCGGGAATCTCAAAGCCAGGCTCTTTGCCCCGAGCGGCCATTGAATGAGCAGAAAACCGCCTTACCTTTTATTTGTAAAAACAACAGGGGGGACCAAGCTGATTTTTGGAACCCTATTTTACACTAGCGCCGTGCCACATTGGTAAGGCGGTTTTCTGCGTATTCAATGGCCGCTCGGGGCAAAGAGCCTTTCTTTGAGATTCCCAGATCCTCGGATTTCCCGTTTTCTGTGCTGTTTATTTATAGGACCAAACTAGTTTCTACGAAAAACAAGAGAGGGGACCAAGCTGTTTTTACGAAAAAACAACAGGGGGACCAAGCTGATTTTCGGAACCCTATTCTTCACTATAGCCATGTGGCAACAAACCATCAGACTCAGAAGTTGAAAAAAAGTTTGTGATACCAATTGCATCAAAGAAGTACAAATTTAAATTCGTCTTAAGATGGATTTTTAAAGGTTGAAAAGAAATGCTCAACAAAACGATACGTCCTTTAATAGTACCTTAAATTTAATACTATTCAAATAAAAAACTTTTTTACTTTTTTTGTTTCTTATTAAAAGTTATAACTGCTCATACTGATGGCTCATACTTATTTGGTTTACGAAAAAGCTGAAATATGTCCCAAAAAAAGTAAAATTGATATTAAATTTATATTAGATTGACATTTTCTCTAAATTGTTGTGCTGATTTTTTAAAATTTATAGTATTAGTAGTAGTAGTATTAGGTCATTTTAATTTTGATCAGAAGATTAATTCTGATATTAGTGCTTTACAATTTTCTTAGCACCATGTTGCAGCGCAGATCACGAGCTACAAAACCCATTTTACAGAATAATTGCTTAAAATCTGGGTGTTGAGATATGGCCTTTTGAAAAAAAAACAAAAAATGCCAAAAAATCCAAGTTTTTTACAACTTTTTCGGATTTTCATCATTTTTCAAGGAAATTGATTTTTTTTCCAAAAGCCATATCTCAACACTCGGATTTTGAAAAATTATTCTTTGAAATGGGTTTTGTAGCTCTTGATTTGCGCTACCACATGGTGCTAAGATAATGTTGAAGCACTAATCCTTGAGTTTAAATTTTAATCAAAATTGAAACCGATGAACTTTTGAAACAACCTAATATATAAATTTACTCAATATATAATTGAATATATTAGTGAGATTTAGAGACTTTCATTCTCGAAAAACAGTCTTCATGCCTAAATTTTTAAAATGGCTGGTCAGGAGGTCAGAACGTCCAGTTACGCTAATTGAGCGGCATTTTCGTGATCAGCATTAAAAATGGGTTCCATCGTACCATTTACCACAATCGAGTGTTAAAAAGCCTAAGCTTTTTGTTGCATACCGTATTTCCTCTAATAGACGGGCATGCCCGTATATTTTTCAACCCACGCATACGCGACGATACTTTATTAACAACAACTGAACGAACAATTTAACACTCCAGAGAAACATCAATATCGTATTCGCTATTTTCTTGGTCCTCCTCAAAATCGATTTCTTCGAACAGATCAGCCATTTCTTTGTCCTTGCGAGCTTGGTGCAATTTGGTTCGTCCGCCAGGCACGGGTCCATCCTCCTTGAAACAGTGAATCTTGTAATCCTCGCTCCCATCCGTTGCAATGGTGATCCCACACGCTTTACACGACTTCTCAATGAGCTCTTTTGGCAGGCTATCCCACGCATCAACGATCCATTGCAAATAAACGGCCATCGGAGGAGCACGCGGATTACCACCGGCTGTCACTTGTTTTTCCCCGTGCATCATCCAGTCTTCGTATCTTCGCCTTGAACGGTGCATTCCAACACACATCTGGGGCCTAACAAAAGATAGATCTGATCATAATCTTCGAAAAGCAATTTGATTAAAATAAAAACCTGAATGAATTTTGTACATTCGCCCGGAACCACCACTGTATCGAGTCTATTTTTCAACTCCCTTCGGGGGGTGCGCGTCTATGAGAGCATGCCCGTCAATTAGAGCGTGCCCGTCTATTAGAGGAAATACGGTATTTCAGCTTTTTCGCAAACTGAATCAATTTATGCCATGTTAAATCCCATTAAAACGAATAAACATGCTCTTTAAGGTCCAGTTTTTTTATCCAGCTTGCATTCAAACCCGGCTGTCTACATTTTCTCACGCAGCTGGTCATTGGATTAAAGGAAGAGGAGCTAGCAGATTAAGAGGATAGAAAAGAAAATGAACGTCCATTGATTAAAATCTACAACCAGAAATTCTTTTGGTCTTCATACAGATAACCCCATCCTTTCTCAGGGCCGACACAATGTTTTCTCAACTAAATCCCTGCCTCAGCCAACTACCCTTTTCTCTCTGTCTATCATAATATAAACAGGTTTACATTAGCAAACTCATAAAATAACAGAAAAGCGTAGAAAATAAGCATAGGAAAAACTATGTAAACAGACTGGACACAATTTAATATGTAAAAGCAATGTTGAGAAATTTTCAGCCAATGAGTTTTTGCAATGAATTACGAATTGTAAAACAGATAAAAGTCAAAAGCTGCAAGTATTTTGTTATCAATTAAAAAATGAAATTTAATTTTTTTTGAAAAATTGGCGCTACCGGAGTATACCCCCCCAAATGAATTTTTTTGAACTTTTTCAAAACACCATTTTAACCATTTTTAAGCATTTCCTACACGTTGAACACGATAAAAAAGGTGTTTTCACCTACTTTTTTCTATAAAAAGTCGATTTTTTTTAAATCTTGAATTTTGGTATTTTTAGCTGATTTCTGTTCATTATAACTTAGTAAATCAGATGTTGAGGGTACCTTGGCCCCAAAAAGATGTAATTTGAACATAGTTTTGTTGACTGGGGCCTACCGCATAAAGAAACTCTGGTATGCATGCTTTTTATGTATCCAGAGTCACTTTGATTTGCGTCTAAGGTATGTGGGTGCGCATCTCAACCCCCAAGGTTCGCAGGGGCTTGGTCGGTTAGAGATGCACTCACTTACCTTAGACGTAATTCCGAGCAAGACTCTTGATCAAAAATGCATTTAGAGGCTTCCTTTGCCCAGCTCCAGTGACCAAAACATGGTAAAACAGCCAAATGGTCGAAATTTCAAAATGCCCAAAACTCAATTTTTCATTGACCAGAACACAAAAATAATGTCTTTTTGAACTTCTGAGGTGATTTTAGGTTGATATAGGGTGTTTGGAAACACTTTAAAAAAATTTCATTTGGGGGGTATACTCGGTAGGGTCGAAAAATTTATAAAGTAAGGCAACTTTCATAAATATATTTAGCTTACGTATAATTCAAGCTCGGAGCTCCAAACATAGGTACTTGAGCCGGCATTATGTCCAAAATCTCTTCATATTCATCGGCAAACATGTCGGTGGGGTAGCGCAGACCTTTGGCCGCTTGAGAATACCACTTGCCTCCAAAACGAATAATTAAATAGGAAAGTAGATTGTCTCTTTACCTACCCATCATAAACTGAAGTGGCTCTAGAGCGGGTGCAAGTGGAATCGGTGTCAACCCTGCAAGTTATGTCTTAGAAATTAGCCAATAATGATGAGAAATGCGTCAAGTAATAAAATCAACCTACTCACTGTAGGATCTGAATTTAATAGATGTTTTACTATGATACTTTATTTTTGGAGTTTTTCATATTCAAATAGAAACTGATAAAAAAAAGCAAATGCTCTAACCTGGAGAGCACATTTTACAGCTAACAGCACAGTTCAGATCAAAAAAGTTTGTTTGCGTCCTAACCTGAATGAACACATAGCAATTATTATATACAAGGGACCACAGGCTCCTATCGGCGCCTCTATAGTATTTCGAAATTTCAATGAGGGGCTATGACTTCATTCATAAAAATAGGTATATCCCCTATTAGAACTCATTTTTTTCGCCTGTTCTTTTTTTAAAACGAAAGCTGACATTCTGGGGAACACGATGGTATTAGCGACAAAAGTGATTTCGCTATCTACGACCCGTTCTGGCCTTCGAAGTAAAAAAGCGTTATCCACCCAACCACCCACCCACACATGCCAAATACTATGTAAGATTTAGGATGCAAATTTTAGTGCAGCCGGGTATTTATATAAAACCATCGGCCTTATCCAACAAAGGAGGTTTTTCGCCTTGATCCAACTGTTGTTTTTGTGATTTTTTAGGTTTAGGCAAGGGTTGGCCGGTGTATAATAGGACGTACTAAGGCATATCTTGGACTCATGTTCAAATCCTCCTAACACACGCTGGCCAACCCTTGCCTAAGCCAAAAAAAATTACAAAAAAAATAAGAGGAGATACAAAGTAAAAAAGGCCCGCTTTGTTACATAGGGCCAATCATCAGTGTTCTTACAAAAAGAGTCTCGATATAAGACCACATAAAATTTTTCTTTAAAGGACCATTGCCGTTGATGACAACGGCAATTTCGAGTTTTTGAATTGGCTGGGGACAGCTCTTTTACTCCGAAAATATTGAAAATGTTTTTGGAATTATTTTTTGTCTGCATTTAAAATTTGCTCAAAACTTTGAACCATCAACTAGTCTTAAAGGGGCATGCCCACGCTAATAAGAGGTGGTGCCCGGGAATTCAAAAATTTTTCCTAGTTATTGAACTTCTGTACGGATTTTTCAACTTGGTTTCTAACAAAACCATACCTAAAATTAAATTCTAGGCCTTGTGTTGTTAGAAACCAAGTTGAAAAATCCGTACAGAAGTCGAGTAATTAAGAAAAATTTTTGAATTCCCGGGCACCACCTCTTATTAGCGTGGGCATGCCCCTTAAAGGAGGCCAAATCGGACGACATAGTCAGGTTCCATTTTGGTATAATTTAATAATGAGAATGCGACCTTTGCCTCGTTCAATACATAAATAAAATTTTAAATGCAAATAAAAAAATAATTCGTAAAAACACTTTGCGCATTTCCGGGCTGTCCCCGCCAATTCAAAAACTCAAATCGCCGTTGTCAACAGCGGCGATGGTTCTTTAAAGAAAAATTTTATGAGGTATCGAGACTCAGCTGTGCACTCTTACCAATTCGCATTTTTCCTCCATGGCCCACCTATCACAACTGTTGTAGATGTTGCGACACCTGCCTGTAAGGTTGATGTGGATAAGTAGGTAAACAAATAATAACTTAAAAAATATATTAAAATATGAAACTCACGATGACAAAACCTGCCCATCCATCCAAAACTACACTCTTAAATACTTTTTTAATCTTTTAATTCTTTGTGCTAACATAAATAATACCACAAGCTATCTTTCCAGCTATGCATTTGCCACCATTCAAACAAGGGTTGAACTTGCACTGGTCTTTGGAAAAGCGTTTTATGACCACTGCTTGACCATTGGCCAATAAAGAAAACTCATCTTAATGAAATGATTTGTGACCAGAGATTAAAACGTAATAAATGAAAGTTTAGTTTTTATTAAGGTTTTCTAAATCTTATTCAAGTCCACTAAAAGTGAAATTGAAATAAGCGATTGAAATTGACTAAAGATATGGGTGGTTGTGGTTATACAAGGGAGGGCAGGCAGGAGGGAATATACAGGAGGTGGGTAAGCAAGAGGGGTAAAGAGGAGGTTGGGAAGATGTACTTAGGAACGGGTAATCAGGGAGTATGTGTATTTATTGTGATAGAGACGCCGATAGGCGCCTGTTGTCGCTAGTTTAATATATTTTGGTTTCGACAAGACTCGTGTTGCTTAAAAGCCGCATTGCTGTTAGTAACTTTGGTGCGTACTTGTGCAGAATTTCACGCTGAACAAGATTGGGTTAGCAGTTTTTCAAAAACTGAGAAACAGCACTAGCAAAAAGGTTAATAAAAAGGTTATTTTCAGGAGTCGAAAAGTGACAACTTTTTTTAACATTTTTGACAGGTTTTTAGTCCTTATTATATATTAAAATGACGCTGACATTTTGGGCTTTCTAATGACATATAACATATAAAATAAAAAAAGGATTTTTTCATAACTAAAAACCAAAAATAGTAAAATTAACCACTTTTGAAATTGTCGATTTTTTATAATTTTCAGGGAATAACTTTTCTCTGTGCAGACATCGTTTAAAATTGATTAAAATGTCAATTGTCACATATACTATTTATCTACCCATTTAGGACAAAATACAAGAATTTTGTCTATTTACAACTGCTATAATTTATATGTGATTAACTATAATATAAACAGTACACCTTTGTAAGGAGGGGAGTATTTGGAATTGACCGGAAATAAGCGATAAAGTAATTAGTGTGGAAAAAAACCCGTTTGAAATTAGATTTGTCTTCTGAAGCAAAAAACTGACCCATTGACTTTAAAATCAGTTAAGCTTTGTTCTCAAAAAATTGAAAAGAAATAAACTGCTTGAAAAAGAATGCTCTGAGCAGTTTTGGAACTGAAGCCTGTCGGTCTCAGGCTCAAGGTGAACCCGAAGCTGAAGAAACTGGCCGAGGTTGTTGGCCGTGCCCTGGATGCGCTGAAGCTAAAGGTCAAAGAAAGCTGCTGTCAAGTGCTAGCAGAAAAGTATGCAGACCAATTCAGTAAGCTTTTTTATTGTTTGGTTTGCGGACCTCTCACCAGTGGTAGCCGATTGGAGGTGATGACCTGAATATTAACAGGTTAGAGCAATGACTGAGGTGTATTGGGAGAACACCGTAGCAAAGCCCGAAATCCGAATTAAGCTAGTGTTTGGTGTGAAAAAATCTGAAATTCCCGAAAGACAGAGGCCGATTCAAAGTAGAGATCCCGCCATGAAAAGAAGGAAGCTCAGCGTGCCGAAGTCAAGCTTGGTGGTGGCGCTCATGCAGTTGACGATCCGACCTTTGCGGGCTCAGCATGGTGGTAGCCGTTCCGCACAAGCAACAAGAAGGTAGAGGAAGACTTATTGTCGTGTGTCTTGTTGTTTGTTTTCTGGTAATAAACTGTTGACGACGAAGGCTTGTGTGGCCGCTGCGTTATTTATAAAACTCACTCCTTAGAAAGAATATTCAGTGGATTCTTGATATAAGCCCATCCTTCCAGATCAATCCTTAGGCAGCTTTCTATCAAAAGTGAGTTCATATTTCGAGGCCAAGGAAGACTTTTAATACATGAAAGTATATATTTTCTTTCAAACAAAAAATGTAAAAACCCCTAAAAACCAAATCTTATGGCAAAAGCATAAAAATTAAAAAACGATATGTGAAAAGAAGGTTACTGTAAAATTTCCAAACTAGACTGACAAAAAACAAAATAACAAAAAATTCAAAAAGTAAAATGTATTGAGTTGATGTTAAAATTGAAGGGTTCGTGGCTTGTCAATAGTTCGACTGTACTAAACTTTTTGAAAATAAGCAATGAACGATAAGGTTTAAAATATGAGATATCAGGGTAAATATCAGTACAAAAATAAGGTAAAAGTGCTTAAAAGAAAATATTATTATTAAAAACCGACTTTTTTATAAAAACTAAAAATTACCAAACAAATAAGGGGTTTTCAAATAAAGAATAGAAATTTAAAAGTTGTCAAGTAAACTTCAAAGCAATAAGAAAATACTTACCTAGCAAAACATTAACAGAGCAGAACAATATTAGAGATTGGTGAAAGAGCCGAGACGAGAACCATCGTGTGAATGACCAAAGGGTGGTCATTAAACAGAAATGTTAAACAATAATCCAACTCTCTTGCTGCTAAACATACAACAACAACAACTAGTAACAGGGTATATAATGATGGAAGGGGGGGATGGATAAGTAGCAGTAGCAGCAGCAGCAAAACCTGTATTATCGAACACTGCTTCCAAATGATGCTACCAGCAAAACAAATTAAAGACCCTCGGAATTCCTCTGGGCGGGTCGCCAGCCAGTGTCCCCTGCTCTTCTTTCTTATAAAGGAGGGGATAAATATTTAAATGCTTACAGATGATTTATGCTTTAAGTTGAAGTCAGCCAGAAATTACCTGGTGTATTGCGATTGTATAAGTTATTATAAAATAGCTTTAAGTGAATGCTGAAAAGGAGACCAAAAAGAGAATATATCCGAGGCCGGAGCACAAGGATGACAGCAAAGAGCAGAAGAGAGCCAGAGCTTTTAACACTAGAACGGGTGTTTGTACTAGAGTAGGCGTCTTGCTCAGAATTTTGTACTGATCATTTCTACACGGATCCTCTTTGCGAAAAAAGTCATTTTTTGTAGGTAATTTTTGCTGTTTAGATTTGACATACTTCAGCTAACACTACGTGTCCAATGACGCGGCAAAAAGTCGCAGTCACAGTTGCAGTCACAGTCGCAGTGTGTGTCCAATGACGTGACTGCGACTGTGACTGCGACGTAAATTCAAATCGATTTGAAGCGTCAGTCGCAGTAGCAGTCACAGTCGCACTCACACTTTTCCGCGTCATTGGACACGTAGTGTAAGAGTCAGTATGCTTTTTTGACATATCTTTTTATTTCGCTAACTTTTCTTTTTGTTTTTAAGCTTATCAGATGCAGCATTAACTGCGCTTTCAAATAAGTGTGAACGTGTTTGTTCACACTTGTCAATGTTAAAAAAAAATTAGATCACAAAATTGGTCCAAAAATGCTGACGGTCGAAAATGTTGACGGTCAATGGGACTGTACCCTCTAGAAGTCCGCTATGTTTTCGGTTTTCGCGAGAAAATATTATCGATAGGGGTGTCAAAACATCTGGCTGCACTTTGGGTGGCTTAATATTTCAGACTTGCTTGAAGATGGTGGATAACAATAATTGGTGATTTAGTTGAACAACTACTAGGGCCAGGACTGTCGTCCCTTACCCCGCCCGCACAAGCACTTTGATGTTCTGAAAAAATTGAAAAAGAAAAAAATTATCTAATTATCAAGTTTGTCGGATTTTATTATTGTTGTTTAGAGATTTAAATAAAATATGAAGTGTTTTTATGTACATTCTTGAATGAGCTGCTATAATTGTGAATGAGTAATGGCTTAAAAGAGACTGGGATGGTTTGAAAAGTATTCTTAATGATGCGTCTACAATAATCAGCATGAAAAATATATTAAAACATGATTATGACACAAATCATGGCTACGGTGAAAATTTAAACAGACGTTACAAAAAAAGTTATAAAAACCGTCACCTAACGTATTCGCTCTATTAAACTCCCTAAGGCAGGGCTGCCATTTGGGTTGACTAATAAGACAAAGTTGAGTTTGGACAACAGGAGTTCTTAAAAATCTGATTTTTAGTCCTAAAATCTGATTTTTGCTTAAGATTTGGTTGATTTTAGACACCAGGAATTTTCAAAAATCTAATTTGTAGTTTCAAAATCTGGTTTTTTGTAAGATTTGTCTGATTTTTGAATGTTTGAGTTGGAAGCACTGCCCTACGGGCAATTTTTTAAATAATTTCACTAGAGTGTAGGCGATTAAGCCACCCGAACTGCAGCTAGGTGTTTTATTATTAGAGATTATCAGAGGGTGAGGGATTAATAGAGTAAAAGCGGTATTTATTGGCTTTTCTTACACTTTGAAGGTTTTTTGGCGCTAGTGCCATACACACCCCCTCCCCCAATAAATTTTACTTAGACCCATCAGGGCCTTGGCCATTACTAACGATGGCTTTTGCATACCTTTTTTCTTAAAAAAATTTGGTTGTAGACACTTTTGAAAAATTATTGGGAGACGGGGGCGGTTGTGTTATATGACACCAGCGTCGATTTTTCACACCCCCCAAAAAGTCGTTTTGACCATTTTGCAACATCTGCTAAAAATACGCTTAATGACTATGGACCAATGATTCAGTCTGAACAAGTGTTGCCGTTCTCTGCTTAGCAATTATCTCATTGTTTTATCTTGCTTGAGCTGAGCCATAAAAGCATATCTACTCTAGCCATTCGTCTTGTTTTAAGTCAAAAAGCAGTATAATATATTAAATCAAGCGCAATTCTATAAGAGGGATGTCTTCTCTGCAGCACTAAATTAGATTCCAGTATCTTCATTCACAAATTAGACTCTTTTTATTGTTCTTTCTACTTTTTCCTGAACATTTGCTAGAATCCAAAAATAAGTGAGTTTTGTTGTAGGCTGTATTTGAAACATAAAATTCATCTTTTCAATGACGTGTTTTTGACTGCTTCAACACAATAACAACAATTAAATGGGGTTAGCCACCTCTGAAAAATTGAAATTTGCCTTAAGGCCTTGGCACAAGTTTTTTGTGGGACAGCATAAATAAATCTTGTTGCATTAAACTCAAATACTACGGAAATGTTGCTTATTTGTTTAGAGTTGTATTAATTGAGAGTGACACTTTCTAATTTGTATAGCTAGCTTTATGCGCACACATACATATCAGTTAGTTGCATAACTAGCTATTGCTATTTTAGTAGCCTTAGTCGCGTTGTTCAAAATTTATCAAAATTAAGCCAAGATTTAATGGAATAAGGTTTTACGATAACTGTAAAAGTGCACCATTTTTTTCTTCAAAATTTTCTTATTAACTAAACATTTGACCCCTACTGTTTTTTGAACTTGCATCTTTTTTCATTTTAAGAGTATTTTGTCAATTTAGCATATACCATAAATGATCTAATGGTAGTGAGACGTTTCGCTATTTTTCCAGATATGGAATTTTAGCGAAACGTTTCGATAATTTTCCAGAAATATTTTTTTGTTATTTTTTGCGCCAGTTTGAAGTTTGTTGCTGTTCTGAAGATATTTTATTATTTGAAAGTTTATTCTTTTGACTTTACTGTGCTAAGCTAACAAAATAAAGGCATTGTTTTATATACCTTTTAAGATGGCCGCTAGAGTTTTTGATTGGTCAAACGAAGACGTGGTAGAATGGTTGCAGCTAATTGGGGACAAGAAGCTAAGAGGGAACCAAGTTGTCGAAAAGATTCTTTCAGTTTACGGGCGCAAACAAAGTGTTAATTTGTATGTTTAGGGTGATGAACCTCTTAATCCTGCTAGGAAGACTGCTTGGATACAGTCATACTTGCACGCGACCAAAAAACCAGCGGCGGCGGCGCGGCAGCGGCGGGCCAAAATGAAAATAGAGCGGCAGCGGCGAAAAAAGCGGCGCCGGCAGCGGCGGCAGTAAAACAGCGGCGCCGCTCGCGGCAGCGGCGGCTTATATATTTTAAACAGCGGCGCGGCAGCGGCGCCGGCAGACAGCTATGACAGCGGCAGCGGCGCCGCTACCGGCGCCGGCAGCGGCACTTGTAAATTTATAATGCACCTGCCGCATGAAATTGGTTTAAGTCAAAAATGACTAATGTTTATAATTTTGTTTTAGTAAAAGTTTGCTTCAAAATTTAGTAAAAACATTTGGTGCTATTAGTTTTAAATTCATAATAAACAATTACTTAATCTTTTCATAAATTTGTAAACATATAGTTTACAAATCAGCACAACAGTATTAACAGTTATAAAACAGCAACTCTGGAGCAGCGATTAAGGCAGTAATAGTGGCAGCGGTAGCGGCGGCGGTTGCGGCGGCGGTCGAGGCGGCGGCACACAAAATATGACCGGCAGCGCCAGCGGCGGCAATCTTATAAAAGTCCCCGGCGGCGGCGGCGGCAGCGGCGACCATCTCTAAAAATACAGCGGCAGCGGCGGCGGCAGCGGCGACCATTTTAAAAAAAGCGCGGCAGCGGCGCCGCTGCCGGCAGCGGCGCCGCTCAAAGGCTGGGTTTTAGCCGCCGCTCGCGGCGCCGCTCACCCCCGGCGCCGCGAGCGGCGCCGGCCGTGCAAGTATGGATACAGTACAAGGATGGCCACTTTGATGTTGTCACTTTCGAAAAGAAGAAAGAATAGTTTGCTTATTAATGAAAATTAAAGCTTATGCACATTGTTGTTATGGTTATGAAATTGTTTAATAAAATTGTTTATGTTGTATAGATGGCTTCTAAGAGTTGTATGAATACGTAAGATTTTATCATATGTGTGATGAGTGTCAATAAAAGTCAAAAGAAGCGCTGAAAAAGGTGAAAAACATATTTCATAAAATCTCTTCAACAGCAATAAAATCAATAAAAAATATTTCTGGAAAATTAGCGAAACGTTTCGCTAAAATTCCATTTCTGGAAAAATAGCGAAACGTCCCTGCACCGATCTAATGATTACCCACTCTCTAATAGTTAGAGCAAACTTAGTCGAGTCTCAATTCAAAATAGACCTCAATTTAACATACACCTAAAAAAGTCACATTTGGTTTTAGGTTCTATAAAAATTATTAAAATTTTTCATTCTTTTTTTAATTTGGTTCAATCTTTTTCTTAGCTTTTTCCTACTAAATATTAAAAATGTTTCCATAATCGATTAGTCAACCGATTTACTACACGATGTTGGTACTTGTTTTGGCTATAACTTTTAAAGAAGGGATGAAAGCTGTTAAAGGACCATGGTTTTTGCGCGCAGCAGTTGTCCCCCGCCAATTCAAAATTTTTTCCTAATCATTGAACTTCTGTACGCATTTTTTAACCTGGTCTCTAACAAAACAAGGCCTAGAATTTAATTTTAGGTATGGTTTTGTTAGAAACCAAGTTGAAAAATGCGTACAGAAGTTCAATGATTAGGAAAAATATTTGAATTGGCTGGGGACAACCGCTGTGCAAAAACCATGGTTTCCTTTAAAGGACCATGGTTTTTGGGCGTGCCTATAACTGACCAAATAGAGAACTGACCAAATAAGGATCTGACCAATTAACATATTTGATCAATTACTTCTGGATTTCAAACTAACTGCTGAATTTTAAACTGTTTGGTCAATCGTATATGTGGGAAAAGAACATTTGGCCTACGCCTGTTTTTATCAGAAATCATAATGATCTTCTTGGGCTCTATCTTCTCGAGCACAACATAGGTACATATCCTGGGGGTCATCTATCTGCAAATCATGAAAATTTCGGTTTTTACATGATTTCAACGGGATTTTAAACCATGGTATCCTACCCAAAATGAAGCACTGAACATGGTTTGACAATACCAAAACTGTGATTTCAGCGACTCAGACTCCAAAACCTAGGGTAGTACCCAGAGCTCAGGTGGATATTAAGCTGGATGGCTTAGAAAATAAAATAAAATTTCAGTCAAAATCAAAAACAAATCATTTACTCTAGCGTAAAATCGTGTCGGGAATTGGGTTTGATAGGACCGAATTTGCGATTTCCCCCACCCAAATCCCAAAACCCGGGGTGTGTATCATGGTAGGTGGATATCCACCCGGATGGCTTAAAAATGTAAAAAATAATAAACAAGCTATGCTATCATACTTTAAACTAAATAAGGAATTTTGTTTAATCATAACGAAAATCTGTGAGTTTGGGTTAGCTACCTTCGAGAATAGCCCAAAAAATTAAAATTTGGTCGAAGTTAGAAACAAACCACTTTTTTTGACCTGAAATTGAGTGTGGAATCTGGTTTGATAGGACAAAGACTGTGATTTCACCATGCGAACCCCAAACCTGTGGATAATGGATATCCAAGTGGATCATCCGAACATTTAGGAGTCAATGAGACGTGGATAACTTACGGGGCATGAAACTTTTCAGAACTAGTGTTCCTGCAAATTTCGAATTATCAAACCGTGTTCACGACACGATTCTGGATGGGGCACAATGATTTTCAATTATTTTAGGCTCAATCCAAAATTTTGGACTTTTAGAGGTAGATACCCGCTTAGAGCAGGTACCAAGATATGTGAGATTTCCATTCCAGCTTGAGAAGAAGTGATACCAGGCTTTCCGGGCCGGCCCGTGCACAGGTCTGCTATGAACCGAAAAAGTAATTTTGCCAAATGTCCTGTTACAAAACAAGCAAAGAGACCAAATATACGATTGGCCAAACAATTTAAAATTCGAATACCGTATTTTCTCTAATTAACGCCCCCCCCCCTGATTCAAAATCGTGTTTTTGGCATTGTGTTTTTATCCACCTTTTGACCATTTATCTCAGGCAAGTTACCACCCATTTTGTAGCTCATCTTTCTAGCTACAAAATGGGTAGTAACTTGTCTGAGAGAAGTGATCAAAAAGTGGGCTAAAAACACAATGCCAAAAACACGATTTTGAATCAGGGGGGGGGGCGTTAATTAGAGAAAATACGGTAAGTAATTGATCAAATATGTTACTTGGTCAGATCCTTATTTGGTCAGTTGTCTTTTTTACGAAATAGTTTATTGGTCAGTTCTCTATTTGGTCAGTTATAGGCACGCCGGTTTTTGAACGCAGCGGCATTTCCGAAATTTGAACTGGCAGGGGACACTTTTTTACTTCGAAAATGCGCAACAATTAAATTTCGTATTAATTTTTTTTTCAATTTTTTCAAAACTTCAAACTATTGACTAGTCGAGCTCAACGTTGCTTGACTTTGCCCGATGGGTTAGCCGATTTTCACTGCACTAGAATTACTGATAGCAGCCAAAGGTTTTCCTTGAATGTGACATGAGATTTTTATTTTAAATGCAAATAAAAAAAAGAAAAAGTGGTTCACGTGGTTCAAGTGGTTCAAAGTGTCCCCCGCCAATTCAAATATCGGAAATGCCGCTGCATTCAAAAACCATGGTCCTTTAACACGCAAAGGGCTGAGTGTACTAACGGTAGCAAAATGCTCAGCGAGTCTTGCTGAGCATGTTCACAAAAATGGAAAATTCAAAAAGTCACTTTTTGGCCACTCCAGGTGCTCGAGAAGCATGGTCATTTTCGTTACCTGGTCTCCACCTAGGTACGTGAACGTTTGGTGTCGGTGCTTACTTAAATTGGTATCTCGGCAGTACTACTAATAGTGCAAAATGACCGCGAGGAGTTGTGCTATCTATTGAATATATGTGAGTCGATGTTTGTTTTCAAAAAGATTGATAACCCACCCATTGTTCAACAAAAGTCCACTTGCCCGAAATTCCTATCTTTGAGCCAAACTTTGCTCAAAAGTTTGAAATTTGACATTTTCTATGCTTTCTTGGTCGTAAAAGATGGAGAATTTCCTCAGCTACAAGATAGTAAATTTTTAGTTCCAGCTTTAAGAGCAAAACTGTCAGAAATAACAGAAGAATAGGGTCAGTCATAAAATTTCCCTATATAGAGGTTCTCCAAATTTCAAGTATTTTACTTATCTTTTTCTTTATCTTTTTAATCAAATAAAAAAAATGTTTCTTTTGTGAAAATGTTTATTTACATTCATTGCAATGTTCTGCATTGAGATCTGAACGGTGGGATTTGCATACAGGGCGGCTACAGACAGTGCACCGAGTGTGAATTCTTTTTTGACATTTGAAGCAAAGGGCGCAAGTGTTTGGTTGAATTGTTTGTCTGGTATTCATCACTGTTGTGGGTTCTTTTTGTTTCTTTTTTCACTTCAGGCATATTGCAATCAGGGCAGAGTGTAAGCACAGTTTTATGATTTTTACAGATTTGCTTCTTGCAGTAGCTGCAGTCTTGTATACTTTCACCTCGACCAGATAGGTTGCAGATGTAGCAATGATTGACTGGATGCGCCTTTTCAGTTCCCATCATTTTCGCTTGTAGGCTACAAATAAAGTTCTATAAAAGGCAAAACGAATCACAGAAATACCTTTCATACAAGCTGTCTATTTCCCTGAAGCCCTCGCTTATCCAATGACTCTCATTGCTCCTCCGCTCTTTCTGCTCGTGCATCAATTGATTTGCTAGCTGAACGATAAAAGACATCGACCACGAAAGGGTAGCAGAATTTCGTCGATCGTGAGGAATTCACCGGGGCTATAGTTTCGCTGAGTGTTTCTTGTAAAAATGCGAAAGATCTAAACATTTTCACAAAAGAAATATTTTTTTTTATTTGATTAAAAAGATAAAGAAAAAGATAAGTAAAATACTTGAAATTTGGAGAACCTCTATATAGGGAAATTTTATGACTGACCCTATTCTTCTGTTATTTCTGACAGTTTTGCTCTTAAAGCTGGAACTAAAAATTTACTATCTTGTAGCTGAGGAAATTCTCCATCTTTACGACCAAGAAAGCATAGAAAATGTCAAATTTCAAACTTTTGAGCAAAGTTTGGCTCAAAGATAGGAATTTCGGGCAAGTGGACTTTTGTTGAACAATGGGTGGGTTATCAATCTTTTTTGAAAACAAACATCGACTCACATATATTCAATAGATAGCACAACTCCTCGCGGTCATTTTGCACTATTAGTAGTACTGCCGAGATACCAATTTAAGTAAGCACCGACACCAAACGTTCACGTACCTAGGTGGAGACCAGGTAACGAAAATGACCATGCTTCTCGAGCACCTGGAGTGGCCAAAAAGTGACTTTTTGAATTTTCCATTTTTGTGAACATGCTCAGCAAGACTCGCTGAGCATTTCGCTACCGTTAGTACACTCAGCCCTTTGCGTGTTAAGGAGATAGTCTCGACAAGAAAGGATTATCCTAAGTTTTGTGTGTGGTTTTTGAGCCATATTTTGTCGACAACTCGGTTTTGCAATCTTAGACAAACTTGTGCAGAATTAAAAAATGGATTAGCATCATCAATATCAGAATTTCTAAATTTCTTCAAAAAATTCCCTAAAAATCGAAATGCAATAGAAGACTAATCAACCTTTTTTCGATGATTTTTTCCACTTTTCCATTTCTATTATTAGGGCATCTTTTCAAAGGAATTAAGAAATTCTGATATTGATGATGCTGATCCAGCTTTTCATTCTGCACAAGTTTGTCTGACACCACAACACCGGATCGTCGACAAAATATGGCCTAAAAACACATTTGAAAAACACAAAACTTGGGATAATCCTTTCATGTCGGGACTATCTCCTTAAAGGACCCTGTCTCTTCCTTATCATGGTAATTTAAAATGTTTGAATGCGCGCGGGACCACATAGATTTTGTCAATAATGTTTTCGAATCAAATTTTTTTGTTTGCATTTTGAATTTTAAACGCTATATTGTGGTTAACATAAGTCTTATTATCACATTGGCAAATGTGGAGCAGTGAAAGTCGAATTACTTGTCTGATCTGGCATTGTCAAGCAACGTTGGGCTCGACTAGTCAATGGTTCTAAGTTTTGAACAAATTTATTTTCTAAACAATAAAAGCAATCAAAAAACAATTCGAAAATATTATTGACAAAACGCGTGTGGTCCCGCGCGCATTCAAATCTTTGAAATTTTCATGATAAGGAAGAGACAGGGTCCTTTAACAGCTTTCAACCCCTTTTAAATACAATGTTTTCGACTATATTTTTTTCAGCAGAAAGCTGTGACTTTTTAAACTTACAGTCGAGTCTCTCAGAAACGATCACCTGGGGTGGGTCCCACCAGGGAAAATAACACTCCATACAACGATTACGTATTACGAATTTAATTATCATGTCACGAAAAAATATTTTTTGATTGCCGACTTTCTATTGGATTTTGTGGGGCAGCAATAGATTAGGCCAATTCGAATTGGGCCAAACTTAAAATCGTCTGAAACTCGCTGAACATACCGTCAATATAGATCTGATTTATCTTTGATTGGTTGTTTACACCATCTATTGACGGGAAATTCTGGCTAAACTTCGTTATCCAGTCATGTCCCGAAATCGTGTTTTAACCACTTTTTAGAGCTTCTTAGGTCTTTATTAGGCAAAAAAGATGTTTTGGATTGGGAAAGCATTTTGCGAAAAAAAAAATTGACCAAAAATTTGACTTTTTGCCTTGGGGGACCAAGGTAAACCAACCTGAAAGGTTACGTGGATACCATAAGAAAATGGAATTTAAACATGGTTTTGTTAACTGGGGCCGACCGCATAAAGAAACTCTGGTATGCATACTGTTTTTATGCATCCAGAGCCATTTTCGAGTGATTTGTGTCTAAGGTATGTGGGTGTACACATCTCAACTGCAAGCCCCCAAACCCTTCTATGCATCCAGAGTCACTTTCAAGTGATTTGTGTCTAAGGTATGTGGGTGTACACATCTCAACTGCAAGCCACCAAGCCCTTCTATGCATCCAGAGTCACTTTCGAGTGATTTGTGTCTAAGGTATGTGGGTGTACACATCTCAACTGCAAGCCACCAAGCCCTTCTATGCATCCAGAGTCACTTTCGAGTGATTTGTGTCTAAGGTATGTGGGTGTACACATCTCAACTGCAAGCCACCAAGCCCTTCTATGCATCCAGAGTCACTTTCGAGTGATTTGTGTCTAAGGTATGTGGGTGTACACATCTCAACTCCAAGCCCCCAAGCCCTTCTATGCATCCAGAGTCACTTTCGAGTGATTTGTGTCTAAGGTATGCGAGTGTGCGCATCTCAACTGCAAGCCACCAAGCCCCTTGCGCCCCCGAAGATGCTTGAGAGTTACAGATGCGCGCACTCACTTACCTCAGACATAATTCCGAGCAAGACTCTTAATCAAAAATGTACATAGAGACTCTTTTTGCCCAGCTCCAGTGACCAAAACGTGACAGAATACCCTATTATAAGATGGTTTACCTTGGTACCCCAAAGCAAAAAGTCAAATTTTGACCATATTTTTTTCGGAAAATGTTTTCCCAATCCCAAAAACATGTTTTCCCGCCTAATAACGACCTGGGAAGCTTGAAAATGTGGTCAAAACACGGTTTTGGGACATGACCGGATAATGAAGTCTTGCCGAAACTCTTTCTAAAGTGTCTCTAGTGTGATAAATCTCTGTATAACGATCGCTTATCAGTTTCTTTTGGAAAAAGGTCTCTATACAACGATCATTCTATATAACGATCACCTAGGGTCGGTCCCGAGGGTGATCGTTGTAGAGAGACTCGACTGTACTAGGATATCTTGTAGGCAAATGAAGACAAGACGTCACCACTCCATAATTCGGGCTATCCTTTTTGTGGTTCGTCTACAAAAAGCTACTCATCCCTTTCGACAAGCCACTAAATTCCAGAAAGCAACTCGCAATCCTCCGCACAAAGCAGGAACTAGCAAGCTGAAAAGGTAGGCATCAAGTGTTTGTTTTCTAGTAATCAGGTTACCTGTAATTTGTAATCGTAAAAATATTTGATTTTAAGAAAAATATTTACAAAGCTAGTAAATTTAGATGCGAGTCCACCAGGAACAGAATGCCAGCCGTGCGCATCAAGTACAGTGCCAAACACAGGAACAGTGCGCCAACAACCTTGTTATTCCGAACACCCACACCGTTGGTGGAAATCAAATATTTGGATGAGGAATGCAATTTCGGTACGTCTTATTTTACTGGATTATTAAACAAAGAGCTAATAGGTCAAGCTGTGGCTATAATGTACAGTCAAACCTCGTTTATACGGCACCCCCAAAAGTTCATTCCCGCCTTGGGTCCGACACTTTCTTTAGCTCAATTTTCCAAGTCTTTTGCTAAATGTGATTCGCCAGTCTAGTCCGAAATATCGCAAGGATTCTGTTTTTGCCGGTCATTTTTCCAAAATTTTTAAATTTCGTCATAAAGACCCGCGAACCTCGGTTATCCGGCACCCCTTTTTGAAAATCAGGTACCGGATAACCGACGTCCGCGGGTCTTTATGACGAAATTTAAATTTTGGAAAATGACCGACAAAAACAGAATTTGTTTCGGACTAGACTGGCAATCACATTTAGCAAAGACTCCGAAAATTGAAAAGCTGGCGGAACGAACTTTTGGGGTGCAAAACGAGGTTTGACTGTAACATAAAAAATATTAGTTGCAGTCAAACCTCGCTTAACCGCCCCCACCTTAAGTTCGTTCCCGCCTTGGATCCGACACTTTTTTTAACCCAATTTTTGAAACTTTTTGGAAAATGTAATTCGCCAGTCTAGTCAGAAATATTCTGATTTTGCCGGTCGTTTTTCCAAATCCTCTTATTCCACCATAACGAACCGCGATCCTCGATCAACCGTCACCCTTTTCAAAAATATTCTATTTCTCGAACCTAAATTCCACAAACCTTAATTATCCATAAATGGACAGCGATGAATTCGTCTTTTTGAAATAGGGACAACTTTGTCCTCTTGGTTCTATAAGAGTATAAGTATAGTAAATTTGCGCAAAAAATTGCGAAAAGAATTTATAAAAAAAAACTCTCTACTTCATCTTTGTATTGTGAATCTGCCACCTAATTTAAGTCTAATATTTATATTTTATTTTAACGTAACTGCTATTTAATATTTATGCCAACATGTGTCTTTAGATTTTAGCTTTCTAATGAGCTAAAATTTACTGTATAATTTTAAAAATTAAAAAATAAAGGATCTGAATGCAGAAGCTTGATCGGCGATGAATATCTTTCTCCGAATCCGTAAATCTCTTTGCTGTCGTCCTTTTTGCTTTAGCCCTAAGCAAATTCTCTTTTTATTCTCATTTTCAGCCTTCGATTAGCTTATTGCAAGGCTGAAATTCAGCACTACATGTTAGTACAAGAGTTAAATGAAAGTTATCTCAAGGTATGAAATTTCACCCATTCCGAAAGCTTCCACAAACATTCTACGAAAAACTTCCATTGGTCAGCCCTAATCCAGTGTGAATAGACCTTTTATAAGTCATCCACAAAATGAAACTGGCCCTAATTTTGGCATGGCATCAATTTTCAATGGCCGAATTTATCGCTGCATCCGGCAACTTTCCCACAGCTCTTTGCGAAACTGCAATTCCCACCCGGTCGTAGTTGTGTTATCTAAATGCTCGTTGCTTCCAGCCGTAATTAAGAAAAGCGTATCAGCTAAAAAGGTTGGGAATAATTACACAAATGCTGCTGTTTGCTGTATCTGTTCCTCCGTTCACAACACCGCTTCCCTGCCTTTTGCTCTCTGCCCCTTATATGCACTAGGAGCAGCAGCATCAGTCTAATTTTAGACCTTTGCTAGTAATGGTGATGATCACATACAGATTTGCGCACCGCCACCAATAGCCCCCACTGCTGCTAGTGCTCTTTTGGTTGTTGTTGTGCATAGGCAAGGGGTGAGGCACAAAAGAAGTAAGGAGTTCTCCCCATTTGTGTTGTAGCAAAAGCAGGAACTCTCATCTTATTCTTTTTTCTTCCTCTTTTTCTCAAAATATTTTTTTTCTGATTACTACACAATACTGAAGTGTCATCGCTGATTTTATCAACGTTTCAATATTGTATTCTTTTTTGATTTCATGCACTACTAGCAAAATGTTTTTTTCTCGTTAAGTTGATTGAAAATATAATTTTATTTGAGGTGAGGATGAGATGAGGCACAACCTCATTTCAAACAATTTCATCCTCATCTCAAGCTGAAATTTTTTAATCCATCTCATTTCAGACTCATCTCCATCCTGCAACAGCTATCCCGTAGTAGCTTTGATTTAAAGGGGTTTTCAAGGCTTTTCTAATACTTTGAAGCACTTTTTTTGGCGAAATACTAAAAAGAGTTTGGCATTCTGTTTTCGATTACCGTATTTCGTGTAATAGAAACCTCGTGCCTATTTTAGGCCCCTCTCCCTTAATAAAATACTACCTTATAGGGCATTCAAAAATAAAAGCCCTTTCTAACATACCGTAAATACTCTAATAAACGGGCCCCCCTACAGTTAACTATATTCAAATTTGTTTTGCTTTTTTAACCCTAACATTGTTTATTTTTTAAAACGTACGACCACTCATTTTGTAGAGTTTGGAAAGATCTGCAAAATGAGTGGTCGTACGTTTTAAAAAATAAACAATGTTGGGGTTAAAAAAGCAAAACAAATTTGAAAATAGTTAACTGTAAGGGGGCCCGTTTATTGGAGTATTTACGGTAAGTCTTCTAATCTAATTCTAAAATCAAATATATAATATTCTAATATAATAAAAACACCCTTCTTTCTGCCAAAAATGCTGGAAAGCAGAAAGTGATTAAAGGCACGAAAAAATGTCTCTATTCACTCGGCGAGCACGAATTTTAAGGTATATTTCAAAAACGTTTGTGAATATATCATTGAAGAAGCAAAGCTGCATCAAATCAAATAACGTTTTAGCGCATATATTGTTGGTTTCTTAAAGCACTGATCACTTAAATGAAAACTTAATTAAAGACTAGCAGGGACAGGCCGTTGGCTCAACTTCAATATTTTTAATGCAGACAAAAATGACGAATATTTGAAAGTTCGATTGCAAGATTTTTGCAATCTTTTGTTAAACACGCCAGCAGAAGATGGCTCAAAAGATTCCTAGATAAACATTTTTTCCGCTGCGACTTTGAAAAATAGAAGCCATCCTCTTATTATAAGACCCCCCCCTCCATAGAAGAGATCCAAAAAATATAAGCTCCGGGCTTCTCTCAGAGAAAATACGCTTTTTGCAGAAATTTCATTTGAGTTGTCGTGAGTGAATTTTTTTGTACTACCGTATTTCCTCTAATTAACGCCCCTTGATTCAAAATCGTGTTTTTGGCATTGCGACCCACTTTTTGATCACTTCTCTCAGGCAAGTTACCAACCATTTTGTAGCCAGAAAGATGAGCTATTAAATGGTTGGTAACTTGCCTGAGAGAAGTGATCAAAAAGTGGGTCAAAAACACAATGCCAAAAACAAGATTTTGAATCAGGGGGTTAATTAGAGGAAATACGGTATTAAAGCTTAAAAAAATTTGGGATATAATTCTGAAAGCTCTTGAAATGCGCTACAAGATAATTTCAACAGATTTTTAATTGTCTTAACAAATAAGTTTGTGGCCCTTAGAAGGCCCTTAGAAAACAGTCATTTTTTGGAAAAAATTGCCCTGCAAGATTTTTTTCAGTTAACCGTTTTGTTTTGCTATTTCAAAAATAATATTTTTTCCAAATAAAAAAGATAATACGCTTTTTTGAAGAAGAGATTCAGGCCTAGAAAATAGGAATAATTTTTCAAAAAAAATTTAATGCCTGACTGGCTGCTTTAAAAGAACCAGGAACTTTTTGAACACCAAGAGCTTTCAACATTGGTACAGGAGCACATTTTGTACTTCTTAAGCAAGGTGCACAATCAGATATTATGAGGAGGAAAGCCTAGTTTGTCTTCTTGCTATTAGTTTGCCTCTCTCTATTAGGCTGGAAATAATGAGCAGGCCATGGAGCAATTGTTGTCTTCCTGTCAAACCAAGGGCGAAGCCATATACACAAACCAATTCAATATTATTTATGTTCTCGTTCTGTTTTTTACTTCCTTTGCTGGGCTTGATTTAATCTGGCTACTAGGAAATGTTGCTTTTTAGCAAGTATTAGTAGGTTAATATTGGGAGATGGTCGACCGTTGTGTATATTTTTTATATTTTCTTTGTTGTATCAATTAAATTAATGTCTCATTTTGAGAATTAGACATTTTTTGTTGGACTGCTAAAGCTATATAGTATGTAGCTTTGCTATCATCCTCATCAACCCCACACGCTGCAACAGCAAAACAGATTTGGTTTTTTTCTTCAAATTATTGTCTTATCGAAAACAGCGTTCAGAAATAAAATGAATGCACTGTATTTACTCTAATAGAGCAGCCTGGCTTTATAAGAAACCTCTCCGAAAATCGTAAAAAATTGATTCGTTCTTCGGTAAAGCTATAAAGCTATCGGTAAAGCTTTTTCGAAATATAGATAAAAAGGGGCTCAAAGTACATGGTGTGTCAGAATTACGCGGCCACTTTAAAAAATTTGGCTGTGTTGCCCCACGCCCGACTTATTTCCAAATATTTTTTTTGTAGCTGGTATTGTGATCTTTTTTTCAGGTGACTTTACGATTTTTCACGACTGTTGCAAGAATATTAAGTGCAATTAAAGATTCTCGAAGGTTAGGCCCGAAAATTTAGAAATTGACCATGCATAATACCTATTGTATAATTATGCATAATACCCAATACGTAGCCATATTTTTGAGTGACTGCGTAATTCTGACGCACCCTGTAGAGGGTCTCTATTGTAGGAAATACGGCGTCTGGCTTTTACGGTTGCTAAATTTATCTCATTCTAAAAGTCAAAAAAAATGGCAACAATTCCGCCAACTTTAAAACTATAAATTTTAAATATTGGACAGCTGGACGCCTACCTAACTGATGAAAGTAAACATTCCAAAATCTTAAATTTCGTTTTCATGCTTAATTATTTTCAATTTGATCAAAGCATTTGCTTTTGGTTAAAAAAAATTCTCTTCCAAAACTTAGTGTGTCCTTTTAACACGGAATTTCTAACTGTAATAACAGTTCCTATAAAAGTTTTAGAACCTACTGAGCACGAATATCACAAAATCAGACCTCCAAACATAAGTGCAATGCCCTCAAAAACCCCAATTTTCGTGACGAATCATCAAAATGAGGCATGGTTTTTTTCAGCTGGTGAGCTCTAAATTTATGAAGCGCAGCATCTTTTTTTTATACTCATAAAAAAGCCCTTTGTTTGTGCTTCCTAATGGTATGTCGTTTGCCTACATCCGAAAAATTTATCGTAGATAAAAATTTAAAAGAACCAAATTAGACTGCTTTTTCAACTTATATTTTCACGAAAGGATAGAAATTTTTTTGCACAGAAACATGCAGCTGTGAAACAAACAGACTTCAGATTCAGAATCAGCATAAAAAATAGCACCTAATAGTGGTTCAAAGTCACAGAAAATAAGTTTTTGGACTGTGCAGCAAGCAAAACAGAGTCCAAAAAATGTCGTAAAACAGGGTGACGTGAAGTACTTGCAAAATGAAAAATCTGACGCCGGATTTGGATTCAGCATTGCCGCTTTTACTTGAGAAACTGCTCTTTGAATTAGAAAGTCACTGTCAAATTTCAAATTCCGTTCGAGACAAGTAACATTTAAATTTCAAAAATTTTATATTTGAATATTTTTTGTCTCGAACGGAATTCGACATTTGACGGTGACTTTTAATTCAAGGAGCACTTTCTCAATTAAATCGGCCATGCTGAATCCGAATCCGATGTCAGATTTTTCATTTTACAACTCAAAAAAAAATTTCGTGAGTTTTTGGAGTGGAGTCCCCCCCCGCCAATTCAAACATACGAAACTCGTTGTCGAAGACGGCAATAGTCATTCAAGAACTTTTGGATTGATATTAAAATTATCCGATCTACGATAGTAGCTTACTAAATTTTCACTAAACAGTTGGAATCAGAATGAAATGCTAACTTCGATACTTTCGGCAATTGCTGACGAACACTAGAATTGTTTTATCTCAAGTATATGCATAAAAAGTCTGTTTTTTAATTTTCATCTTTTTATTTCAGCTGCTTTAAATTTAGTTATTCTTTATTGCTTCTGTTGTGAACATAATCTTCTAGGGCTAAATTTGTTGTGCTTGCAGAGTAAAAAGGGTGGGATTGATTAATTATTTCATTAGTTAAATAAATAAGAGGGGCTTTTAGTCTGTTGCTATATCTAACACTGCTTCTGATAAAACTTCGCCTCCCCTTCACATTTTATAATTCTTTAATAGATTTATTTTATGATTAATTTTGTTCAATAGCCACTGCTTATATGTCTATTAGCAGCTAGTCAATTTCTTTTTTATGTCGAGTGGTGTCTGTCTATTTGGCTGAAAAATGTGTATCCATCAGTTTATAAGGCGAATTTAATTTTGTAGCTATTTGGAGAGTTGTCAGTAGTGGTCTATCTTAAAAGGCTAAATTTTGGATTTTAACTTTATTTAACAATTGGTCCCATTGTTGCCCTGTTGCTTTTAAATTGTAGGAGTAGGGTATACCAGTAAGGATAGAATCACGAACTGCAAAAAAGTAAGAAAAACACGTCTACCGCATTTACTGGCGGCCAATCACGAAGGATTTTTTGCTGTATAACCTGTATTAAGCCCCATGGAAGATTATTTTTAAAAATTGTTCGAAAAAGGGTTAAAATAAAGGTAAAGCTATCAAAAAAAGGTAATATGGCGGCTTTGTTGAGAGGTTGTATGAAGATGGCAAGAAAACAATAGGAGCCACTTTTTTTTTTCCAAATAGTTTGTAAATTTTTATGGATCGCAGTTTGTTTTTAAATAGCTAGCATACGGCTTCGGACATTATTGAGCTCATTTTAAGAATGACCTTATATGTTGCTTTATATTTTTAGTGCTCGGTTTCAAAAGAATGTAAAAGTGCATGAAAAATTCTTGTAAACCGGAATTGTTTGTATTTACCCGTTTTTCTTTGTTTGTTGGCTAGTTTTCTAGCTAAAAAATTGACAAGCCCACGATTAATCTTTTTACAATTAATACCACTTTATTGCATCTTTAGATATTAGAATTTTTCTGCCTTATAAAAATTCTTTCCGGGTGTATGTTTTAAGGCTTTAGTTTTTTTATTAATATTAAAAAGGTTCAGTTTTCTAAAATACAATACTAAACTGGACTAGTTATTTTATTACAACACAAAAAACATTATCTTTTAAATTTAGTGTCTACCGTATTTCCTCTAATTAACGCACCCCCCCTGATTCAAAATCGTGTTTTTGGCATTGTGTTTTTGACCCACTTTTTGATCACTTCTCTCAGGCAAGTTACCAACCATTTAATAGCTCATCTTTCTGGCTACAAAATGGGTGGTAACTTTCCTGAGAGAAGTGATCAAAAAGTGGGTCAAAAACGCAATGCCAAAAACACGATTTTGAATCAAAGGGGGAGTGCGTTAATTAGAGGAAATACGGTAATTTGAAATAGGTAACATTATTAGATTTTTAATTTTGACGTTGATGAGGTATTTTTGTCTATTGACGCTGGCAGGGAAGACTACCTTCACCGTATTTAAAACTTCGGTGCTACTAGCGAATAATACCCATCCCCCCACCCCCAACACTTTGACCACCTCAAAATCGCTGTAACTACCATTTTTAGGCTTAGGCTTAGGCGTAGGCCAGCGCAAGGACTCATAAATGTCTTACGCACTTTTTCCGGGGTCTGGGAATAATATTCGGGTACTGTTTACTTAAGTTTTAAAAGGAAAAATTGTGAGGGAGAGGGTATTCGCTAGCATATGGTGACACAAAATTACTGCACCATTTTTTACAGTTTTTAAAATGAAATTTGTGGTCGCGCTTTATTTTTGTTGCTGCGTTTAGTAAAAGTGGTTGTATTTCTAATTGTATCGTTTATATTTTTAACCACGTAGCCTAGGTAGCTTATCCACCGTCATCGATTTTCCTGGAGAAATCAATGGGGGCAAAGAGCTGCCTACGCAAATTTTTGAAAAATTGATGTAGTAATTTTGGCAACCGGACATTTTGTAAAATTTGTGCAATTTGTCCGCGGACATTTTGTATAAGTTTGAATGAAATCCGGGCGAAAACAACCGAATTTCAGTCAAAATTTTACAAAATGTCCACGGACAAATTGCTCAAATTTTACAAAATGTCCGGAGCCGTAATTTTGTGTCACCCTGTAGTGTCAAAACGTCTTGAAATTTTAAAAATTCTAAAACACAATCTAGTGTGACATTGACCTTACAAAAGTACCGATATAAAAATGTGTCAATTTTGATTAAAGAGCGTCGTTTTGGAAAAAAATTCTTGGATTTAAGCTATTTCGAGCTAAAGTGTATATATTTATAGTATAAATAAATAAGCACATTCGAAATTTCTAAGAAAAGAGGTCCTAAAATAGGCATATTTCTTAGAAACAAGCACATCTGAGAGGCTTTATTTATAAACAGTTTCTCGTAAAATTTTGCATTCATAGACTTTCGGTTGCTACATACATACCCACCTTTTTCAGTTTTTACTTTTTTGGGGTTTATAAAAAAAGCTTCTCTCAATTATATAAAGTGTGTGTGTTTGACAGGAAAATATCTTTGTACAGACTCTTTTAAATAAACCATTTGCTTGCAGGCTCTTTTGCCAGAATGGCTCAGCCCTACACTTTGCGTCTGGAGCGCTCCAACTCGGGTGGAACTGGAAGCGCCAGCAACGTAGCTAGTACTAGCAACGGTGGAAGCAAAGCTCAAATTAACATCCACACCAGCATGGCTCACCAACTGGCCTCTCGTCTGTTGCTCCAGAAGCAGCCGAGTTTGGACGACAGGAAAACAACCGCTGCAGCAGCGTAAGTTACCTGTACTACTGCTCTTCTATTAGAAAATATCTTTTTTGTGGTACTTACCGGGTTGACGCCACCCCTCCCCCTTTCTGGGAAATGACCCAAAATCTGGGAAATGACCCAAAACCACCCCTTCCCCTTTCTGGGAAATGATCCAAAATCATGTCCTACACTATTTTTTCTGCTTAACACAATAAAAGAAACATTTCTAAACACTTTCAGACTAAAAATCTAATATTTTTTTGAAAAATTTTCACTTCCACTTGAAAAAGTAGAGATCAGAAGAAGTAAAAATACCTTGTTTTCACCTTATTTTGATGCCTTTTTACTTCTTCTGTTTTTAACCATCCTTTTTTCAGCTCTATATTATTCTGAAAAAATGGTCAGCATGCCATTTTGTAGGAAAATTCAAGAGCTTTCGAATAATTCTTCAGTCTATAACTTATTATCAAAAAAATTTTGAGAAAAACTCTTATTTATGCGCTCAAACAACCATTTTCCTTAGATTTCCCTTAATTTTGACTTGAAATCGACACTTTTACGTTGATGATCGTAACTTTTTCCAAAATAATCAAAAATAAAATTTTGACCTACCAAGTTGTAGCTAAGAAACAGGACTTCAAAGTAGCATGCATTTCGAAAATTTACGTTTTAAGAAAAAGATGGAAAAAGAAAGAAAAACATGGTTCATTTAGGAATAAATCTATTTGAGGAATATTTTTTGCTCGTCCATGAATTAGGGTGGACGTATTAAAAGGAAAAATTTTTCATAAAATTAAATACTCGTCGTAGAATGTTATATACCATTTGAAAGAGCGATACAAATGCTAAAACTTTGCTTTTTACATAATTGATTCCGTGCCAAAATTTAAATGACCGAATCGAATTTTAAAAAAATTCATGAGTAAATTTTGCTCGAGGAATTTTTTTCGCTCGATACTGTAGGGTCATTTTTGGTGATTTATCTACTTGTGTATGCTTAACAAGCTCCAAAAAAAATTTTTTTTGTAGGGAACTGGGGTTAAAAATGAACTTTAAAAAAAACTCGTAAATTATTTGACTTAAAAATTTTTTTGTGCACTAGGCAAACCCCTGATTCCGACACCAGATTCATGTTTAGCATGCTCGATTTGCACGTAAAATAGCTTTAACATAAAAAACTCGGCGCTAGTGGAGAATCCATGTCCAACATATGCCTTGGTCCCCCCTGTTGTTTTTGAATTAAAAAATTTGTTTTGAACCAAGGCATTTTTTGATAAGAAAAACAACAGGGGGACCAAGCTCTTTTTCACGAAAACAACAGGGGGACCAAGCTCTTTTCACGAAAAACAACAGGGGGACAAGCTCTTTTTCACGAAAAACAACAGGGGGACCAAGCTCTTTTCACGAAAAACAACAGGGGGACCAAGCTCTTTTCACGAAAAAAACAACAGGGGGACCAAGCTCTTTTTCACGAAAAAACAACAGGGGACCAAGCTCTTTTCACGAAAAACAACAGGGGACAAAGCTCTTTTCACGAAAAACAACAGGGGGGACCAAGGCATATTTTGGACACGGATTCTCCACTAGAGCCAAAACTCTCTTACAAATTTCAAATTCCACTCGAGACAAAAATATTTAAACATGCTTATATTAAATTTGTAGAACTCTTGCAAATGTTTTTTTGTTTCCAGCGGGATTTGAAATTTGAAAGCAAGTTTTTTTATGTTAAAGCAGAGTGGTTTAGTCTATTTTGTGGCGCAGGAACAGCGCTACAAAATGCAAGCAAACTTAGGATAGCTAACGCGGAACAAGAAGGTCATATATAGGGTTATTTCTTAATTTAACGATTTTCCAAAATGATAACTTTTTAAAATTTTGCCTATTTTTCAGAGGCGCCTGTAAGTCGTTTTTCTCCCTGGTAGAGTAATAATATTAACCAAAAAATTTAAGCATGGTTTATTTTCTGATTTTAGACCTTTTTTAGCACAAGACTACTAAATGAGATCCTGCCAAAAGATAACAAAACTGGAGTCAACAAATTATTTGTTACAAACATCACTCCAAACACCATTAGAGAAAATAGAGTAAACTTAGTAAGCCCCGGGGACCACAGCGGAGCCGACTCCACACCATTCAAGCTTCTAATTGGTAGATTTACTAATATAGCACCTGAAAGAATCTTAATGGCCTGTTAACGTACTTCGAGTTCGAGTTTATTTCCAGGTCGAATTTGAAGGTATTTTGTTGTGGTCTAAGCGATACAAGTAATTTTCGAACTATATTAACAGAATTCCTGCAAAATTTTGACTTAAAATGCGAAATCTGAGCCTCAACACTGAAAAGAACTTGATCTCGATCTCGAAGTACGTGAACACCTTCGAATTTGAGTTCAAGTTCGGATTTTTGACTGCATGAACACCTTTAATCTTAACTCGAACTTGACTCGAAGACGAGCCAGTGCTGTAAATTGCACCGGTGCCTGGTGCGTTGCCTGGAGCCGAAAATTTTTTGGTCGGTGCCCCAGTGCGGTACCGGTCCCGAAATTTCCGAATTTACATCACTGACACGAACTCGAAGTACGTGAACAAGCCGTGAACGAAAAGTCACTTGCCAATAAAGTCGCTTTGCGATATTGGCACAGAGTTATTAATATTAGAAGCAGGAAAATATTCCAAAAGTAGGGTCAAACTAGGCAGATTAAGCAGATTGTCGAACTTGAGTTTAATTCATAAGTTGTCTTTGGTCTGTTCGAATAAATTTCTAAGGTTCTGATTTTGCCAATCGTTTTTTCCAAAACTGTTTAATTTTCCCGTAAAGGCCTTCGACTCTCGACACAACGGTAGATTTTCTAAAAAAGTTATCAGTAACAAACATCTTGGCAATGAAATATATGCTTCCGGCGCTGAAAAAATTGATGTAGAGAGGGTGACGTGGGTGCCTCTCTTGCCCATCCACTGATAAACCATGCGTGAATTCCGCGGTAATTAGTCGATCTTTAATCAATTTGATGGAGAAAAGTGCTACTACTACTGCTGATGTTGTTATCAGAGTGATTTATTTACTTTTCTTCTCTTGGTCATAACTACCACCACCCTTGGGTTGCATGCACCGACTGAAATATTTATTTTGGCTGTGTGAACAATACTAAAAAGCATTCAAATTTTCACCATTCTTTTCTTATTTTTTTATCTTTTTGAAGAAAGAGATCAACGGAGTAAGAACATATGTTGCATTGATTGCCATTTTCCCCCACAACAACCATTCCGTCACTAATATTATTGTAGGTCTGATTAGTGTTTTCAGAACTCTTCCTAAGTTCTTAGCTTTTTTCAGCAAAAAATAGGTCTGGACTCAAATTTTAATGCTCAATGAAACGAAAAAAATCAGACTTGTCATAATGAATCAATAGTAGTATTGAGAGGTCATAGACTTCGGTCGGTATTTTGGTATGATCGGCTTAGTTGGCATAAAATATAAAAAATATTAGGTTGTCCAATAAGTTTTGAGAAAAAGCACGTGGATTCGCTTTAATTTTCAAAGTGCATCATTTGGCACATTTGACAATGATGTCTCTACGTGTCATATATCATTTTGTAGCCCGTTCTCTCTCTTGAATGTCGTATTAACCGGCTCTTTGTTATCAAAAAATTGACCAAAAATAAAAAAAACAAATAATTTCTCAAGTTTGGTAAATTCATGCACATTTTTTGTTTTCCTATTTTTGATCCTATTTTTTAATAACAAAGAATTGTTCAATATCACATTTAAAAGAACAGAGAACGGGCTACAAAATGGTATATGATACGCAGAGATATCATTGTCAAATGTGCGAAATGATGCACTCTGAAAATTAAAGCGAATCCACGTGCTTTTTCTCAAAACTTATTGGACGACCTAATACATATATTGAAAAATTTTCAAATTTCGGTATTTTGGAAACAGACCGGTCGTTATTTTTGATTGGAAAAAAATCCGGTGTGCAATTTTACCTAAAATGCTGTATGCGATGCGGTATACCGTACCCTCATCATCTCTAATATTTGCGTGCATTGTCAAAAAGATTGAAGCGAAAAGTAGGGAAAATTTTGAAAATTTTAAAAGCCGCTAAAGAACTGAAATTTGTGAAAAATAAGCAAAAACAGTTCTTTTTATTAAATCAATTAGAGTCGGAATTATTGGCTTTAGGGGTTTGATTCAAAAGTTGAAATTTTCCAATTTTATAACTAAGAAATTTGTAAACAATGGGTCAATTGGATCTTTTGTAAAATTTTGTTTGTATTTACAATTATGAACTCAATTTTTAGCAACGGTGACCCGTCGTGTTCCAGTGAATTGGGCAAGCTCAGTGAGTGAACTTGTTGGAAATAAATTCTAGAGTTCTTTTTTTTATCTAAATCATTGTTTTAGTTCGCCGCCAAGGCAGTGTGGAATCCGGGGGTGAAAAAAAGAAAAGCTCTACATCTTCAGCTCAACAAAATGGAGAGGAAAAGCTGGTCAGGAAGATTAAAAACAGCATGATAAATTTGTTTGGTTCGAATTTTCACATTGCTTCTTTTTGGAAGGCTTGTTTCAGGTGAAATTAATTTTAGGTGCACTCACAGCCATCGAGCAAAGTGATCTGGACTCGTTGAAAGTGATTTTGTCCAAGAACTGCTTTGCCTTGAATGACACGTTGGAAAGTGGTGAGTTATTTTTGAGTAATGACTTTTTGTCAGCAGTAGCAAACGTTTGAAAAATCAAAATTTTAGGTCTCTACAGCCACTTCTCTACTAGATTTACTCTGTTGGATGCAGCTTTAATGTTGGGTAGGAGACAAGCTGCTGAATTGCTACTTGAGCATGGTGCTACTGAGAACCCTGAATGTAATTATTTTTTAAATGGAAAGTAGAGATTTGGACTGCGGACAATACTTGCACGGGCGCCGGTGTGCGCCCGGAAATTTTCGAAAAAATTGGGGCGCCGGCGCTCAGCGCCGATTTCAATACAGCCCGCGGTTCGGCACCCGGTGCCTAATTTTTCCACAGTTTTCTCTTCTTTTATAACATCTTGGTTTGAAACAAGCTTTCTCTTTTTCAGCAAGATCAGCATCTCGCAAAAGCAGAACAGGAAACATTCTCTTAAAAAGCAAAGCCATTTGAATTTATGATCGAGTTTTAATTGATTACTAAAAATATATAAAGTAGAAGTAAAATAAAAAACTTGAATCGTTTACTAGTATATAATTCACTATTTCAAAGCTCGGCGCCAATTTCTGCGCTCGGCGCCGATTTTTTAAGGTGCCGGAGCCTATTGCTGCTGCGCTCGGCGCCCGGTTTCGCGCCCGGCACCAATTTTTTGGGATGCCGACGCCCTGGCGCCGATTTTTTTTCGCGTGCAACTATGCTGCGGACGTGCATAAACTCTCTCCAATCTTTTTTTTTATCGAAATCAGTATTTCTTATAGCCGTTAAAAATATTTAAAACCCCCATCAATTAAAAGACATTTTTGTCTTGCAAGAAGTTCGGCTTAGGCTTAGGGAAATTTTTTAAATTGGCGGGGAAAAAATTTGAACAGGGGCCTATTCTACTAACATGAAAAGTGAAATTTAAAAGTGAAAAGTGAAATTGAAAAATGAAAAATTTTCATGTAAATTTTCACTTGCTGTTCTACTAAACTGAAAATTGAAAAATGTGGAGTGAAAAGTGAAAAAATTTTCACGAAATTTTGTCGCCTAAGCGACTGGCCGACACTTTTCAAAGATGCGATTTTTTTTGCCAGTGCTTCCGTTTGTCTAGCTTGCTTGTCTCTCGGTTATAATTTATTTTATTTTCCTTGTTGCTCATTTTCTTTCTTCTTCTTTCCACCTCAAGGTTTTATTATTCGGCCTCTTTCCAGGTGTGATCATTCCCGGAGCTTACGACGAGGAAGACGTGGACGATAGCGAATTCATGAAGCTGATCGGGGGCCTAGCAGACTATTTGAAAATTTTCAATTTTTCATGAAAAATTGAAAAAATTAAAATAAAAAATTGAAAATGAAAATTCTGAAGCTGGCTATTGAAAAATTGAAAATGAAAGTGAAATGAAAAGTGAAAATTTCCACTTTTCAAGCAGACTAAGCATTTTTCAATTTTTCATTTATCACTGAAAATTTTCATTTTGCGGATTGTATTTTTGGGGCCTCTTTCTCGTTTTTGATTTGTCTGACATTCATTGATCCTATTTATACATTCATTTTCCATTTCATTTTTGCCATTCGTTTCACTTTTACCTGTTAACTTAATCGGTTAATCGGAAACGCATACGGAATTCGTTTGGATCCTGGAGAATCGGTCTTGCTCGAAACACCCTCGAACGAATAGAACCACCACTTTCTTCACCGGAATTTTCACTGCTGTTATCGCTGTCGCTTGTAGACATCGCCTAAAGTAGAGGAAAATGAAGCAATTTACCAATTTTTCTATCACAAAAATACAAAATCTGAGCCCAAAATCGTGTTCAGCGATAAAAATAGCCCTACAATTAAGCTATGTAAATTCTGAAAAATTGATGACGGGATGACCGGTCATCAATTTTTCATGAAAAATTGAAAAATTTTTCACTTTTCACTTTTCAATTTTTCAATAGTCTGCTTGAAGATGAAAAATTTTTCAATTTTTCATTTTCACTTTTCATTTTCAATTTTTCGATTTTTCAAATATTAGTCTGCTTGAAAATTTTCATTTTTCAATTTTTCGTTTTTCATTTTTCATTTTCACTTTTCAAATAGTCTGCTAGGCCCCGGGAAGGAATTGGGCGATGAATCTTTCGAGAAATATTTTTAGGTTGTTATCGTATTGTCCTCGATCCCCGCTGTTATTGTTGCTATGTGTTGATAATATAAAGAAGGGTTTCAAATAAGCTGATTTGAGTATCTGTGGAGAAATAAAAAGTGAAAATGAAAAGTGAAAATTGAATAATTAACGCCCCTGTAATTAACGCCACACCGCAAAGATGAAAAGTGAAATTGAAAAGTTAAAATGAAAAATGAAAAGTTTCGTAGAACAGAAAAGTGGGAAATTTTCACTTTTCACTTTACACTTTTCATTTTCACTTTTTATTTCTCCACAGATACTCAAATCAGCTTATTTGAAACCCTTCTTTATATTATGGGAATACTGTTTCAAATTTTTCATCATAAAAGTTATTGTAATTAGTAACTTTCGCCAGGTCTAGTATGAGTGAACTTTGGATCAAAGGAAAAAAACTTAACTAATTAAAAAAACAGGTCAATATTTTAGCAAAAAAACACCCGTTCTAAAATTGCTTACCTTGACCAAAAAAATCAAAATCACTAAAAGCCTTCGAATTTGAATGCATTGGGTCATGTGGTTCCTTAGCTAAAAATGGGACCATGCATGATTATTAGGGGGCGGATTTATATGCCCTTAAAAACGCGAAATATGCGCATAAAATATGACCTAAAAATGACAAAATATGCTCTGAAAATCGCGAAATATGCCCTTAAATAGACAAAATATGCACCCAATTCTTCTAGTGGATGAAAGACAGCAAAACAAGATTTCATGATCTTAACAACTAACATGATTCACAATTGCAAATAATATACATCTCAAAGTTTTCAGGTGTAAAGCTAGTTCGATTTTCTGCCAAAATGTTCTTGTAAACTGAAAAGGAGCGCTCTAAGAACCATTGGTGCATATTTCATTGAACCAATTTGATTAGGTGGCATGTTAAGGTCAGCAATAGCCCCACGCTGCACTTTAGATATGGCTAACAGATGATTGAGAGTAGAATTGTTTTGCATCACAGAATTGAACTTTTCTTTCACTCTTTGGCCTATTTCTCCAGGTGCTGTCTCAACGGAACTTGTTCGGAAAGATGGCCGCATTTTTGAAAGTTAATTAATATATGCATTTTGCATTTAAATATGCATTGTTTTTCGACGCATTTTGTTATTAAAGTAGAACATTTATTTTTCGTACATTATTATGTCTTTTTTATTGTCCTCGACTGCTGATTTTTATAATCATGGCAGTTTGCTTTTTTAGATCCATGGACGTGCTCAAGGGCTTAAATCTGCGTGGCTTCTTTCGTTTTCTTGATTCCAAATGCGATGCTGAATTCGTTGAGTGGCTGCAAGCAGTTGGTCTTCTTCATTCGAAACGTGTGTGTCCTTCCTGTGGCGAGCTAATGAAATTCTACAAGCAAGATCCACGTGGGAATGGCAAAATGGTTTTTTTGTGGCGATGCATGAAAAGGAAGTGTAGAATGTTATTTTGTGTGACCATTTTTATTAAGATATAACTTTGTGGATCCCGAGAATTCTGATGTATATACACAGTCCATCGAATCAGCCTGGGCGAAGTTTAAGCATGCTAATCGCAACCGGGGAGGAACGCATCGCCATCTATTCATGCTATTTCTATCTGAGTATTTGTGGAAGAAGAAGTTTGCTGGGCCTGACGCTCTTTATTGGTTGTGGAAACATGTTTGTGAAGTATTCGTGTGTGTTGATGGCGAGATTACTATTCGCCAAGTTTTTGACTGTGAATGGGAATACGATGTATTCGAAGAGTAATAAAGGTTTTTAAATGATATGGCTTGCCTAACTGGGCTTTGTTTAATTGTTCAAAAATGCGGCCCTCTTTCCGAACAAGTTCCCTAATAGTTTTGACGGCATCCAAAGTTTCAAAGCTTTGATTCAGTGATAGACCTAAATTACCAAAAAAGTAATATTTAGGTCAATTTCGATTCATTCAAGAAAACCTTGAGTCTCCAGTTTCTTGATTGCCGTAGGAATGAAAGAGAAATTTGATTGAATATAAGCTAGTTTCTGCATGATTGTTTGAGCTATTTTGACTGAGATGGCATCAGGCTCTAATTGATCGATAGCCTCAAAATTTGTTCAAAAATCGCAAATCTCACTAATTTACAAATCCTCATTTAAATTTTTACCGATTTGACAAGTGTGAAATTCTTAGAGTAAAAGACTGCAGCTTCAATACAAGTACCCCATCGTGTTAAAATTGGCATCGGAGTCAAGGAAAGATCTCGACAAATATTTTTGTAGACCACAACTCTAGGTGGTGCTTTCGTAAAAACCTAAACAAAATACTTAGCATAATTCGTTTCCCACCATAATACCTTCTTAGTGTTTGCGATGCCCATTCTTTCAGCAAAGCTGCTCGAGATTTGTTAGACTTTGGCATCTTTAAAAAAAAAATAGTCGAAATATGCCCAAAATATGCCAGAAAAAAGTCAAAATATGCAGTCAATATGCAAATATGCTCTACAAACGGAAAATATGCAAAAATATGCTGTAAAAAGCACCATGAAAAAGGTCAGAACTGAACTAAAAAGCGTTTTTAAGGCATATTTGGCCCGAAGCATATCAGCGAAAAAATATGCAAAAACATATAAATCCGCCCCCTAATGATTATCATTAAAATTTGTTATTGTTTTCTGCAACAGTAGCATTAGTAATTCATTGTTGGTTAATAATTTTAATCCACAAAGAATTTTATTTGCTACACACAATCAAAAAGGAAACAAAAAAGAGCACGAGGGGCGGAAGCAGTTAGTCATAATAGTAGTGATCAACAAACACTGTCCGTAGTCTATAATTTATAAACCATGGGAAGAACAACAATGTTTTGTTACAAAAAGCAACATAATAATCTTTGTTTAGTGGCAGACATTGAGCTCAGGAAAAGTATCGTAGAAGAAGTGATGATGGACAATCTTAATCGACTCAAGTCATTTGGCGACAAACTCAGTGCTAAGGTTTTTGCTTTTATTATTTTTTAAGAAAACTTATTGACCAGCCAGCTTTAGGATGATGAGAAAAGGGTGCGTTTCCTGGAAGCTCAGCTGGACACCCTGCGGAAAATGAAGAGCGTATTAGAAAGAGCCATCATTCCAGGTCCTCCTACAGACGCTAAAGTGCACGTGACTTCGCCTACCAGAGCAACCATTGAGTTTACACCTCCTCAGCAGCATGGATATCCTTCTACGTCACTGGCTAGTGAACACAGCTGTGTGGTCACCAAATACCGGGGTGGGTATACAACTATATTTGAATAGCTAGACAAATTATTGCGTTGATCTTTAGTTGAATGGAGCAAAAATAGTTCTTTTGAAACAGTGGCTGGCTCAATAGATCTGACGGACATGAGAAAGACAAAGATCAATGTGGACAATCTGGATAGGGGTCAATGTAGGTTCTTTATTACAGAAGAAATTTTTGATTATTGATTTACAGGCTATACTTTTCGCATTAAAGCAGCTTCCATGTGGGGCTTTGGAAAATTTTCTCTTGCTTTTCCAAAGGCAATCAGAATTTCGAGTAAAATCTTTTTGAAGAATTTTTTTCGAGTAAATTTTATCGCTTAGGTTGGGAAGATGTAGACAGCCTACCAAACTTTCGGATAGAACAAATGCAAAAAATAGCAGAATTGTATGAGAATGTTGAGAAGTATCGGCAGTCAACTGTGTGGCAAAGAGGTTGATGTTTTCGAAATTTTTGTAATTACTGAATTTTTTCCAGTTTTTCCAAACTGTGATATAATGAATGTGAAGAAAAAGAAGACTGGTCTTCGCTACTTATTTTCTGCCAGCAGCAAGTTTATCAAAAACATTCAGAGGTTTTTTTCGTTAAATTTATACGCTTATTAATTAGAAAAATTTAGAGGTGTGTTTTTGGCCAGCATCATTTACACAGAAGGCAAAGTTTTATGCACGGTAAAGGTTTTTCGCAAGTCAGTCATTCATTGTTTTATTATTCATTACGCCTTTCAGGTTGACGACTGCCTTCCAGTGTTGTGTGTGGATGAGCAAATTTCTACTGTGTCTACTGACGATATGAATTGGCTGATGAAACTGTCGCTGTGTTGGGATCAAGTTGCTTACCTGCAGGTATGTTTTCTATTGGTAATACTATACAGAGTGACACAAAAAAAACAGTCAAATTTTCGGAAAAAAACCCGGAGTCTAATTTTCTGTTTTCAATTGATTTTCGATTATGTTTATTTGAGAACTAGCTGCTTCCTACAAATAATCTCTCCGCTTTTTCAGGATGAATCATGAATTTAAGAGCTCCCAGGTAGCTTAACAACGGTCATCGATTTTTCTGATGAAGCTACATACACAAATTTTTCAAATAATGTGACTGTTTTTTTGTGTCACCCTGTAGTATCTATTTTTTCAACACCAAAAAGCTGTGCTTTAGGAGTCAATGAGTGGAGATAGTTGCTCAAATAGCTCACAGTTTCGGGCCAAAATTCTTGATGCAGTAACTTCTATGCACAATGCTTTAGGAGTTCGTGATATTGTATGTTTTTAGCATTACTTAAAAAAAAAGAGTGAAAAAATCTTAAAATGATAATTATTTTTCTTTTAGGGAAGAATGCACCACATTCCCCTGACCTACTCCAATGGCACTGTATTCCTAGTTTCCGTCCATCTTGTCAATGAAAGTCAGACTGTCCAGGGACTAGGTACTTTTTGTCTGACAGTTGTATTCTTGTTTACCTCATTCTTGCAGCTATGAGGTGGATGAAGATGGAAAAACTGATAAGAAAAAAGCTTCCTTGCTCCGCCTTGGATTTTTTGTGCAAGGAGCTTTTCAATATTTTAAATTTCTTCGAAAGCTCACAAATACCGGTAAATGATTAATATTTGCAGTTTCTGTAGTATATTTTTACATTTTTTCTGCAGCTAGATCCAGGCCTGTACATCAGCTATCTTCGTCTTCAGTCCAGTCTAAATGTGATACGGGTGACTGTGCCTGAAAATGTGCCATCTGTGCTGCCTTTTGCGCTAGTTCGATCTAATCCACATGTGAGTTTGATTTAAAGCTGGCTGGGATTCGTCTACATTATTAAGTTTTCTACAGTACTTATGTTTGCAGGTTAGTGAAGAGGAGTGGGAATGGCTCAGACTCATCGATCAAAAACCTTTTCCTTCCAAAGCTTCTCCTCTCCAAGTGGCATTTCACCAACAGCTCGGAAAGGCAGCTGCAGTGCTTATAAACGATCTTGACATGGAAATAGACTTGATCCAGAAACACAGGTTGTACAGGCTTCAAGTGCTTCAACTGCACTCTGATGTTTCTTTCATATTGGTAATACCTCATTTATTTTATCTATTCAAACACCAAACATATTCGTTTAGATTATGCCTAGAGCTGAAGATGTTTGCAATGTGTCTTGCCCTACATCTGAAGACAGTGCAAATGAACATTTTAAAGGATGTACATCTATTCCGATCCCAGTTTTTCAAATGAGTTGGTATTTAGGGTTGGAATACGGGTTCTAGTATTATATGCCTGATTTCAGTCAATCTGTTTACATACCAGCCAGATTTCATTGCTGCTTACTGCCGTTTGTCAATATTTTTAGAGCATTTTATTATGGTAAATCCTTTTTAGAAATTTTGCTTTGTTTTTTTACTCATTCCTTGTTGCAATGTAGGTATTACAATACGAACAAAGGCAGTGTCTTCTGGAAAATGACTCAAAGGTGTATGCGGATCAGTTGGAAAAGCTAAATGACTTTCAACAGCAGCTTGACGAAATTTGGAGATCTTCTAGGTAAACAGCATTTCTCTTTAATTTATTTTTTTGAGAAAAAAAGTCACGTGAAAAAAATTTCTCATATTTAGGTGGATCAGCAACATAGCCTCAGTAGCTAGAGATCGCGACCGTCAAAACAATTGCTCACTTTTACTGACCAGCATTTTAGAGCCATTGTCTCCTACTTTCTTCCAAATGTCTGATGAATTTACGGATGTGGGCTATCACAGTGACAACTCTATCAATATTGCCAACAAAGTATCATTTGTTCATATGATAAAATCTGTCTGTGACTGACCATTTTAATTAAGCATTTTCAAAAGTCGTCTGGAATGGACAGAAAAGTAGCACTGAACGGGTCATCGAATACTCCACTCAGAAGCAATCCGTTGCGAAAGTCAAAAGTAGGACCTGAGCCATGTTCATCACCTTCCGACTCTCACTCCAACCGGTCGAGACGGCACAGTGATAAATTGAACAGGGACGCTCTCAAAGTTGAGCAAGCTAAAGCAGCATTTGGAGATGCGAAAGCAAAACTGCAAAGCACGGACTCAGACTGTCTATCGCAAAATGCTCAGCACAAAGCAACCCTTCAACACCAGCCAGTACCAGTAATACAAACAGCAAACTATGACTCAGCCCCCGACCTGAATGGCTCCAACCACGCATCTCCCACCAAGAGCTGCGTGATCCGGGTGTTTGTGGCCTATGAGTGTGGACTAGAGAATGGGGCATCTGTACGCTTGAAGATCACCAATGAGACCACAGCACAAGAGATCGTGGCGTTAGTAGTAGAGCAGATTGCTAAGGTGGGCCTCTCATGCAAATTATTTTGGAAAAATACTATTCGTATCAATAGAGCCAAATTACATAAAACCACGATCTGATAAGAGATCCTTATACGGTGCCTACAATGGATGTCGGATGTCGAATATTGCTTTCTTGGAGTTGATTGAGATTTTTTAACATTTTGTAAAGTGATTTTTATTAAAGAGAGGGCACATCTACTGTCCGTATCTGGTCTAGCGAAACAGGTTTGATATTTTAATTAAAACATATGTAAAGGTTGCTGGTTCTTATCTCTCTGGCTGCACACTTTTTTTCTTTACATGTTTTGGTATCAAAACAATCCTTAAGCTCTTAAAAACCGAACTGGGCTATCAGCGTTTTCACAACTATCTTAGCTAAGATTGGGGTAAAAAAATGAGAACGTGCTTTTCGTCAAAAAAATCCCCTATTTTTGTTCTTTTTCACTTCTTTGATATCTTTTATTCCAATATCTTCTTTCGTGATTTCAATCTGCAGCAAGTTGCAAAAACTATATTTGATAGGCAGTCCACGAGTTTATTTCAAGCTTTCAAACAAAAACATGGGATATTGTTGCGCAGGCAGGTGACTTTTAAGAAGATGCCCTCTTGTACCCTTTCTTACTAAGGAAAATTTCTCAACTTACTTTCCTGGGTGATTTAGAAAAGGCTTCCATCATGTTACTTCTGTAGCTCTGAGTCTCAAATTTGCGATCACCAGCACGAGCGCCGAACTCAGCGCCGGCGCTGGTGCCGACCTCTTTTGGAAAAAGGTCCGGCGCCGGTGTCTCCCATCTAAAAAAATTTGCCCCAGCGCCGGACTTTTGTTTTTGCTGAAAATTTTACAAAAAATATGTATTTTTACTGAGAGTATATTTCTCTACAGTTTAATGTTTCCTATTTCCCTATTCACTCTATTAACTACTACGAGGAGTTATTTTTCAAAGCTTAAAAAATTTGAAAATCTTCGCCTCGATTTTCTATTCATAGCATATTACTCCCTGGTTATTTTTTTTAAATAGTTTACTAGAAAGTCAAAATTAATTGATATATATTCGAAGAAAGCCGAAAATCGCAAGAAAATGCAGTATGGAAATCCAAATACCGTATTTTCTCCAAAAAGGCCCCCCCCTCTAATAAGGCCCCCCTCAACTTTGAGGAGCTATATCTCAGCTCAGAGTCAATTTTTCGCAAAGCTGTTTATTGCGTTTTCTTAACTCCCACGAGCTCTACGGATTCCGCTTTTTAGATTTTTAATTTTTATCCAAAAATCTCCAGATCGACCTTAAAATTTCCCGCTTTTCGAGGGGTTGAAAAATAAGGCCCCGGAGGCCTTATTAGAGACAATACGGTACTTTGGCTTAAATTAAGAAAAATTGTTTTTTTTAATATTGGACAGTTAAATTTCGGAAACAGCGACGGAGCCATAGCTGTTCAAAGGGCCAGCGCTGTTTCCGAAATTTTTCATTGGCCTCAGCGCCGGAGCCGAGCGCCGGCCCGGTGCTCTTTTTTTGCGTGGGCAGCGCTGGCGCCGGAACAACAGTTTATGACAATAAACTATTCCAATCGATTCATCGATATTTTTTGGCCCTAGAATCCAAAAAATTCAACTTAATTACTGAAAAATATTGTAAAGTTAAAGAGTGCAGCCAGAGGGATGAGAACCAACAAGCTTTAAATGTGTTTTAATTTAAATTTTAAACATTTCCATACGGGAACAGATACGGACAGTAGATGTACCAACTCTTTAATTAATTCTTAAGGTCCTTTTCATGAAAAAAGTAACTTTTCAATATTTGGACAAGAAAAACTTCTGACTACGACATCCGATTGACTTGTTCCAGAAGTTCGGACAGTAAACACGCACATTATTTTAAATATTGCTAAGACTTTTTCTTGAAATTTGTGACTACTGGTTTTAGAAACCTAAGATACTGTCCGATAGCCAATAAAATTTCGCATGAGATGATGTTTTTACATTTTTTCAGTTTTAGCCAAGCCTTGCCGAATTAGAGCTCTAAATTTTTGCTTTAAGCTGTCATTTGGCACGGAAAAATGTAAAAACACCATCTTGTGTAAAATTTTATTAACTATCGAATGGTTTATTAGTAGGGTTGTCGAGTCGAGTTTAACTCAAAAACTCGAAAATTTTCGAGTTGTCATTTCGAGTTAAACTAGACTCAAAAAAAATTTCGAATTTTGAGTCAAGTTTAGAGTGTTTTAAAAAAATTTTGAGTTCGAACTGGTTTCAAAATTTTCGCACTTATCTGTCAATTGTTTTCGTTCTTGAGTTGAAAGGTGTCTTTTAAAGCCAGCTCATTATTCTAACTTTCTAATGTCTCGTATAGGAAAGCAAATGGCGGCTAGCTTCATCATCATCAAGGCTATTTTGGCAGATCAGATCAAAAAAAGGCTCAAATCTGAAAAAACTTATCGGTGGAAACCAAGAACAAACTATCGAACTTTTGGAAGAAGTAGGGAAGCGATCGTATAAAATTATGAGGGTTAAGAAACTCTTAAGGGGTCAATGGTCAATGTTTGAGCAGACATTTTTATTGTAAAATTTTTTAGTCAATTCGAATATCTTGTGGTGTAAATGATCTTGACCGCAGAACATACTGTCAACCCTTAGCTTTTTGTTCAATAAACATGTTTAAAGGGACATGCTCGCCACCGATGGGAATATTTTGAAAGACGGGTACCAGGTCGATTCAAAAAAAAATTTTTTGAAGTACAAATTTGGTAAGTACACTTATGTCATAAGTGAGACTCTAATATCATCGGTGGCTCAGTGGTAAATTGGTGGCGTATTGCCGAGGTCGGTCGTCTGTTCGATTCCGATTAAAAGCATTAATTTTTCCTCGAATTTTTCGAAAATGCTACATTTTAATTCTCGTTTGAATTGACTTGGTGCCAGTGCTTGCATTAATAATTGGTAATTTTCTCTTTTATTTTTGAATTCAGGTGTACGCATCGCTTTGATTTTAATAAAAATATGTTGATTTTAGCCTTAAACACAAAATGCAATTCTCACTCTGTCCTCACTGAGAATGAAAAAATAGGCAAGTGAGAGAGTGATAGTGAGAGTGAGAATGAAAATATTAGAGTGAGTGAGCTCATTCTCACTCACTGAGATTCTCACTTTGAGTGAGCTCACGCAAACACTGCCTGGTACCCGCCTTTCGAAATATTCCCATTTTTTCGACGAGCATGCACCTTTGATGTGGTTAAAAATTCGATTCGGATAAATTTTTGGGCGCTACTGCAGAATCGGTTGCAAAAAAGTGCTTGGTCCCCCCTGTTGTTGTTTTTTGTAAAAAACAGCTTGGCCCCCCCTGTTGTTTTCAAAAATATTTTTTTGAAATTTTTTATTTATTCATTTATTAACACAAGAATACATATAACATAATTTAGATTTCGCTGTTTTTCACAAAAAAAAACAACAGGGGGGACCAAGCACTTTTTTGCAACCGATTCTGCAGTAGAGCCAATTTTTGTTTTGATAGCGGCGAAGCCGCCGAGAAAATTTTTCGAATTTTTGAGTCGAGCGCTCGACTCGATAATTTCGAGCGGTCGACAACCCTATTTATTAGCTTTATAAATGAGGAGTAAAATTTTTAAGAACAAATCTTAGCAATATTAAAAAAAAACTGTCAAAACTTCTGGAACAACCTATTATTTCCGACTTTGACATCCATTGTGGGCAAGCTTTGCTAGAAAGTTACCTAAAATTTTAAAGATACCTAACAAATAACCAAATACCCCTTATGGCAATCGTAAATTTTCAGCGTGCTTTTCAGATAACAGCAACCTCTACATTACCACCAAGTGGCCAAAGTGGAGAGCCAGAAGAAGACTGCCGAGACTTTTGTTTAGTAGCTGTAGTAGGGGCTAGGAAAGACGCCTGAGAGACACCTTCCCTGTACTCAACCTGCAGGCCCCCTGGAACAAAGGCAAATTATTTGTGAGACACGTCAACTGCATATCCAGTGCTATTCAGTTTGGAAATGAGGCTTTAGTTTGACACAGACTTGTACATAAAAATTTGATTTGTCAATTTGTATTATTAGATAGAGCTATTTTTTTGTTAAAAATTGTAATTCACGTTACGGGTATTCATGAAAACGCCACAGTTTTATAATTTAAAAATAAATATTATAAATACCGTATTTGCTCAAATGCAAGCCCAACTCTAGCACATGCAAGCCAATAGAAAGGTTAAAAAATGGAAAATATTTAATTTTGGCAGCAAAATATTGCTTACTATTGCTTTTTCATTAAACGACTAAGAAGTCGAATTCCGGTCGATTTTTAATTTCAAAAAAGTGTCGTCTACACCCTAAAAACATGTTTTCTGGGTCTTTCATGCCCTAGAGCATCTCAAAAAGTGGTTGAAACGTGATTAGAAGAAATCTATCGGAGGGGAAGCTCGGATCATCGAGATTGACGAAACTTGCATATGTAAAAGGAAGTACAACCGCGGTCGGAAGAGGACAGGTTCGCAACAATGGATTTTTGGTGGCATTGAACGCGGTATCGAGGGAAAGGCTTTCGCGTTTGAAGTTCCTAATCGCAAAAAGAAAATTTTGTTGAAATTGAGGTAGGACTATACTTTAGTGCGGTTGCTCAAAAACGCGTTTTAAGTATTTTTTTCGACGTAATTCAATGTGAAACGTTCAAAACATGTTTTTAGGTGTGGGAAAACCAAAAACCGAAAAAAATTTTTGGAAAATTTTCATTTTTGTCTAAAATGGTATTTTTGGTCTTTTTCACAGTGTTCGATTTCCGGACAAGGCAAAATATTGTGCATATTACATGTTTTGTTCTCGATTCATTTCTAGGTGAGCTAGTGCGTGCATCTCTAACTCTCAAGCCCCTACCCCTCGGGGCGTAGGGGCTTGAAACTTGAGTTGAGATGCGCACAAAGCGCACCCTAAAACAAACACTCGATAAGCAAATTATGCATATATAACACGCATAATACTTTTTTATGCAGTAGGCCCTGCAAATCAAAGCATGTTTATATTTCATTTTTGGTTCATTCATTTTTATTCAATAGTTGATCATACATTTTTGAAAAAAAAACAAGAGTAGCAAACAAAAATAATAAAAAATATATAAAAAAGGACAGTTAGAAGTCTTTGTCTTATCATAAATAGCTTATCTTATCAAAATTTAAAAATTTGTTTTTTTGAACGTTTCACATTGAATTACGTCGAAAAAAATACTAAAAACGCTTTTTTGAGCAGCCGCACTAAAGTATAGTTTAGCCGAAATTGATCCGGCAGCACATCAGAAGAGGAACAACTATCGTATCAGATGATTGGCCAGCATACCGCAAACTTGGCAAGCAACTAAGAAAACCAGTCGGGACCAAGGCAAAAAAGGAAAATTTTTCTGAAAATCAACAGGGGGGACCAAGGCGAAAATTTGAGTACGGATCTCCATTAGAGACCTAATAATAGCTGTTTTTTTTGGAGGATATAGTGTACTGCATATACTGTACTTTAGCCGGATTTTTCAACTTGGTTTCTAACAAAACAGGGATTACAATTTAATTTTAGGCCTTGTTTTGTTAGAAAGCAAGTTGAAAAATCCGTACAAAAGTTCAATGTTTGGGAAAATTATCGGATACAAACTTTGAATGGTTGAGCATGTCCTTTTAAATAACTCAAAAATGTATGTGTAATATCACAAAAACAGCTATTGGTCGTATGGTCTATTAGTCGCTTTTTAATAAAATCGACATTTTTATAGATTTTCGGAAAGTCATTTCTTCAGCCAATTTCTTCTTGAATCTAAATCTGCTGAGATCATCGCTCTCACTCAAAAAAAAAGCTAGACTCGGACTGATTAAATCAGCCAATTATTAACAACACTACACCATGTTGCTTTTGACCCAGATTTTCTTCAGATTAATAAAGCACGAAACTACATGGTCGGCCTTGACCATGTCAAGTACTTATACTTAATTCTAAATCGGCCTTTATTTAAGTTAACACCAGAAAATACTGACATCTAACTAAAATTTAGCGATGACTATTATTTCAAAAAGCCATAATTTTCAACCCAAATGCGTCTGATAAAAAATAAATGTTTTTTTAATAAAAATGAAAATATAAAACACAGAAAAAAACAAACGAGCAGGCTTAATGATTGAACTTTTTTCAAAAATTGTTATAATCTAATCCATTCAAAACATCAAACTCTGTGGAATTTCTGCCTCGATGGCTAAATGGAGGCGTGGAAGGTGATTCACAATTAGAATTTTTCCTTTCAAAATCCTAAAAAAAATGTAAAATAAAAGAAAAAGAAACATATGTCTTTAGAATGTCACCCTTTTCCTGTGCTGCACAATTTCCATCAATTTTTCATTCTGGCGACATAGTTGGTCTATTCTCTCATCTTTTTCCCTTATGGAATTTTCCATGTACCGTATTCTAAGATATAGTTTCTGAAATAAAAAAGGATTTATTTTTTCTTCAACTAGTGTCAAATTTCTATGAAAATTTTTATTTGTACGTTCACAATGCGACACTCTCAAACTGTTCACAATGCATTTTTTAACTTTCCTCTCTTTTTTACCCTTATTTTCACGCTGATACTGTTTGAATTTTGACAGATTTGAATGTTCTCTAAAATTTTCATAATTTTTTTAAATCTGGTCATCCTTTCGAAAATCAACGAGAACAATGCAGACAAGGTGATCAAGGCCGTGTTTGTGCTACATAATTTTCTCATCGCTAAATCTACCAACAACCATCTGTCTGGTACATTATAATTAACGTTTTTTATCATAACTCATTTATGGTCGTAATTCAGATCTGGCCGACCATGGTGACGAAAACAACGGACTCTGGAGAAATATGACCGTTCCTCTACCTCAGCTCGAATTACAGGAAACGGACGCGTAGCAAAGACACCTGGCAAGGCGGTCCGAGAAAAATTAGTGTGCTTCTACAACAGTGAAGAGCAAGTCGATTGGCGGGAGAGGATGATTGCGAGATTGGATGATAGGTGACAGTGATTCATCATGAAAAAATGCAAGCAATTAGCAGTGCACAGATTATGTTGTAAGTATGATCGTTGTTGTTTATGATTTGTTGCATTTTTTCTAAATAAAGTTTCAGTGCGTTGATTTGACTGTTTTTTTGTTGTGGCGGTTATTAACTGTTGTAGCCAGTAGTAGGTTCAATAATTTTTAAAGTGAATTTATTCGCAAGCGTTTTAGAAAAGCAATAAGTAGAGGCCAAATTAAATTCAGCTTGACTTCATTGGAAATAAAAGTTGTGTAGGAAGTCATATGAGCGGAGTTACGAAAACTCGAAAAATATAATAAAATATAATGAATGAAAGCCCTAATTTTATTACTGTAAAACCATCTTTAGAATACTCGAGTTGGTACAGAAAAGAAGTTTCGGAGCTCGAAAAAACTTTAAAAAAAGAAGATGACCACTTGGTCTCATTGGTGCATGGACCATCCAGCAGAACTGCGATTGGTCAAAAGAAAAAGAGTGTGTTTACAATGAAGGGTGAAAGTGAGAGGGAAAGTGTCGCATTGTGAACGTGCCTTTACAGTCGATGCTCAATTTAACGACATCCGAAAAAGTTTGCTCCTGCCTGAGGTCCGTTAAATCGAGCTTCGACTGTATTAAAAAGAAGTGTGTTAAAAATAAAAAAATGTGTTTAGATTTATCATAAACTCGCAACCTCAATCAACTGGTCTTTCGTGAAATCGTCTAATACAGGAGGTGCTTTAGAAGATGTAATGTGCTCAGCTTGGACATGTCTAAATACAAATAATTTTAGCAAGTGTTTGACCATGACTACAAAACTCACTTCTTGACTGGTTGGTATTTAGGTGGCTGATCCCCTGCGTACCTTGACGTAGACTCTTTGTTGTTGCCTCTGAATGAATACTGGTTGGGAGAGTCTTCTAGTTGGTTCAAACACAGACTGCTTCCACCTGCCACAAAAACAATATTATAATTTATTTGGCTTGAATTCAGAATCCCTTCCCCACACGCAGAGCGCTCGGATGGAGTAGATAACATCATATTCGTGTTTCTCGACCATGATTTCATGAGAAAGGCGCATGTTTTTAGAATTCTGAGCAAATTTTTTTCGAATTACAGGGGTGTATCATGGGTTTTTAGTCAAAACTTCATAATTTGAATTGGCGCCTTTTGAATTTCTAAAGTGAATAAGGGCTATAGGGAAGGGAAGATAATAAAAGAGGTCACCAATCACACAGGGCCCACTAACAAGACGATGTTGAACATAGTTTTGAATACTGGGGCCTACCGCATGTAGAAACTCTGGTATGCATGTTTTTTCATGCATCCAGAGTCACTTTCAAGTGATTTGTGTCTAAGGTATGTGAGTGTGCGCATCTCAACCCCAGTCACCAAGCCTTCTGCACTCCCGAAGAGGCTTGATGGGTTAGAGACGCGCACAGACTTACCTTAGACATGATTCTGAGCAAGACTCTTAATCATAAAATGCAGATAGAGTCTCCTTTTGCCACGGCCCATATTGAAAAACATGGTAAAACAGCCAAAATATACCAATATTTACTCTTTTTAACGCTTTTGCATAAAGTTGGCCCCTTTTATTCCCTTCCTTCCCAATACAGCCCTGATTCCCTTTGAAAATTCATAAGCGCCGATTCAAATTATGAAGTCTTGACTAAAAAACCATGATACCCCTTGTGGTTCGAATTTTTTTTGCTCAGAATTGAAAAAAAAACACGCGGCTTTCTCATGAAATCGGGGTCGAGAAACATGAATATAATGTTATCTCCTCCATGAAAGCGCTCTGCGTGGTGGAGGGATTCGAAACTGCAACCATTTATTTAAAAAATGGACGAATCTTTTTTCTGCCACGTTTTGCTTTTTTTGCCACCTTCTGCTTTTATATAACATTATTTCATAATTTTTGAACTTTTCTCAGCTTTTGGAAATCTTCGAGATGACTTGCGATTGGGATAGCGTTGCCACTTGTGATGATGAGAATGCCTTCAGTTCTGCAACGTTCAATCAGCAACGTTATCAAAAGGCCTGCAAGGAAATGCAAAAAGATTTTAGGACACTATGTGGTGCCATGGGTGGTGAAACTGAATTTTCGGAAGATTTGTATTCATTAACGTTTTTTACTCTTATATTCATTGCTATTTAGCTGCCAATGCAATACCGAATTATTGGAGAGAGAAACATGGAGGTGTGGTGAAGTTTTTGGAGGTGATAACTTTACTCCTCTACTCAATTCAGCTTATTCTTTTTCAGGTGATCGACAAGTTTAAGCAACAGTGGATCGATCGACCGGTTTTCCGAAGATGGTATGATGGGTTTGTCCCGCTGATCTTAACAAACAATGCATTGGAGCGGCGCGATCTGGATATCAAGGAGAACGACACTTTTCAAAAGCGAGTGTCAGTGCCATCTTTCTTCAACAAAGTCGAGACGATGCTGAATGAATGGAGCTTAGACATTTTGGAGAAACCGGTTTACTATTTTTATACTATTTTGTTATTTCAATGTAAGTTTCAATGTTTAGCCTGCAACATTTCCAACGCCTACGATGGATGAGTACAAAGAATCCTGGAAATGCAAAGAGAAAAAAAGCCCAGCGTGCTGCGTGATTGATGCTGAACAGCCAGCTTATCTCATTCAGCCGGAGTCGCATATCGGAGAGCAGCCCAATTGAGACGCGGATCATGGTCTACAGAATTTCACTGCTGAGCAGGGATGGACTAGGTATATGAAGCTTTGCTCGAGTGTCTACAAGGTGCAGCCATCTCAGCTTTTTAATGGTCTCTACATTTTCAGCTGCTTCAGGAAGGTGAAGGATCGCGTATTTTGCAAGCACTCATTCATAATATTTCTTTTTTAATTTTTCATTCATATTGGTGCTATAAGTATTCTTCTAGACTCTCATGTGTGCTAATCAAAGAGAAGCGTATCCGGAGAAGATCACAGATATTCCGATTGGGGGCAAGCGGAAGAAAGAAAGAAAACGGAGAGCTAGAGAAGGCGAGGCACTCGTTGTTGATAAATAAAAAATGTTTTTCGTTATTGTTTTCGTGATTGATGTTGTCAGTTGTGTTAAAATTTGAATAAAGCACTTAATTGAAGGAGAGTATAGAGCTGTGAAAAAGTAAAGGGAGGATTGTTGATCATTGATATTTCAATAAATTTTCTCACCGATTAATTAAATTATGACATAATGTGGTAAAAATATATTATATAAAAGCAAAGCATGGCAGAAAAAAGTGAAACGTGCCAGAAAAAGATTCATCCTTTGAAAAATTTATCTGAGTCTACCTCTAGAGGATGCAGCACTTCGACTTCTTCTGTTAGATGGTCTGAATCTTCCCTCATTTATAGCCTCCTCTATCCTGTTTTTTAGCTCGAACAGCACTGATTCTATCACTCCTTGCTCTGAATTGGCCAACTGATGGATTTGTTTTGGGGACAGGTTCATGTTCAGGTGCCGAAGTACAACTCTAAAATTTATCATAGGTATAAGAGTCAACAATTTGGACAATAATGGGCCCTACTTTTCAATGGGTACCGATTTCTTAACTTGGTCCCACCTGTTTTTTTGTAATTTTGTAGGCTTAGGCAAGGGTTGGCCAGCGTATTCTAAAACGGACTCGAATTATCTTAGACACATGTATGAGTCCGTTCTAACATACGCAGGCCAACTATTTGCTAATCCTAAAAAATTACAAAAAACAACAGGGGGCCAAGTTAAAAAAAACGGTAGATAGAGAGATAGGGCCTAACAATATTTTACACACACTTGTTCAGAGTCTCCCAATTATATCTTTTCAAGGCTGCAGAATTCACACTACCAAAGTTGCCCAACGAGATATACCTAAATAAAATAAAAAGCATATTTAGAAAATAACTGCATCATTAAAATAGCCTACCGAGGCAAAAAGTGGGCAATTATTTCTGCTAATAGAACTATAAAAGAAATAATAAAACAACTTAGGATTTTCGATGAAAACAAAAAGTAATTTACCAGCATCAGAAAAGTCTCTAGCCATGTTTCTAATAGGTTTGGAAAGATTGATGGAGGCAAGCCATTCTGCCAGTATAGAACTTGCTGCAGCAGTTTCAGCAGATTGATCACACATGTTTAACACGAGAATGCCTGATCGTAACTTCTGCCTTTTCTATGAGAACTTTTCACGCTGATTCTCGTGGTGCCAGTCGTTTTGTAATGAATGATCGAAAAAGTCAATGAAAAGCAATTCGAAAATCTTCAAAATGACGTGATTCCATGATATGTTGTTCGAAAGCGCAAAGAATTTTTTGTAAGACATAGCTATGACTGCAATATGCCAAAATGACCGCTGGAGTCTGCTCTTTCATATAAGTGTGTATGAGCAACAACCTGTCTGCAAAAAGCTTGACAACCAGCGTCCAACACGAAAAACCACCATTTTCTTACCTGTCCACTAGAATGTGCTCAAAAGAATATCATAGTCCTGTATAACTGCTTAATGCTTGGCCAATACATGTAGAGAATTTCTAGAGCTACAAGATAGGGTAAAAATCATTACATAAATATCATAAAATTCACTCAAGAGGTGAACCCAGCAGTTTTCCTGGTATTGAAATTTAAGGGATATCTGGTTTGGCTTATTCCTAGCCGACTTTTTGAAAAAAAATCGGCGTACAATATAACAAAATGATAAGCGTGAAAAATGCAACACAACTAGTGCAAGCACTCCCAAGACAGCAAGCTAATTTTAGAAAATTTAGGCCAAAACAATTTGACCCAAAAACCACACAAAAAACCAGGAGCTTTTGGACGAAAATTCAAGGGGCTGTAACTTGGTATCGCTTTTTTCTAAAAATTTTACAAACAATTTTAAAAATAAAAATATCACGTGATAGAGCGCAAAAAACTGCATCAGACACAAGTAATAGATCACACGTGAGACTGTGTATTACATTTTTTCGAGAGGATTGAAGAAATATGCTGGTAGCCTGGTCCTACATGGCCGTGTTCTGTTTCCGTCTGCTTTTGAGCAGACGCTAGTGAAAATTTGACAGGTAAGAAAATGGTGGTTTTTCGTGTTGGACGCTGGTTGTCAAGCTTTTTGCAGACAGGTTGTTGCTCATACACACTTATATGAAAGAGCAGACTCCAGCGGTCATTTTGGCATATTGCAGTCATAGCTATGTCTTACAAAAAATTCTTTGCGCTTTCGAACAACATATCATGGAATCACGTCATTTTGAAGATTTTCGAATTGCTTTTTCATTGACTTTTTCGATCATTCATTAAAAAACGACTGGCACCACGAGAATCAGCGTGAAAAGTTCTCATAGAAAAGGCAGAAGTTACAATCAGGCATTCTCGTGTTAAAAAAAAGTGAAATGGAATAAATTAAAGTAACAAAAGATTTAGGTCGCAAGCATAAATTCGGACAACAACTTTTTTACCCGTAGTTCAGTTCGTTGTTGGGTTAGTTTCAATGTTTCACTTCTTCATAGTTACCGCAAAGTTAACGATCTTCCTCTAATAGGCAACCATGCTTGCTTACTTTTCCATCTAAAAGATTGATCTCGAGATTTCGGGGTGCTCAAACCGAAATTGAAAAAAAAGGAATTGGTAGGGCTCCCGTGAGTTTAAAATACTTTTTTTGTGATGCTCCAAAACTAAAGACTCTTGAAGTTGGGGTAGTTGCCTGTTTTAAAATTTTTATGACCAAAAATACTAAAGAATAGGAGAGCACAATTTTTTTAAAGGTTTTGAGAAATTGTTTTAAGAACAGTATAAAACCCAAAGAAATAACTTTTAGAGACTTAACAAATAGCTAGCACCAAAGGTCACAAATTGACATTTTTATACGTTGGGAACACAATCCACCAAAAACAAATGCAAAATTCATACTGAAACCTAACCATCCCAACATCATTTCCTTTTAAAGGAATCAGCTATTTACACAAACTAGCAGCAATACATCATGCTGATTGTGGGCCACAACAACAACAAGTCAAACTGCAATAATGCAAGGGTGGTGCCTTTGAAATGCTTTTGCCACCCTTCAAAAAATGAAAAAAAGAAAATAAGTAGCTAGCTAGTCGACAAATTGAAAAGAGAAGCAACTGCAGAGAGGACTTATGGCGGTATGCCCTGCCATAATAAGGGGTCTGGCAGCAGCAGCTATAGTAGGCTTAGAAGTAGTAGCACTAAAATAGCACTGTGTGTGTATGCCGCAATGGGAAGAGGACCCCAGAGTTCTAGACTTAATTTATTTACATACTCTGGCACTCACCTTGTGTGCAAGGTCTGTGTGTGTGTCTTTAAGCTGCTGAACGAGTAGTAATGGCAATAATCTTTAATCCCAGCAGTCTTGTGTGTGTGAGCAAACTTATCTCCCTCCTTAAATAACAGTAGTAGTATAGTTGCCGACACTTAGATGTATATAATTTCTAATTTTATTTATCTAAAGAGTGTTTTAGTCGGTTTATACAAGTGTTTGCACGATTTATACGCTAATTTTACAGAGTTCAAAATATTTGCTTTTAATTTTGTAGATTTTCGGGATCAGACTGATGACTTAAATTTTTTTCAAAATACCACAAAACTTTTTAAAAACTATATGACTTCTCAGCTTTTTAAAACTTTATTACAATTAGATACCGTATTTTCTCTAATAGAAGCCCCGTGGCTTACCGTATTCTCTCTAATAGAAGCGCATGCGCTTCTATTTTTCAACCTCCCTCGGGGGGTGCGCTTCTATTAGAGAGTGCGCTTCTGATAGAGAGTGCGCTTCTATTTTTCAACCCCTTCATAAAATCTACAGTATCGAGCAAAAATTTCTTTATTTACAACCATGAAAAAAACAGTCAGCACTCAATGGACGCATCGCTTTTATTCATCATATTTTCTTCCTCTTCACCAAGGTCCACTTCTTCCATTAGCTTGGCCAGTTTATTTTCTCGCGCGCCAGCTTCAGCTTCAGTTGACCACTTGGAACCGGCCCATCTTCTTTAAAGCAGTGGATTTTACCGTCCTCTGACCCATCAGCGGAATTTATTACGCCGCACGACTTGAACGAATCGGTGATAAGCTTCTTTGAAAGATTGTTCTAGGCTTCGACAATCCACTCGAGGTTCAGCGATTCATTTTGACCTTTTCCTAAAACAATAAACTAGGACGTAATATCTGTCAATGTGCAGTCAATGAGATACAGCAACATACTGAGACTCACGAAGATTTGTTTCCTGCTTCACCCATTCCTGGACCATTTTTCTGTTCTTGTAGTCCTTGCCACAAAGTCTATTGAAAAAAGTTGAAAAGCGCCAAATTAACCTAATTTTATTGAATTTTTCTCAGAAACGGTGTAGATAAAACGCCTAGGGGTGCGCTTCTATTAGAGAGAATACGGTATAATTTTCACTCAGCCTCTAGGGAGGGGGGGATGGTGTGTTTGGGGCGGAGGGTGATGGGGGTGTCTTCTATTAGAGAGGGGGCTTGTCATATTTCAATGACCTGGCGCTGAAGGCGACGCGAAAAAAAAATCAGGTGAAGTTCTGTTGGAAGCAAATTTTGATCAGCTTTAGCAACAATCCAGCAACCAAATTTATGCAGCACTACTATAACATACTGTTGCGGACAATTGATAGTACACAAACAATTGTTTTTTATATTTGGCGATTTTTCATGGAAAATTTTTATTCTTTTTCAAAACGAAATATGCAGTCTTGTAGCGCTTTTCCTGCTCTACAAAACTGTATAAATGCTTTTTTCAAGCAGCAGCTATTCAATCGACAAGTTAGTCCGTGTTTTGACGACATCCGTTTTTAGCCCGACAATTGATAGTACACAGGCACAAATTCAAGGTAATTTATTCAAAACAACATAACAAAATCAAAATTTAATATTTTGTAGCATATCCATTAGAGTCTATAACGGCCTTGCACCTTCTTGGCATTGATTCCAACAACTTTTCCAATCGCTCTTTGGGAATTTCGAGCCACTTCTCTTGCACGGCATTGAACAACCCATCTTCTTTCTTGAATTTGCACTACCAATCCTTCTTTCTGCTTCACACCACAAATTTTCGATCGGATTCAAGTCAGAGATTGAGAAGGCCATTCGAGAACCACGATTCCATTGTCTGCTAGCCATTTGGTCACCGACTTTGCCCTGTGCTTTGGATCATTGTCGTGTTGGAAAATCTGAAAGTACTGTTAAACAAACTCATTTTTCAGAAGCATACCCAATCTTGCTGCATCGAAGTCCTCGCGTAAGGAAGCATTGTAGCCAATAGAAGTTGTCTGTACTGTATTTGATCCATTCTTCCATTAATTCGATGCAGAGGTCGAGCCCATGCCAAGAAAAGCATCCCATACCATGATGTTTCCACCGCCAAATTTGACTGTTCCTTTGTGTACTTCTGGATCGAATCTTTTATTTATCGGACGACGAACGTATCCTTTCCCATCGCTTGCAACCATGTTAAACTTGCTTTCATCCGACCACAGCACCTTCTTCCAATCATCCGCTGTCCAATCCAGGTGTTCCTTTGCAAATGCCAACCGAGACTTCCTATTCTTTTCTGAGATCCACGGTTTCTCTGCTGGACGACGTCCGAAAAGCCCTGCCTGAATATTATACAAAGAACTGGATTTTCCTTTGACTTTCGAGCAATTCTACGGTCTGTTCTAAATGTGTAGGAGATTAAAATGCACAAAATCATCAACAAATAAACCTATTGTCAGTTGATCTTGGTTTTCCACCAGTTTTGAACGCTACTGGATGCTTGACACGGTTGTAAATCTTCCAGACACCTTTCTTCGTCATTCCCACATGCTCGGCAATTTGATCGAATGTCCATTTTTCGTCGTTGTCACGTAATCGCACAATTAACTTCTCGAGCCTTTCATCACATCGTTGTGGAGCCATTTATAACTAAAACATACAAAATTACACTAATCAGAATGCACAACACAACAAAAGAGACTGTGTGTACTATCAATTGTCGGGCTAAAAAACGGATGTCGTCAAAACACGGACTAACTTGTCGATTGAATAGCTGCTGCTTGAAAAAAGCATTTATACAGTTTTGTAGAGCAGGAAAAGCGCTACAAGACTGCATATTTCGTTTTTGGAAAAGAATAAAAATTTTCCATGAAAAATCGCCAAATATAAAAAACAATTGTTTGTGTACTATCAATTGTCCGCAACTGTATGTTTTTACAATGAAATTATCACTTAAATATCCGTTTTCTTTATCCTCATAAGAACTCATGCGTTCAATGGCACTAAAATATTCGGTGGCATCTCTGACACCTTTCAGTGTTTTGAAACCTTCTGATAGAGGTCCCTATAGCTCAAAACAGTGTAGCGTCGCCATCCTCACTATCATGAGCATTGGTTGAATGTAAAAAACAGGTTTCAGAGGCCAACGATATATTTGACTAACCTCTGAATGATTTGTGATCATTGTTTTCGAATATGCATGCCGTTGCTAGTCGGTATTTCATCTATGATTGAAAATTGAAAATACAAAAAAAATAAAACTTTGACTGAAAGTTTTAGTCTGAAACACAGACAAATCTAAGCAAACGAAAATAAGATAATAGAGAATCCTTTAGACTAATATAAAATTTTTTTTTATCGACCCATCTAATTTTTTGGCTAGGATACATTTGGCAAAAACGTTTTTTTATTTTATAAATGTTTCACGTTTTATTTATACACGGTTTGTTTTTTGCTTCAAGGCAAGTAATACCTCATTTGAGTGGTATTTAGCAGTGTGTTTATTATTTTAAAAACACCTTATCAGCTATGATTTACAGCTAAAATTAGTAACTCACTCATTTTTCTGAAAGAATGTTTATCTCATAGATGAGATAATATAAATCAAAACTGTATTGTGCATCGCTACCTCCCTGCATTCAAAGTATCAAGGTTCGCCCTCGCAAACAGCCAGAATTAGCTCTGTTTAAAAATCTTCAGTTTCGCGTTTATTTTAAAATGCCTTTAAAATCCACGCGGAATAGTCATAGTTTTATTACATTTATTTAAAAGCTGGTTTTTTGTAATTTTGAACAACATTTTGTTGCCTCGATTTCTGACCTGAATTTTTTTATGCCTATCGTGTAGACAAGGTTGTTTTAGGCAGGGTTTTACGAATTAAGTGTCGGAAAAAGTCCAACTTTCAGGGATCACTGCTCGCTTGTAAGGACAAAGTGACAAAATTCACACTCTTTTTTTTGTTTATTTTACAGCAGTTCTTAAGAGCAGGTGTACAGAATGATATGTCGTTTGACGTGGAAAGAGAAGCTCTTTTATCCTGCAGAAAAACATTCTCTGAAACTATAGCAAAACGTTGAGAAAAAGGATTTTTTCGTGAAAAATTCATTTTCCGGGGGGTAAAATTTTGCATATGTTGTCGTGTTTTTACCAGTCGCAGTCAAATATTTCGAATTTAAATGTTCATTTGTCTCGAAGGGATTTGAAATTTGACGAGTGTTTGGTGAAGGACGATCTTCTTTCAGCCTTAACTTTCTGTTGCACCCCTTTTTCCGGGTCATTATAGTGAATCTAACGTAGAAATCTATTAGGTCAGATCTCTTATCAGATACAGTAATTCAAATTTTTCGGACGGGTGAACGACTGGTAAAAACACGACAAAATATGCCAAATTCTGCCATCCGAAAAATCATTTTTCTCACATTTCGCTATAGTTTCAGAGAATATTTTTCTGCAGGATGAAAGAGCTTCTCTTTCCGCGTCAAACGACATATCATGCTGTACACCAGCTCTTAAGAATTGCTGTAAAATAAACAAAAAAAAAGAGTGTGGACTTTGCCACTTTGTCCTTACAAGCGAGCAGTGATCCCTAAAAAATGGACTTTTTCCGACACTTAATTCGTAAAACCCTGAAACAACGTTCTCTACACGATAGGCATGAAAAATTGAGGTCAGAAATTGAGATAACAAAATTTCCTTATACCTGTTTCAAAGTTACAAAAAATCGCTTTTAAATAGTCTAAAAATTGATCCCATTTTTCAGTTGCTCAAAATGGCTAACAAGCGCAACAAAAAGCAGCCACTTAAAAGGGCTGGTGCCATCAAGAAAACTAAAGGCAAAAAGAAGGCTCTCAAAGCTGCTGCCAAGTCTAAGGTAGAGAAGGTGGTAGTCAAAAGTTAGTTCTTTTTAATTTTGAAACCCTACTAAAAACTAGTAAACCAAAATTTTAAGAAGGCAAACAAAGCGCTGTCACTTCTGCTGCTCCTGAAAAGGCTAGTGTTCAGCCAAAAGAAAAAGGAGAAACATCACTGGTTGAGGATAATGAAAGTCCTGCCGCCACTAGTTCTACTTCCGAGTAGTTTGTTTTTGTTACTTTTTGTCAAAATTCAAGGAAAATATACAGCAAAATACAAATTTTCGGTCAGAATGTGACTGATTTGAAACAATTTCCGTGTTTTAAGATGTTTTTTTTTTTAAATTTGCTGTTTCGAATCAACTTATCTCAGGGCTCCCAAATGTCCTTATTAATAAGATTTGTCCTTATTTTGGGACCCCAAATCTTATTTTTTTTCAAAATTTTACGTTGAAATCTTATTTTCGGTGGTCAAAAGAGCAATAAGCACTGGATAAAATGCCATTTTCCCCAAAATACCCTAAATATCCTTATTTTCAAAATTCTGATTTGGGAGCCCTGAGTCAGGACCCTGACTTATCTACTATTTCAAATTTAAATTTAAAAAAATATTCGTGTTTTTGGGTGAAAGGCGGAAATCCTGAATTTCCGCCTTTCAACCAAAAGATTTTCGAATTGAAGTCGGGTTGAAACAACTGAATTCAATTCAAAAATTCCAGATTCCGGACAAATCCGGAAATTCAGGCATTCCACCTACCTCCGTTTTTTAAATCACCTTTGAGTAGGTTCTGTTTTAGAGTTTTTTTTTGTTATTACTAGGTAAATTTTAGTGGCTTAGTTCTTTAGTAAAAAAAACCTTGAAAAACACAGTGTTTCAGATTTTTGCTATTCTGCCCAAAAGTTTGACTTTCTATTTGCAAAAAATGTTGAATATAATTGTATTTTACTTTACCAAGTAATTGTTAGTTAATTTATCACAGTTGAATTGTTGGAAATGTAATAAACACCCGTTTCACTCACGAATAAAACAATATCTGTCTTTCTTAAATAAAGCCGTTGCTACTCCTCCAGTGAGTTGACATTGTGGGTTTGGTGTCCCCGTTTTCATGGTTCGGCTTCTCCCTGTATACAACAAAGAAATGAGTGCCTTCTTCGTGGATAGTGTTGTAGTAGCTTTCTAGTTCTAGAATGGCTTGCTCTTCCAATTCCACCAAAGATATTGGCTTTTGAGGTTTAGGTGTGGCAGATGCTGTGACAAAGGCTATCTCATCTGCTTGGATATCCTTGAGAGATTGAGGCTGCGAGCTGACAGGAGACTGCACTGACACCTAGATTATATTTTTGCTTACATAGAAAAATTAAAAAATACTTCATAAAATCTAATACTCAAATCTAGGAACAAAAGCAATGGTTCCGATCAGTCCTGATTTTTTCAATTGCCACCCATTGTTTTATTTTCGAAAAAATGCATTTGTTATACCAAATAGCCCAACTGGACTTGCTCTTCTAGATTAGAGTGAAACGCAGTACTTGTGCTGTTTGTCCTCCCCCCCCCACCCATATTTTTGAAATTGATTGCGTTTGAGCGGAATTTTTGCTGCTATCACACAAAATTCATCTGCAGAAGTACCCTTCGACCCTTAATGAAGATTTTAAGATTTTATTTTTTTGACTTAAATGTTCCTCATAACCACAGCACCAGCTACTATTATTTCGGGTACTTGTGCTGTTTGTCACTATTTTTTGAAATTTATTGCGTTTGAGCAGAATTTTTTGATGCTATCACACAAAATTCATATTCTTATTTTTATTCAGTTGATTTATTTACTGGATTTATTAAATAAATAAAGAGTAAATAAATCAACTGAATAAAAATAAGAATATGAATTTTGTGTGATAGCAGCAAAAAATTCTGCTCAAACGCAATAAATTTCAAAAATATGGGTGGGGGGGGGCAAACAGCAGAAGTACCTAAAACGCGAGTAGGTTATGTTAAAAATATTTAAAATTTCGGAGGCACCCATTTAAAAAATCAGGACAGAATGGGAACCCTGTGCAATCCCAATCAAAATGTGCCTTGACACTTGTTGAATTTTTTTTTGAGTGGACGAAATTTAGTGGAAGGTTTATATAATAATCTATCCCAGGTCCAAGTAAAGATTAGTCATAGTACAAGAACAGCTGACTGTGATTGCAACAAACAACATTACCTTAGCCCAGTTATGTGTGCTGCTTGAAGAAGGACTTGTTGGTGTGGTCGATAACGCAACTTTGACTGGACGAAAAGTTTTAGAGGAAAATTTGACAGGTTTCTTGGGGGTTATGCATTGACTTTCCTGCTTCATTATTTCATCCAGTCCCAGAATTGGAGACTGAGGGTTTGATAACGAATTGGAAGCCCTCAAACACAAGGGTAATAAAGAAAAAAAAACTTGTGAGAAAAAACATACCAATTGAGCACTGATTTTTCTTTGACTATTGCAATTGGTGTACTTGCTCCAGAACGTTTCTAAATTTGTAAATATTTCGTTAGCAAAAATTATTGTCAATATTTACCGAAGCTGGTATAGCAGGAGTATGGTTTAGTGTATGCAGGTCTGGAGTAGTTCGTTGTTCTCCGTTAACTGTTCTATTCTCGTCTATGGACTCACTGTAACAAAAACAAATGTTAAGTAATTAGATGGAAGGGTAATATCGTATTTACTCCGATTTAACCTTCCCCTCATTTTTTTACTAAGATTTTACAGCTAAGGCTTTTTTAATTGACAATTCTAATATTTTTACGAAATATAAGCCCACAGGCTTTAATTAGAGTAAATACGGTAAGTTTAGATTGTTTTTTTTAATTTAACAAGTTTTATTTTTTTCTACAATCAAAAACTTCTTTATAGCTTCTAGCCATATACAAAATCCAAATTGATTGCAAAAGTAATTGATATGAGATGAAATTCTACAGAAATTCTTCTGATCTGAACTACAGTGTAGTCTTAAGAGGGGCTGTATACTGACTATATACATTTTTTGGAATATATCACCCTGGCTATTGATGTATTATATATGATGTACGCTTAATGAAATAATCTCAATCAAGCTCTAGCTCTATATGAATGTTACAAGGAAATAATGTGGTATTAGACAGCCCAAAGAGTTTTTTTTAAGTTTTTAAATTTTTTTTTAATAAATCTTTTACGAGATTCACTCCGTTTTCAATTTTTATCCTTCTAAAATTACCTGAGAAAGCTTTTGTCTACGTGCACATTCGATAGAGCTTCGCAAAGTGAAGTCTGAAAATTTGGCTATACTACAGAATTCCCCACAGCCACCACAACATTTTCTTTTCCTCAAGTGGAAAGGACCCGTCTCATATTGATTCTCGTGCTCTGAAACGACACGGAAACACTTTGGTTTCTAAAAAATCGAAAAAAATAAATTGGTTTGCCTTGGTCCCCCAAAGTAAAAAATCTAGAAAAATTCAAAAACAATTTTTTTTAAATTGGCGCCAAAAAATTTTAATGGGAATAAGGGCTGTATCAAGGTTGTCAGGGGTAGTCTATTTTCCCACCGACGACTAATTGCTGGGTTTGACGGCACTTTTCCAAGAAGTTGTAAAATCTTCATTTTTATCGTTTCAGACATTCTTTTTAAAGAGTTTCGCACAGAACCCAATACAACCAGTTTAGATGTCAATGTCAATTATGAAAACACTGCTTTAGACATGATTCCGAGAAGTACTCTTGATCAGAAAATGCATATAGGGTCTCTTTTTTGCCACGGCCCATATTGAAAAACATGGTAAAACAGCCAAAATATATCAATAGTTACTCTTTTTAAATAGTTACTCTCTTTTATAAAAGTGGCCCCTTTTATTCCCTTCCTTTCCCGATACAGCCCTGATTCTCTTTAAAAATTGAAAAGGCGCCAATTTAAAAAAGATTTTTTTAAATTTTTCAGATTTTTACCTTGGGGGACCAAGGCAAACGAAAATATTTTTTTTCGATTTTTCAGGAACCAAAGTGTTTCCGTGTCGTTTCAGAGCACGAAAACCAATATTAGACGGGTCCTTTCCCCTGGAGGAAGAGTAAATATAGCGCTGGTGGCGGGGGAATTGTGTTACCGAAAATTTTTGACATAAACATTGTTTCATACAACCAGTTCGAATACCTTTTTAGAAGTCCTCCTAACCCGCCTTTTCTTGATAGTCTTTAGAAATTGCCACGGATCCATCTCGTCATTATCCACAGAAATTTCCATTGCTTTAAAATGTTCGTCGGTTAAATGTGCAAAACAGAGGGCAAGGCATCTGCCTTCTTCTGACTCTTCAAGTGCTGCTGATTCCTTCAAAAATACTAAATAAAAAACGCTTTAAACCAAATTACCCACATCGTTGTTCAAATATTGGTGTAGTCTTTGGTTGACCAAACAGAGAATTCTATCGGGCAAACTCCTTAACACTGCATACTTGCTGTGCAGCACAAAGGGCAGGTGATCCACCATAAAATTGGCTAACATTTCATCCAGCCGGTCAAAAGCCAGAATTTTGGTGAGTTCTACAACTTCTTCGAGGATGTCAAGGTGAACTGTATATACGACATGATTGGGATTCGAGCAAACAAATAAATAAAACTACTTTTAGTCTCGAATTTATCAACCACTTCATTCACCAAGTCCATTAGCATGTATCTATCAGCAAAGAAAAGCAATTCAATCGTCTAAAAAATTGAAACTTCCGTATTTTTCTGATTATCGGGCGCCGCTCTAAGATCTTGTTTTGCAGACCACATTGTAATCTACTTACAGCAGGGCTCTTAGATTTTTTTCAGAAAAGAGAATTTGTGTGAAAAGGGACATTTTGACCACCGTATTTCCCCTAATATATAAACCCTTCCCAAAACCCGTATTTTGTAGTCGAACTTCTTTTTCTCAATTTCGCTATTTTTCAGAGATTTTTCAAAGCTACACCGGCAAATTTGGTATCTTTGAATAGATGAGATTCAGGGCTTTATTTGTGAGGTCATATAACATTAAAAAAGTTTAAGAAATTTGAAAACCTGAGTAAAGGGTTTTGGGTACAAAATACGGGTTTTGGAGGAGGTTTATATTAAAGGAAATACGTTATTTTGAAGGAAAATTGTTATTTTATCCAGTGCTTATTGCCATATTGAAGCAAAAGAAGATTTTGATGTAAAGCCTGGTGCCCGATATTCAGGTAGATGTGAATTAGAATGCAAATGCAAAATATTACTTGTTCAAATGAAAGTGAAACACCATGCAAATCATTGGCGATGATAAACCTCCGACAAGCTCTGCTATCTCTGTGGATACTCCTTCCAGATGAATGTCTTCCACTTGATTGGTGTTTTCAGAATCGTTCCAACGACACAGTGCTTCAAAGTAAGGAATTTGTTGGAGAAGACCCCTAAATAATTTTTCAACATCAGTGAAACTTTAAAAAGATGAGATAGACCCTACTTAGAAAACTTCAAAGATCCATCTCTGCAAACCAAGTTTACGTCTCCATCCGTAAATAGACTACTGATATCTGCAGTGTTTTGTAAAAATGGTATAGGAGCATCATCTCCCAATATTTTCTAAAGTAAAAAAGTTGATGTTTAATATTAACCATAGCTCTTAATCAAAGAATAGAAATAGATTGGACAATCACTCCATTCTTACATCCAAATTTTGCATGTTAAAATGTGATATTTTTTCAGTCACACTTTAACCCTGATTTTTGCTCTACAGGATCCGCTCTATAAGAAAAGACTGGCGTAATAAAAAAAAGGCAACTACCGGATGTCTTTTAATAAAGCCTCATGTCAGTTTTAAAATCTACTGAAACTGTCGTTTACCTACGATAACTAAATTCAAACGAGCATTATTTTGAAATGCAATTTCGTCGAGTACTCTTTTGTAATAAGTAATAAGAAAAAAATCTCTAGTTTAATAGAGATTTTGTCAAATGGGTTGTCAAAACTAACACAAATGGGGATATTCACGGCTTCGGTTCGCCCAAAAATGAAACAAGAACAGAAACTACGCTTTTAATCATTTCTTCATATAAGAACAGGCCAGTTAGCCTTCCCCCTGGCTACGCTTATGTATATACGATCACTTAGACACCCTATCTCTGTAATATTACCTTCGCCTGAAGAGCACCTATCTTAACCTAAGCCTAATACATAAAATAGGCTTATGTTTGAGTCCGTCCTAACATATGCTGGCCTACCCTTGCCTAAGCCTAAACCTAAATTACGTGTCAATAGTTTAGTCCGGGATAATTACCCTAGTTCCTATTCAGCATTTTATCCTGTGAATCCTGCCAGTTGGGTTTTGGAGACTGGTACCCATTTAGGAAACGTGTCTCCCCAGGTACTGGTTATTTGATTCACCGAATCACTGTTTTGGTATTATCAAACTGTGTTTGACACACAATATGAGGTAGGATACATTTAAATATCATTTTTATTAAATAAAGTTTTAATAATTAGAACTAAAATGTGAAGTATAATGGCCTTAATGATTTTTCGGATTAAACGAGCTTTTGGGCGAAACGCCCGTATCCCGAAATTAATGTTTCCTATTTCCCCGTTTTTCAAAGAATTCCGAGAATCCCTGGGAATTCCCATGGAATTTTCCGATTTACAATTCGCCGGGGAATTTGACAATCCTATTTAATGGCATCGTTGGCTCAGTGATAAAGCAGTAGTGGACTGTGAAAGTCGGTTGTCCGTAAATAAAGTCCCACAGCCCTTTTTTAGAAGATTTGAGGTATATTTTACAGAATGCAGTCTGTTGTCCCAAATTTTTTTCACCGAGGTATTGGACGAAATATCAATATTTCAAATCTTAGTATGTGTCTGAGCCGAAAAATAAAATCTACAATACCTTCTCCAAACTGTTCATTGCCCTTAACATACAAAATTCCATTTTTTCAAAGCCAACATCTTTGGCTAATTGAGCTAATCGCTGCAGCTTGTCCTCCATTACTTCTCTCAGATCCACACTTTTTAGTAGTATAAATCCATGTGTACGTATGTGCTCAAGGCTAGCACTGCTATTTAAGTAGATGAATTCAAGCAATTCATCTACACTTTCATCTCCATATTGCTTCAAATCCACCCTTCCTTGCTTATCTCTGTGATTCAATAATCCAGGCGCTCTTAAACTGATTAAGTGGGGATGTGCCAGAAAGGTCCGTGATTTAGATAATATTTGAATGCAGCTTGACTGCTCCTTAGTTGACTGTTGATGTATTTGTCCCATCAACAACTGACGTTTTTGCATCCTATTTTGAGCATCCTGGACTTGAAAATTTGAAATATTGGAAAACACAAGGAAAGCAGTGTTGCAGCCAGTTGGAGACATAAATACTCCATTCACATAGCCAGGCGGGTTATTCATTCTGTCTACTCGACATTGAATAGTGCCCTCATCCATGGATAGACAGCCAGAATAGGGAATGTGCTGAAAATTAATAAAATTTTTAGAAACAAAAAATTTATTCATTGCAGACACCCCGAGAAACAAACCGAAGTTTTTTCTGCAAACTTTTGTGTTTTTGCCTGCATGACTTTTTAGAAAAGTTTGCATATTTTGTATAAATGAAATCTTTGGCCTTGTAATAGCAAAAGGTGTTGATGAAGACATTTTTTTCATTATTTTAACACTCTTATTTTAAATAAGGTAAGTTAAATTAAATAAGTTTTATAGCTCTTGTTCTGTGCTACGTTGTAGTTTTAATATGTTATTACTAGGGTGGGTGATGGTAAGTCACCGGGACCTTCATAAGTCACCAATATTCGGTGACTAAAAAATAAACTTTTTTACCGGGATTAGCGCCGTCTCAAAACAAAATTGTCACAATTTTTTAGATATTATTACTTTTTACTGCAAATTTTGGAATGCCGTTTCATTCCTCTGCATTTTTTGTTTTCATATGTTATGTGGCCTATTTATTGTCTAGTTTAAGATGCCGAAACAATTTACATGGAGCTGGAATTTTTTCACCAAGCGAGAAGAAATCATTAATGGAAAACTTTCTATTGTCGGGTACTGCAAGTTCTGCAATCCAAACTGTGAAGCTGGCAAAGCGGGTCGTTATGTAGACAATGCTAGAAGACAAGAAAAGCATTTGAAGGTCGTGTTATAATTAATGCCCTAAGTTGGTAATTATGCGTAAATTTAGATTTGCAACAAAGTCGGAGCCGAGACTAAGAAAGAAATTGACCGGCTGCTGAAGAAGAGGCCAGAAAGTTCTGCAGAATCACCACTGAAGAAAGCCAAGTTCTACGATTTTGTGGATGTCTCGTCTCAAACCACCTGCGGAACCATCAAAAACTTCTTCGAAAGCACCTCAATCGATGAGCAAGCTGAACTGGACATTCTGCTGACAAGAGTAATCCTTTTTACCTGAATATTGGCATGTTGGAATTTATTTTGAACCACAGTGATTATAATTATGATTTTGATTGAATTTTTTCTTCGTGCATTACAATGCTTAATTTTTTGTTATTATTGCTGTCACTACTTCCTGGTACTCTGCTGAAATAAATTTAGCCCATTTTTGAGTGAGCGTTTATTAGATTTTGTGAGATTATTTTTCGTCCCTCTACTAAGGGGGGCGACAATTATTACAAGATGAGTGATTAATACAGATTTTACATTAATTTTGTTCAATAAATATTTAAATTTACAAATTGTTTTGAGGATATCTTGTATTATACACGGAATTTTAAAGTCACCGAGTTTTCAGTGACTTACCAGTAAGTCACCGGAATTTTAAGTCACCGGTCGGTAACCCAACCCTAGTTATTTAAACTTTATCGTTTTTTGACTAGCTAAAGTAATGAGAATTCTTATAAACTTGTAAAAATTAATCTATTTTTTAAATTTATTTTTTCACAACCAAAATAAGCAATTTTTTTTAAACCAAAAAATACGCCTTCAATGGCACACTCATAGCTTTAAACAATTGTAAACTTTCCATCATGTGATTAGAAAAAACAATTTGGCCGACCAAAACAATTAGGATTTTTAAAAGAAACACCCTGTAATAAAAATAAAAAAGACTGAAATCTCGAGATCTGACTGATCATACATAACTTTTGACTGCATTTTAACAATAAACTGTAATATTTTACCCATATATATGACTTTTCTACGACAAAAACGAAAAAAAATTAACGTGTGGGAAAAAGGGGTAATTTACGTCCATTTGCAATACACGTGCGCACATATGGGTTAAGAAGATAGCATTTGGACACACACAACATTGTTAAGCCAAAAGTTACAGTGCTTTTTAATTACAAGTAATGCTTTTTAAAAACTTTTCTTCACCCACCCCGTTGTCCAGCAGTGTAAAATCTCCATTTTGGGTACATGCAAAGCGATGATTTGAGTCAACAAAACTGGCTAGTTGTTCATATTCACTGACGTAAGGCATCCTCCAAATAGGTTCAATTAGACGACTGGACGAAGTTTTAGTCCAAAGGAAGATGTCTAGGTTGGACATGCACAACACCACCACCTGAATAGAAATACATGTATATTTTGGTTCTATTTACAATCTTAGAACTAGTGTTTTTTTTAAATAAAAGTTACTGTTTGAGCAAAAGAGACTGGCTTGCATACGGCTACACCGATTATACATGCCTCATAGTTGATTGAACATTTGTAATCGTGGTACTCAAAAAACACCCTCAATTTGTTGCCAACATAAACTGCCGTGGTATCATCAGCCAGGGCCATTCCTATTGCTGAAAACTACTTACAGTCAAACCTCAATATAGTGGGATCCACAAGTTCGTTTCCGCCTAGATTCCGACACTTTTTTCACCACGATTTTCGAGATCGTTCACCACTTCTGTTCTAACAGTCTGGTTCCAAATATCGTAAAGATTTCGAAATGGCATGTAGTTTTTCCAAAACTAAACGATTTTGCCATTTGAAAGGCAAAATCTCGATATACTGGTTACTTTTTTTTTAAAGAGGCTTTTTAATAGCAAAATTACAGTCAAACCTCGATATTAGACCACCTCGGCTCAGCTGGGTATTGTTGGATTTGAAGCGAGCAACGGTTGGCTAGAGAAATTCAAAGACCGTCACGGAATTCGTTTCAAGACTGAGCAAGGAGAAGCTGGAGCAGTCGATGTTGGGTCTCTCAGGGATTGGCAGCTTCAAATTCTACATGACTCTTTGGCTTCTTTTTCGAGCGATGACATCTTCAACGCTGATGAGACTGGTCTTTTCTGGCAACTCCTCCCTAACAAGACGATGGCGATGAAAGGTTGGTTATGATTTTGTTGTTGTGACATATGCTACATATCCCTATGTACACAGGTGATAGGTGCACTGGCGGAAAAAAAGTAAAGAACGAATCACTGTCCTCGTCTGTGCAAATATGTCCGGGACCGAAAAACTGCCGCTATTAGTCATTGGGAAGTCGGCCAAGCCAAGATGTTTCAAGAACGAAAAAGTGCCGGTGGACTATGAAGCCAACAAGAAAGCTTGGATGACTGGTGCCATCTTGAATTGAAGAAGTGGGTCAGGAAGCTCAAGGAAGATGGCAGAAAAGTTCTTCTCTACTTGGACAACTGCAGCGCTCATTCAAAGCCTTCGCTCGGCAATATAACGCTGAAATTGTTTCCACCAAACACTACAGCAATGTCGCAGGTTAGATTCACATTTCTAAAATGAAAATTGAACAATTAAAATTATAGCCTATGGACCAAAATCAAAATCTGAAGGTCCATTATCGAAAGCTTGTTCTTCGTTGGCGAATCAGTGAAATTGAAGCAGGCAAGGACTACAAGCTGAATCTGCTGGTCGCACTCCATCTTCTTCTCAGATCTTGGACACAAGTGACCGAAACAACGATCAAAAACTTCTTCAGACATGCGATGTTCATCCACAAGGTAAATGCATATTAGATTCTCATGAATCTATGAAAGATTCTATTTTTTAGGAGTCCGAATTGACAGGCGAAACTGAATTGCTAGATGAAGTCGGAGGCACTGGCCGAATCGAATTAATGGAAGAAGGATTATCAGATGCATGGAATCAGTTGCAAGAACTTGGAGGTATCGATGCCGAGGCTGTATTGCAGGACTTCATCAATGTCGACGATTTGGTGACAACTTGTAGGTTTTGTTAATCATGGCCATAGCCATAGATCATGTTGATTTGTAGGTGTTGCTCTTTCGTTGGCTGAAATCGTGGACGATGTAACAATGGAAGAAGATGACGTTGCCAGCGAAAGCGAAGCTATGGATGAAGAGTTCATGGAAATTTATCAGCCGCCGATCAGCCGTCTCGATGCTCAAACCGCCTTTGGAATTATTCGTCAATACGTGGAAGAGAATGCTGCTGATGCTACCGTGCTCCGTCATACCAATGCTCTGGATGACTACTTCTATCAAGAGCGCCAAAAGAAACAAAAGCAGCCGAAGATCACAAACTTCTTCTCGTCAAACCGTTAATATGTTTTGTTGTACTGATGTGTTACTGTTACAAGAATAAAACAAGCTCTCATTTGAAATTTTGTATCAAGACCTCGATATAAGACCACCTTATACGATTATTTGTCTCAAAAACTCGATATAAGGCCACCCTTGATATAAGACCACCTCGATATAAGACCACCTTGGAACCGGTCCCCTGGGGTGGTCTTATATCGAGGTTTGACTGTATTGAGTTTTGAAAAACTACTGGCCAAAACGAAATTTTTACGATATTTGGGACCAGACTGTTAAAATAGAAGTGGTAAAAGACTTCGAAAAGCGGGGTGAAAAAAGTGTCGGACTCTAGGTGGGAACGTACTTGAGGTTAGGCCCCTATATAAAGGTTTGACTGTATTACTAATTAACGTAAAAATGTCTAAAATAATACTTTTGGATGTGTTTGGTAAAGATAGTTCAGGTAAGAAATGAGACGAAGCTGCTCCTCTCCTCTTATCTACATTAAAATATTGTATGGTTGAAATATTTTTTTAATCTAACTAAATTACTTACTGCCCGCATTCATAAAAGGATCTTCTGGACCAAGCAACTATGAATTAACAATTTTTAGGTTGAGAGTCCATGAAAATGACTCAATCTATACCCTCGTGAAAGACTTAGTAGGACCAAGCTTCTGATTGAAAGCTCTAGATGCGTACTCGCCCATCTGGCCCACATTAGTGCCACATACAAAAAAGCCATGTGATGTGAGCAAAATGGAGTGGTTGTTAGAAGTGGCACAATTCTTGATCTGGATGTCTGGTTCTGCCACAACTTTGCCCAAAACCAGTGGCCTGTGGCTGGCCAGATGTTGAATGGTAGGACCAAAACCTAATTGGTTTTTCGAATTGTCTCCCACCCCATAACAGGTCTAAAATCAAAAATATGTCTCAACGATTTTTAAAAAGTAAAACAACTCACATTCTTGGAGCAAACAAGAGAATGGGCATGTCCAGTCGCAGCACAAACCACTTTATCCTCGAAGACAATAGCTTGTGGAAGCATGAAATGTTTGTCGACAAACTTCCCAGATACAAATATGGTATTACTAGAGCTTTTTGACCTATCTTCATATTTTCCGAGAAAAATGCTGGTGTGCAATCCCATGGATATCTGTGACAAAAGAGAGTCAAAAACTTAAGCAGGTAAAACAGCGGGAACTATTCTACCTGGTAAACCACATCCCGCCCCTCCCTAGTCTTTTAGTTAGTCATGCATTTAATTTCATTTTTTTGTCATTTTAATATAAAATTTTATGTTTCTTTTGGCCTACGACCAATTTATGCAAAAAATTGCAAACTGTTTGAACCTTATAGGCTTAGAGAAAAAGAGGTACATGAAAGAGTATAAAAAGTCTCCTGAGACTTTGAGTAGTTTATCTATGGCTTGGGTCCAGAAAATGCAAAATATCACATTAAAAAGACAAAGAAGGACAGAATTATATATATTGCCCAACTAAAAGACTAAAAGATTCAAAAATCTTTAAAAAAGGTTTTTAACCTTTAAGGCAGGACCATTACCAGGTGAAATAGTGCCAATCAGTGACTTACAGAATGCACACTATATCTGCTAGTGGAAGACATTATTTTAGGAGATTGGCTGGAAGAATTAAAAAATATCTGCTGTCTCTTTGAAGTGCCTCTAAAATAAAAAGTTGTAAATGGAAGTAACTTAAAATGATAAAACTTACAAAGGATTCCCCAAGCTCATGTTGTTGTTCTCGCCTTCAGCAAAAACGTTCACCCTCCTACTGTCGAGGCCATCCAAAATGGAATTTCGGAGAGATCGATGCAATTCAAAAAACAAAACATGCATGAACTTCTGAGACTGAACACTCCTCAAGAATTCAGCATTTCTATCGATAACTTGCATGTAGTTAAGGATATCTCCATTGGTCAGCAGCTTTAGAACAGCTGGTCCTAGAAGTGAGCTTGAAGCCTAAAAGGATGTAATCATCTTTATACAGTATTTGGCATGTGTGAGTGGGTGGGTGGATCGTCACTTTTGTGTTCAAGCAAGATTTTCTCCCATGTTTAGCAAACTCATGTTGAATATCTCACCAGAACCCTCAAGTACAACATCTTGACTTTCTTTTAAGCACAAACACGGATAATTGAAGTTGCTTCTAAAAAATTTTTTCCTTCCCCTCCAAATTGGAGATGGTGGATTTTAGACTGGATTTTTTGGTGGATGTTTGGGTTCAAACTCAATTTTCTGCCAATTTCTGCAAACTTATGTCTTAAGTTCAACGTTTAAGCTCCCTTTTAAGCACAGACACGTATAATGAAAATATCCTTTAAATTTTTTTTGTTGTCCTTCAAAATTTGAGATGGTGAATTTTATCCTGGATTTTGGGTCGATTTTTGTGTTCAAACCCAATTTATTCCATTTTTTGCAAACCTATGTCAGATATCTTTCCGGAACCATAGATTCAACATCTTAGCTGTCTTTTAAGCGAAAAACCGTAAACTTGAGGTGACTTTGAAAAAAGTTTTTAAGTTTTTACAAATTGGAGATTTACTAAACCTATCAAAAATGAAAGTCAAAGTGGTTGTTTGCAAGACTCGCCGAACAACCAAAGGTTACTCAAGTGGGACGTACACAAAAGGAGAGTAGCCAGGAGAAGGGTACTGAGGAAGAAGGCAGGAAAGAGGGGGTAACCAGGAGGAGAGTAGCCGGGAGAAGAGGGGGTGTTGGTAACCAGGAAGAGGTACCCAGGAGAAGGGTATCCAGGAGGGGTTAGCCAGGAGGAGGGTACCCAGGAGAGGTGTGCCCAGTAAGAGGGTAGATAGAAGGGGCAGGGCTACCCTGAAAAGAGTAATCAGGGGGTTATGTGACGGATTAATATTTATTAAAATTTCAAAATACGATAGTGGCGTGGATAGGCAGCTGTTGCTTCTAGTAAAGAAATATTAATTTTCTATTAATTAGACCTGGCTTTGAGCCTTTTCAAAATTCAAAAATTTTGAGTCGATTCGGAATCGAGCTTTTTAATTGCTTAACCAAATTCTAAAGCGGGAGCAGGGTTGGGCACAGTTTTGGTCGGACCTCCCCGCTGTTTAACTATAAAAGCCTGGACGGCCCGTCCCGAAAAGTCTGGAAATTTTTTTAATACTGATTCACAAAAAAAGCTGAAGCTGATACACCTCTTTCATAAACTTATATTCACTTTCAAAAAATTATTGTTATAAAAAATCCCAGATGGTAAAATATAATGAACTATTATCCCTATTGAACAGCCAGACAATTTTTTTGGCCCTACTGTACTTTAGGTCCCCCTTTTTTTTACCTTGGTCCCCCTATGGATTTTTTTTCAATTTTTGGTCTTAAAGCAGGCTGGCTGGATTTGTCAGTTCATTCATTTGAATCGATTCAACTGGCTGGATTTGTCAGTTCATTCATTTGAATCGATTCAACTGGCTGGATTTGTCAGTTCATTCATTTGAATCGATTAACCAAGATCCTGACCGAATGGATTTGTTTGAGCACTGCTTTCCCTCGTACTTACACGACCACTACAAATTTTTCCATATTTATGCTTATATTCTAAATTAAGCTCACCCATTTTCCATCAATTAACTTCTCTCTCTTGTTTATCCTCATCGACCTTCCACGCTTATCACAATTCATCTTGTTCTTGAGCAGACGCTGGCGAACAAAGAAACGGAGGACTTCTTCATCACTTAGAGCATATATATCTCTCATCCGGAGCTTGCCAAGATCTAGCCATAACGTAGTCTCCACAAGAGATAATTGCATTTTGATCTGTAATTACAACGAAAACATGAAACTAATAGAAGCAATGAAAAAACAATGAAAAAAGGTAAGATGAAGCACATAGCAAAGAGTTTGCTTTAAGACCAAAAATTGAAAAAAAAAATCCATAGGGGGGACCAAGGTAAAAAAAAGGGGGACCTAAAGTACAGTAGGGCCATGTGACTTCTTATCTTATAAAGCAAGTAGCATCCACCCCAAAAGTTCGTTCCTGCCTAGGATCCGACATTTTTTAACTTTATTTTGAAAATTTTTTGCCAAAATTAATTCGTCAATCCAGCTTGAAAAATCGCAAGGATTCTAATTTTCGGGTCGTTTCTATAAAAAATATGAATTTGCCATCTAGAATTGCATATATAAACAGTATTGCACTGTTGTTAACCTTAAGAAAACTTTAAAAACAAAATAAGCAAAAATTAAATTTGGTCAAAAAATTTTCGACTGACATACGACTCGCTACAAGTATTTCTAGTTTTCTTGTCTTATCTTGTTTTTTATTTTGAAAAACTACACATTTGAGTCCGGCCTACTCTGCACCTTAGGCTACGCCTACGTATAAGAAAATTAATTGTTTTTGTATAAAATGAGTTATTTTTAGAAAATTGTTGTAACAAGTTATTGTAGCGAGTCGTTGCTATACCAAAATTATACCTCAGAAAGGGTGAGATTAGTAGATATAAAATCCAGTAAAGTGTGATTTTCTCTATCTAAGACTTCTAAAAAATGTTTGCAAATGACTTCATTATCGTCTCTGTTAACAATAGTCCAGTTATTGACATGTTCCTCTATCAATAACAAATATTTGATAAACTTTTTAGCACTCATTCCTTTTTTTAAAAGACTGACAATGACTTTGGATCTTTTCCAGTCATCATTGTGAATTTCTTTCTGAAATGGTGATAATTAAATTTTTCGTGAATTAAGTGAGTCAACATACCAAAAATTTTTCAAAGTCGTCATTAGCCATGCTCTAAAAACCTTGAAGAAAGTGAAAAAAGCACAAAATAATTAGTAAAATATTATTGACAGCAACCCTTTTTTGCAGCTTCGAAATTATATGTTTGAATTTATTTTGTTGGCAATCTGCTCGTTTTTTTTAAATAAAAAACGAAAGATGGCTAGATTTGGCAAAAACATGCCCAGCTTTTTTCGGGTTTTTACAAAAAAGGCGAAAATCTGTACAGGTTTTCTAAAAAATAGGCCCATTTTTGTGAAATTTTGCCAGTTGTCAGAAAAACGTGCACGCTTTTGTGAAAATGTGCGGAAACGTTTTCACGGTTATGGGAAAAAAGGGGGTCGCCAAAAGGGGGTCTGCCAAAGGGGTCTGCCAAAAGGGGTCCGCCAAAGGGGGTTTGCCAAAAGGGGGTCCGCCATAAATTTGAAACAAAATGTCATGACTCTCTAAAGCTCTACTTCTTGGTCAAAAAAGTAAACCTGGAACAAACAGAAGAATTTTATTTGTGAGGAAAAAAACAATAGTACGTCAGCTTTCAACGATCAACAAAATAACATTTTAATCTAAATTCTCGTCCATTTCATCCGCGCCTTCTTCAACACCCACTGGAACCACTTCGTTGTCCGCCCTAGGCTCTTCCTCTTGCTCGTCGTCGATATTCGCCGTCGGATTGTAGAACTTTGCTAAATGGAACTGGATGTGGCGTACAAAACGAACTTGGTCTCGATCGGCCGGGGCAACTTCTGCATAATCCTCCACCAGCCGCGAAATCTGGAGCTCTGATTTTGTTACATGTGTCGCCCTTGGATTGCGCAACGGATCCGCCGGATTGGCCGCATTTCTGCAAGGCACTTGAACATTTAAGCAAAAAGAAAATAAAAGAAATTACCTCAAAGCTAGCTGCCAGGTGGTGTGTTCTTCCTCTTTCATTCGGACGATAAAACCGCTGAGAGTTGGATTGCGCTTCGGGAACTTCTTGTTAAACTCCATATGCCAGCCCTCCATTGCGTTGTTCGTGCGCGGACGTTTCTCCAGCACCGAGTCGAAGCAGTTCCAGTCAGCTATTGGATAGAGCGGGTCCTCGGCGACGTCGTTCACAGTCCGGCTGACGTAGGTGCTTTTGAAGTAGGCAAAATGTTCTGAACGCAAACCAGTCAAAAGTGAAAACAAAGCAACAAAAAACCTCTTAATCTTCCAATTTTGTCCACCGCGATAACTTCAGCTGTTGCTTTTTCTTCCAGCTCCGCCACCAGCAGTTCGAATGCAATCAACACTTCTTGGACGGGAAGGAAAGCCAGCGCATTGAACGAACGAAGCAAAATCTTGACTTCGGAGTCGTCGTAGAGCGAAATGAGTCCTTTCTTTTGTAGGCTCTTAAACACGTTTTGCGACAAATGGAACAAGCAGAATTTGAAGACAGCGGCCGGGAACTTATCTTTTAGCACTTTAGTCGGTGCTTTCTCGAAATCTGAAAATAAGGCATAAGTACCAGACAAAAATCCAAAACTTCGCTAACCAGACATCACACTCCTTGGCTCAACTCCCGGCAAATGTTGGAACAACGCGTCGAAAGCCCTTCTGTAGACGACCTCGGACTTGCTCGGCAGCAGCATGAAGACAGCGGGCAAAGTCGAGTCTTCCTTGAACGCGTTGATAGTGAAGAGTTGCGCGAATCCTTTCGGACAGCTGAAGAAGGTCCCATCAATGCTCCAATCCCGATAAAGACGAAGGAAGTCGAGTCCGCGGTCCGACGAGAAGATGAGAATAATCGACTTGTCCGGCTCAGCATCGCGTGAATCGTGAAGTAGGAAGCGGCCTAAATAACGTCATAAGAATAGTTGTACAAAAAGAATCAGAAATCAAGGACAAACCTCGAGTTTCTGTCTGTTTGAACTCGTCCGGCAATCGCATCACCACCAAATCCGCATCTACTGTAGCTCGCTTCGCCGGTTTTCTGGCGTTGTTAATCCGCTTTTTCACATTGGCATCGGTCGGAAAAGATTGAATAGCCGCGTCGCTGAGAGTTCGCTTAGCCATCGTCACCAGAGTGCTGCTGCTGATCGCCAGATTGGATTTGGCTGCTTGCTTCACCGCAGTCAAAGCCTGGCGTCTCTGAAAGCGGAACTTTTCACAAAGCACAAAAGAAACAAACAAAAAACCTGAACTTCGCTGGGACTGGCACCATGTCCCGAATGATCCACTGTTTGACAGAGAATTGTAGAGCCGAGAGGAGAGATTGCACGGCCCGGACATCCCAATTTTTCCTTTTCGCAGCGCCAGTACTGTCGCAGCCCGTCTTTGCTAAGTTTCGCCTTACGCATCGCAAAGCCATTGCACAACAGAAGCGGATTTCCTTTGTTTGTTTGCATCGTCTAAAGAAAACCAAAATAAAACGCTCGAGAAAGCACAGGAATGTTGGACAAAAATGATTGTAGTAGTCAATTAATCAAGAAGTAAGTTCGTGCAAATTTTTTCCTCGCGAAACATTTTGTTTCAAATTTATGGCGGACCCCCTTTTGGCGACCCCTTTTGGCGACCCCTTTGGCAGACCCCTTTGGCGGACCCCTTTGGCGGACCCCTTTTGGCAGACCCCTTTTGGCGACCCCCTTTTTTCCCATAACCGTTTTCACAGCACCCTTTTCACGTTAATTGACTAAAAACTTGTTTAATCTTTTTTTAAACCTATCGAAAATGAAATTCGCAAAGTGTTTGGTTGCAAGACTCGCCGAACAACCAAATAGCTACAAAAAAAGAAATTTTTGAGTGAGGAAATTAACCAGGGCTGCCAAGTGGGCTGATTTCTCAGCATTTGGCTGATTTTGAGGCCTTAATGCTAATAATTTCTTTTTGCTGATTTTTGATGAAACGAAAAAGTTTGGACGCGCTCATACGAAAACGACCGAAATCGTAAGTGGTGTGCTTAGAACGCTTTTATCTTGTTTCTTATGGCCAAGTTTTAAGTGTGCTTTCTACATATGCTACAAAATGCCTTCTTGAAGATCTTGGTTCTCAACCCTTTTCGATATCAACATATGCTTCCAATCACAAGGTTATAATCACAAGGTTAATTAGGTAACTGATTCTGATATGAATTTTGCATGTTCAGCTTGTTCAGTATTATTTTTCAGATTTTTCAATGCCAAGATAGGTCTACAGGTGCATTTGTTGGATATGCAAGCTCTTCCTGGTAAATCATCAGAGATGGTGACAAAGCTTATTGAAGCAGCTTTGGCTCACAATTGCATGGATGTAAAGAATCTCGTTTCCTTTTGCGCATACAATGCACCGGTTAATTTTGGAGGGCAAACTCAAGGAGGAGAAAACAATGTAGGTTCTTCATTTTTGATACAACTTGCTAATTTCGAAGAAAAAAGTTTCCTCTCTAGTGCCAATTGGCTGTCCCGCCCACATTTCGCATAATGCGACAAAGAAAGCTACTGAAGCTACTCGATATTGAAGCTCTTGTGTTCAAACTAGAAAGTTTCTTCAAAGGGTCTACAAGCCGGCACGAACAGTTCAAGGAATATTGTGAATTTGTCGAGGTTTGATAGGTTTGCTAAGTTTTAACTATTAGGTTGGTGCATAAGTTTTAAACCATACAAAAGACCGCCAAAATTTTCTTAAAACAGTGTAGACATCAACAAATATTTAATACCATTTTGTAGCCCTAAGTGTCCTCTTTCAAATGGCATATTACACTTAGCTTGATTATTTTGGATAGGTCACCATTTGGCTCCAAACACCTATGAGGTTATTTTGAGAAGTTGACACGAATTTTCATCACTTTAAGTGATCAAAGTTTTTTTTGAATCTCGAGCGTCATGGCATTATCTTATCACTATGTTGTAGCGCAGCTCAAGAGCTACAAAACCCTCGTTACAGAATGATCTTTTGATATCTGAGTGTTGAGATATGACCTTTTGGAAAAAATTGATTTCTTGAAAAATGACCAAAATCCGAAAATTGGCAAAAACTTGGATTTTGGTCATTTTTCAAGAAATCAATTTTTCAAAGGTCATATCTCAACACTCAGATATCAAAAGATCATTCTGTAACGAGGGTTTGTAGCTCTTGAGCTGCGCCACAACATAGTGATAAGATAATGCCATGACGCTCGAGATTCAAAAAAAACTTTGATCACTTAAAGTGATGAAAATTCGTGTCAACTTCTCAAAATAACCTCATAGGTGTTTGGAGCCAAATGGTGACCTATCCAAAATAATCAAGCTAAGTGTAATATGCCATTTGAAAGAGGACACTTAGGGCTACAAAATGGTATTAAATATTTGTTGATGTCTACACTGTTTTAAGAAAATTTTGGCGGTCTTTTGTATGGTTTAAAACTTATGCACCAACCTAATAGTTATAGTTAAATGTCTTTAGATGGAATATATGTGTTTCCCAACTCATGCTAAAACCAGATGGACTACCCTTGAAATACTAAAGCTCTGGAATGCATTGAATTGGTTTTCTCTTCTAATGCTCCCCGAATACTCAGAAACTTTTTCTCGGCTGCTGAATCAAAGGTCACTCTTGTGTTTCTCAACAGTGCTCTTCCCTACTTTCAGCATCCAATACTTGCACTTCAGGTGTTTTTATTTATAAAAACTCGTGTGAACTGAACTAAGTGCTTTCAGAAGTCAGATGCACTCTTGCCTGAGTTAATGGATCTAATCAGCTCGTTGAAGATCACTATCAGACAACGTTCTGATTGTGGATTCTTTAGTGCTCAGACTGACACAATGATGCTTCAAATTAATTTCGATTTGGCTGAGCGTCTTACGGGGGACTTCACGGTGACTTTGAACTATTAAAATCCTTTTCATTTTTTTCCTTGCTTTTAGAAATTCTACAAGACTGTAAGTAGTTAACCCCACAGATTTTGCACTTTGATTGATTTGACCCCATGAAAGATCAAATTTTCGGTAGTTGTCAGGGGGGTCGTAAATCAATCAAAGTGCAAAATCTGTGGGGTTAACTACTACTGTACTGGATAATATCGATACGTGGTTTCAATTGGAGCGCTTTCCAACCCATATACTAATGCTTTCGACAAGATCAGCTCAGTACGAAGAAGACAGAAAGCTGGCAAAACAAATCTCACCTGCGTTGGCTAAAGAAAATTGTCTCTTTGATGAAGTTTCTCGACTTGATTGGTATTCTGCAGCAAGTCCCATTGGAATTGAAATTCACAAAACTCTTCTAAATGATAGAAACTTGTTGAATGGGCGAAATATGATGTTTAAAATTGTTTTGTTATTGATTTGCGCTGAATAAAGCAATTTTTGTGATGATTTTGTGAGTACTGATTTTTGTGCTGATTTCTGTAAAAGATTTTTACATCAAATGCTGATTTTTCAAAAATTGTGGCTGATTTTGGGGTTCCCTGATTTAGCGGCCCTGAAATTAACTGACGAATTTTCTGAACAATTTGTTACAAAGTTCTTTAAAGACTTCTTCAAAATTACAGAAAACGTCCTTTATATACAACTTTGAGCACAAATCAGAGTTGGTTAAATGTGATGGCTTGTTCACGTACTTCGAGTTCGAGTTCAAGTTCGAGTTCGGATCAATGGTGTTCACGTAGCGAAAAAAACCGAACTCGAACACTTTTGAGTCACATCTGAGGCCAGATCTTTGTTTCACAGAATTTGCATAAATTTTAAAAATGGCGTATAAAAATATTATATTAGCTCACAGGACAAATAAAAACGCAAGCAATGAAAGTAAACAAATAAGATTATTTAAAATACATATTGTGGCTTTAAAAGTCATATCTTAATAACTAGGGTTGTCGGCGGTAGTGTTATTTCACTTTTCTTATGGTGTATCATTTTTATTAGGGAATCAATCTGTTCCTCTACTGCATTGATCAAGATGGGCTTAATGGTGTTTATTAGACTGGGGTAAAAACTGCTCTTTAATAGATGACTAGTTGCTGGGTTTGTGAGCACTTTTTCAACATGTTTTAAAATCTTCATTTCTCGCGTTTTATACATTCCGTTTGAACAGTTATTTACAGAAAGGCAAAATCTACAAAACTGTTCAAGCGGAATGTCTAAAACGCTAAAAATGAAGATTTTACAACTTCTTGAAAAACTAGTCATCGGTTCGAAATAATACTACTCCCGACAACCCTGTTAATAACCCTGCCAGAAAGACACGACAAAAAAAGTTTTTATTTTTCAGTGACGGTGAATGAGATTTTTAAACTTGGTGAAAAAAGATGGCACTGTAATGCTGGCGAAAAATCCCTTTCCTCTTAAATAATATGGTGGTTTACAGTGATATTTTGTATATTTTCATAGAAAAGTTAATCGAGGTTTTAGCTACTTTTTCACATGAAAACTTTAAAGTTTTGCTCTGAAAAGCTAGCAATAGAACATATACATGATAATTTGATATTCATACTAAGGCTATGGTCGAACTCCTTGAGCTGGGTCGTGGTCGACTTTTTGAACTTCTTTTGTGACTAGAGATGATTTTTTCTAATATCTAGTATCATTTTTATGTTTTTTATGCCCAACAATAACACAGTGTCTAAACTTTCTTTAACATAAAAAATATTTTAACAAATGTAACACATGTAATAATAGTACAAAAGTTGGAAGTTTTTCGATGTCATGGTCGATGTACCTCATTGACCAACCTATAACTTTTGTGCTATTATGTGCTTTTTCGTTATATTTTTCAAAATAATTTGATCTACAAGCAATTTGAGATCCTGTGTTATTGTTTGGCATAAAAAACATAAAAATGATACTAGAAAAAATCATCTCTGGTCACAAAAGAAGTTCAAAAAAGTCGACCTCGACCGCGACCAAGGAGTGTGATCAGCGAGTAACTTTTTGCGGTTTACTTCTTTGGCTCTGCTAGTTTGATGATTGTAAATAAAAATAAAAATCAAAGCTTTTATATAAGCTTTAAAAAAACGATCGTTCTTGCTCAAAAAATCAAAAGTAAAAGTGAAAATCGTAGTGAATAATCAGCTCGTAAATTTTGCGATTTTAATTGGCGGGTTCAATTGAAAAAAAATCAGACCAGGAACCCATAAAAAAGCAATAACTCTTTTTTACGGAAACCTAGTTTTTGAACGTGTTTAAAAAATTCTGATTTTTCAATGATATTGATACCGCATTTCTTCTAATAGCTCACCCGGGTGAGTTATTTTTTGGATCCATCTCTAGGGGGCTGAGTTATTAGAGACGGGTGAGTTAATAGAGACGGGTGAGTTATTAGAAGAAATACGGTAGTTCAACTTTTACTTCTTCGTAAGTTTTGCAGAAATCGTAATATGAGGCTGTCAACAAATGTGGTTCTAAAAATGTGCGTTTTTGCTATAAATATTTATATTTTTGCATATGTATTTTGTTATGTGTGTATGACAATTTTAAGGCTCAAATGTAGATTAAAATAAAGAGAGTGCACGTATATACGTACAATTTATAAAGCTCATCACTCTTGTACAAAAACAACAGATAAGAAAGTGCGCCTGCGGCTTTTGTACAGTCGAGTCTCGATATAGTGATCACTCCCACTATAGTGATCACTTGACTCGGCTTAGATTGGATCAGAGTTATGCCAGCCTCCGGGAGGATCCTCCTGGAGTGGAGGCTGAGCCTCCAGCCTCCGCCTACTCGGAGGGAGGCTATGAGGGAGGCTAAAAATCCCAAAGGAGGCGGAGGCCACCGTAGTCTCTTTTTTTAGCCTCCCTTTAGCCTCCTTTATTACTCCAAATGGCGCGCTTTCGAAAAATTGTTTTTAAACTTCAGATAAATTTGGGCAAACAATTTTTCGTCTCGAGACGATTTCTCGAAACGTCTCGAGGTTTCAAAATCCCGTTTCAAAATTTTGCTCTCAAGTATTCTCTCCCTCAGAGCCCCATGATTATCAGCTCCTTCTATATAATTCCCATAGTTTCAGAGATCTCGTCTGCATAACAACCGACCGATGGAAAAGGAAGCTCGAATGCAACGAAAGCTAGAAGCTCGAATGCAGAGCCCACTGATGGAAGCACAGCCACCTGGCACAACTCCAGGACGAAAAGATGCCGACAATCTCTCTTGTGCTGCCGGGTATCAACAAACTCATTGACATGCTTGATGTAAGTTAATATTTTCAGTATCTACATTCCTCTCGGATATAGTGAAAGATTTTAATTTTAGAGCTCAAAGGTACTTCCCGAGGTCTCGAAGCAACTCTCAATAGTGATGAAGCGCCGCTTTTTCCACGTCATTCACTCCGGCTTGTACGATATGGATCCTATATGGCTCGTGGCGGCAGGCATTGATCCTCGGACTCTCGCGTATGTCAGGAAGGATGATGTTCGCACAGCGCTCATTCAACTCGTAGGTTTCATTCGATTATTAATTCTTCTGGCTTTTGATCACTACAATTTCAGTATGAGACGCGCTATGGCCTGGAAACTGAGGAAAACATCTCCCTGGTGGATGAGAATACGGACCCCGAAGAAGACGACGACACAGATGTACTTTTCGGTTTTGCCTCCTCGCGTGCCAAGTATCCCACTCCGCCTCGACTTTTGACCCTGGATTCGGAGAGTCCGCCTACTTCGTCAAAGCTCAACTGCAAGGGAAGAAGTTCGACCCATGAGATTTCTGGATGAAGCACAAGGAGGAGGTGTCAATTATAGATTAATTTATTTATTAAAAAAGTCCACAACTTCAACTAATTATTTATTCAGTTTCCCAAGATGATTGATCTACTCGCCGTGCCCGCATCCTCATCTTCTGTGGAGCGCCTCTTTTCTCGCTTAACGCTGTCAACAAGTCTACAAAAGTGCAATTCTGGCCGAAGTTGGTGAAGAGGAAGGTGCTGCTTTCATTCTATCAAGCATTCATTTATCTCCGATTTATCAAGCATTCATTTATTGGTCACTTTTTTTTTGTCGGTTGTTGATGGTTTGCTCGAATACAGATATTATACAAAATAGGACTATAGTGGGCTGAACTGGGCTAAAGGAGGCTAATGGAGGCTAAAGGAGGTTATTTTAGCCTCCTTTTAGCCTCCTTTTTGGAGGCTAAAAGGGGGCTAAAAAGAAGGTGGAGGCGGATGCCGGAGGCATCATTTTTTGCCGGAGGGAGGCTCGGAGGGAGGCCGAGAGCCTCCAAGGAGGCAGAGGTCGGAGGCTAACTTTTTTCGAGTCGGAGGCGGAGGCGGTTTTCGGAGGCCGAAAAATTTTGAACATAACTCTGGATTGGATCGTTTAAAAGGAAATATACTAAATATACTAAATATGCTAAAAATAGACCTCTATATAGTGATCACCTCTTTATAGTGATCACTTCAGTGGGTCCGTAGGGTGATCACTATACCGAGACTCAACTGTATATCATTGTCACCATCTATTTTCTAATTCCTCACACAAACAATCAATTGAATTAGCTCATGATTTAAATCAGAGTCAAGTGTGATCACAGTATCGACAGCTTTCAAATTAATAACCAGCACACCAGCACGACTGCACAAAAGAAAGACAAAGCGTTCGTAGTCATGCTTGTAAAAGTTATCTGAAGCAGGAAATTTGAAAACGAAAATAAAACAAATATCAAAAAATTACTAACCTGTTGCTACTTGATGCAAAGAGTTTTGAACGTTGCGATTGGTTCCTTTGAATGGACAACTAAAATGGTTTTATGGATGAAAATGGAAATTAAAAAAAAATACATTTTCCAAAAGAAGATTTTGTAGTCGAAAAAGTCCATTTCCCAAAACTTCTTTCTTCTTTCGGAAAATATAAACGATTCACCTTGAAATTTTGGAATTTTGTAATACAATTTTGTGGCCAATTAGGGGAAGAAATTACGTTTTACATGAAAAAAGAACTGCAAAAAATCTTGAGAAACAATTTTGAACACAAAATATTAGCAAACAAATTTGAAGAACAAAAACCACAACGTTTTTTTTAGGCTTGAAATTCTTACCTCATATGATTTGAAAAACTCTTCAACAAGTCAAACAACAGCAATGGAAGTATCTGGGAGAGGATCAACAATTTGTGCCCATCATGTCCAAGCTTTGGCAACAAAGTTCTCACCAACATCGGCTTGTCAGGAGATCGGATCACAGCATGCAATCGAAGTTCCCCTTCACTTTTCTTATGGTGTATCATTTTTATTAGGGAATCAATCTGTTCCTCTACTGCATTGATCAAGATGGGCTGAATGGTGTTTATTAGACTGGGGTAAAAACTGCTCTTTAATAGACGAATGAAGTTCCTCTCGAGAATAGCGCGGCAGTTTTCCATTTGAATTATTGACAGTTGAGCCTGAATTAATGACTGAGAAAATGCTTTCAGAGCCATAGACAGCATGCACACAATTTGTAGTAAAACAAGGTAAAGAAAAAATGGTACTTATGGGTTATCCGTCCACATTTCTAAAATTTTCTGAGGAGGGATGGGTATATTTTCATTAGGGTGTATATAACCCACCCCCCATCCCTTGCACTGAGGAGCAAGTTGGGTCTTTGGCCGCGAAGCTGCCAAACATACCCAAAAACTGGGATCTTTCTCATGTAGAATTAGGTATAAAAAATTATGTGGACTAATTTTTGAAAATGTGGACGGATAACCCGTAAGAACCAAAAAAATTCCTACACATATCAAACAATCAACAATCGCAACTTACATTGTTTTGAGTCTCCATTACTCTTTTGGCCGTAGAGCTTACATTCTTGTAGCGCCACTCTACTATATGCGCTTTTATTGGTGAAAGATGGTTGGCCTGGAATATCGTATTGACTTGCAATAATTTTTTTAATGTTTACTTCTCTAAGCTTGTTCACAATTAAAGCGGTATTGGCAGACTCTTCTGTGAAAATCATGCAATCCAAATCATTGACCAAGTAATTCTCAAACGGCACAGTATTGCATAGGACCTGTATTTGCACACTGCGCTTATGTTCTTGCTCCAAAAATTTTTCAACTACACTCATTCTCCAAGTAACCGACTGAATTCTCTCGTGCAGCTTCTTTGTTTCTAAAAGTTATAGTCGTAGAAATAACTTTTCTTTTGTTTGAAAACTCACTCAAATATTCCAAGCCATTGTCAGAAACACCAACAGTTAGCCGAGATGTAGTGAGTGCCAGTGCGGATCGAATAAAGTGTCGGTGCCCTTTGTGGAAGCGATCAAATGTTCCGGTAATTACAACATTTTCAAACATTGTCCAGGCTAAAATGTTGACCCTACTTGGATATACAGGGTGGTCTTTTATAATCTCCCTAGTTTGTTTTCGCCATAACTTTTTGAATTCGTGGTTTTTTGGCGAGATCTTTTTTGTATTCGAAAGAGCTGCTCTGCGCCGAGCGATTGGTACCAAACATGCTTATAACACTTTATTCGAAACACCAAAAAAATAACCAAAACCAATCAACAACAATTTCAACAAATTTCGGATATTTTCTGAATTTCTAATCTCGGTATTTCTGTTCTGTGCTTCGTCCGTTCACGGCACGGCTGTACTCCAATCGGCGTTCATATGCTCCAATGGCTCTGTCAATCATGTCCTGAGGCAGTTCTTCAAAAGCTTGCTCGATTCTTCTTTGGAGAACATTCATGTTGGCGATTGGAGTTGTGTAGACCTTGCTCTTGATCCAACCCCACAGGAAGAAGTCCATCGGCGTCAAATTGGGCGAGTAAGGCGGCCAGGCGATCGGAGCAGGCGCATTTGGCGATCCTCGGCCCATCCAGCGTAGCGGAAACGTCTCATCCAGCCAGTTTCGAACATAAAGTTTCGAACATAAAGATAAACCATTCTACGCACTGAGATCGTTGCTGAGGCGAAAAAGACATCTAAAAAGACACATTTTTAAACAAGCCGTAGCTGATCAACAGAATCATGACAAAAATCAAAATCTGGTACCAATCGCTCGGCGCAGAGCAGCTCTTTCGAATACAAAAAAGATCTCGCCAAAAAACCACGAATTCAAAAAGTTATGGCGAAAACAAACTAGGGAGATTATAAAAGACCACCCTGTACAACCTACCGCCCCCACCCCCAACCAAAATGGACTTTTTTAAAAGTGTTTCCAAGCACCCTATACCGACCTGAAATCGCCTCAGAAGCAAAAAAAATACATTATTTTCGAGTTCTGGTCAATAAAAAATTGAGTTTTAGGCATTTTGAAATTTCGAGTTTTCGTCTCTTTTACCATGTTTTACCATGGTTTTCAATCCCCCTTTTTGCCGCTGTTTGCCCGCTCACATGAAAAGAAAGATGAAGAATATTATGTTGAAAGCTAAAGTTGCTGAAGCAATCTTATAACATTGCTTTAATAAGGTACTTTTAAGTAACCCCAAAACTCAACCTTTTATTGACCAGAACTCAAAAATAATGTCTTTTTCGAGTTTTTGAGGCGACTTTAGGTCGATATAGGGTGTTTGGGAACACTTTTAAAAAAATTGATTTGGTGGGGGGGTGATGATATATCCAAGTAGCGCCAAAATGTTTTTACATCAATTTGAAGGGGAGGAGAAAAATGGGCCATGTCAAATTGGGCCAATGCAAATATTGCCATTTCAAATTGGGCCAAGCTCAAATTGAGCCATTTTCAAATTAGGCCAATGCAAATTGGGCCACATTTTTGAGCAATTTATTCAGGAAAACAGATCCAGCAGCTGACTCCCAACTATGCCAATGGAGTCGGATTACCTCGTATTGAATTTCTCGTGTCCATCGCTGCTCATTTGGAAAAGTACCAATAAAATTGTTAAAAGTCTGTTTGCTTGTTACCGTTTTGTGTGTGACGAGTGCATAAATTAGTTCTGGTGAAGGCGTGTATTGACTTTTTTCAACCTATGTCTGAAAAGAGGCGTTCATCAGAGAGATACGGAGTAGTAACTAATGTTGACCAGAAAAAACCCTAACAAAAAATTCATCCCTCTGTATTGAAAGCGAATTGCATTTTCTCAAATGGGTACAGTCTACAATCTCGTATAATGGCTTCGCGATATAAGGCTACCAAAAATCAGTCACAAGAGGTGGCTTTATATAGAATGTAGTGCAAGGAATGAGGTAAAAAAGCATCAAAATGTAAAATTAGAAAATAGCACTCAAGTTCAGGAAAAAGGTGAAAGTCTGGTGAAAAAATATTGCCTTGGTACCCGTGTTGCTTGACTCAAAAATGCGGCCCACTTTGCATTAGCCCAATTTGAAAATGGCCCAATTTGAAATGGCCCATTTTTCTCCTCCCCAATTTGAAACATCCATTCAACTTGAATTGTTGTATCAATATGATAACACATATTATTCATTTACATTGCCCATTGAGATAATTTTATATGAAAAATAACAAGATTAGATAATGCACATTAAAAAAGCAATACATCTGAATGTACTCTATGTCTTTTTAAACCATGAAATTGTTAGCCGGTTTATTGTTGTATATATCACCGCATATTCCTTTTTTCACACGCCCTTCTACATTCAAAATAGCTTTTTCAGCTCCGTGCCACTTCTTAGGCCCAAAAAGTCGGAAAAAATAGGGAGTCACGTGCTTGAACATAAATATGTATGCCAGCCGGAAGTGTCCATGGAAAATCAGTCGGAACAGAGTTGGCTGTGCATTCATGAGAGTTGACAACTGCATCATATAAGGCAGATACTCAACCTAAAATTGTTAGACTATATTTATTATTATATGCTGTTATACGAAGAAAAAAAACGTGTTTGATGGCCGAGTGCTTAACTCGTAGACTTTTGTAGATTGATTCAACACCTACCGAGCGCATCCTATGTTCTATGAGTTTTTTGTTTCTATTTTTTGTCTAATATGGTCTAGAGATCTATTTAAAGAATTCTAGAATTATGCTTAGAACAAATTTATGACTACTTTGAGCTAATAACGTTTTATATATGCATCATATTAGAGTTGCGTAAAGCGCATCGAATTCCTCGCAAAAATAATTTAGAAATGTATTAAACAAAAATGGTACATCAAAATCCATTCAATGAGGGTTCAAGTCTTCATCGAAAAAGTCTTCGAGTTATGTGATATGATTACCCTTCCTTTCTGCATCTCTTGCTGTCGGATATCCGATTCCATTATGGATCTTGTAGGCAACTTTGACTCATTGCTCAAAACACTAAAGAAACTTCTGCATTGAAGTTCAACAATTGGTAGAAAGCCATGAAGTGGCTATAACATAATACAATCATACTTATTATGAAAGACAACCATTGAAACTTACTGTCACATAACCAATAGCTCCGAAAGTTGTATGGGGCAATTTAATTGGCCAAATATGGCAAAATTTTTCTTTGACATGCTGCTCAAGACCATCCTTCTGCAATGTTGGAAACGAATGTCGAAATCCAGTACAAAAAATTAAGTTGTGAGCCAAGAATGTGCTGCCGTCTGGAAATTTTATGCAATGTCCATCGATACTGCTGATTTCCCCCCTTAGTTGTACTTGTCCATTCAACATAAGGAGCGGAAGCGCTTGATTGACTAATGGGTGGTTCCTGAATTTGGTCTCAAAAATTAATTACTAACACTAAATGATGCTAACATTTCAATTCCTCTCGAGTTTCTTTGCAGGCCATAAATGATATGATCAAAAAAAAAAAGTTGAGAAACTTTTCTGTCAGTCGGTGGTACCATCCGAAAGGAAGCAGTGATTTAAGGACAGCCCAACCTTGACGATTAACAAAGAGGTCAAATGGTAAACCTCCAGGACCAATTTTTGGATACACCCATGCTCCCGATCTACTCGAAAGAACAACCTAAGTTAAACAAACATTTTTACAGATCAATAAAATCATTCTACCTTTTCACCACGAGAGTTTAGGTCAGCTGCAATGTCAATACTTGAGTTACCCAGTCCAACCTAAACTTGTGGTAAAAGTAAACGACAAGAAAATTTATTCCAAGCATACCGCACACGAAGGTCCTTTCAATTCGCTTCCGCGGCGGTAGTGAGCTGAATGAATTATTTTCCCTGGGAATGATATTTGTCCAGGGTACTCATTTGGATAGGAGGGTTCAGACAGTCTTCCGGTACAAAGTAAGAAAGCGTCAAATGTTTGTGTTTCACTCGTTCCACTAAAAGCAAGATTATTAGGAATATTAGAAGGCTGAAATAATGTTTGACAGTACCATGCATTTGTGAAAGTGACATCTATCTTTCCAGTTGATTCATAGCATTCCGAGCGGGAAACATTATTCACGGTGGTATTAAATTGAATGTAGTTGAAGAGGTTGTAATTAAGCGCATAGCTATTGATGTAGTCCATAAAAGTTTTATGATGCATGAATACTGGCAAATTATCTGCGATGGGGTAGTCACTGAAGCTGGTCATGTCTTTTGAAGTATTGTTAACACTAGTTTGGAAAACGGTAAAGGCTGAAAACGTGACTAATGCAAAAAGTCCAAAAAGGTTTATTTATTTATTTAAAAGGTTACTTGAAGAAACGTCAGGACGAGCATAATTCCACGCACCACCAATGCAGTCACTTCGTTCAAAAATCACGGGCCAGTGTCCATATTCAATTGCCCACCTAAATAGAACTCATGGGCATTAAGTTAGAGAAAAATAAATCAGCACTAATTTTTTTGTATTTTTTATGGTAAAATTACCTCGCCGCCGCAAGACCCGAAACACCTGCGCCATGAATTGCAATTATCATTCTCCTCTTTCCTCGTTGTATTGTCAAAAAAGTTGCTTACTATAATTAAAGAGATTAGCATAAGTTTGATCAAAAATCAATACATGGAAAAACAAATGCCCGATCTGCTAAGAGATTTTTGCTTCCAACAGTCTCTCTTTTTTTCTTCCTTTTCCTTTGCTTCCTGTAGCTAAACATTTCGTTAGGCAGATCCATTGCCATTTTCCTTTTTCTTTCGCTGCAAAGCCATCGTTTCATCGTTTCATTCCTTAAAATAAAAACCAACAAGAATCTCATGAGGATTATAAAGAAAGGATTTGCAATAGTTTTTCAGAAAACTCTTTTCTAAAAAAGATAACAGTTTTGTGGGACAAAAGTTCTTTTAGTATATAGTCAACGCTCCCTAACACGCACCCCCTGAAAACCGGCTCAGGGGTATGTGTTATGGAGCGTACGTCTTATAGAGACTTTTTGACAAAATTTTTTGCAAGAGTACGTCTTATCGAGAGTTCTTTTAAAAACTACTTTATTCAACAAATAAACCAGGGTTCCCAGAATTTTTTGAAAATAAGGACATAACGCTCGTCCACATTGCAGGAAATTCCAACTCATTGGCAGATACTCTTTCTCGTTTAGAACGAGAATACCCAGAAAAAACGATCATGGACCTCAAAGAACTGGAGGACATTGCGGATTTTCCGGTATGTTTGGCGATCGAAGGAAGAGGAGCTCAGCCGTTGAGAACGGCTAATCGCACAAACACCGGTCGGATGACAGAGGAGCAGGAAAAAGACAGAGATGAGCTACTATCAACCGATGATGCCATCTTGATCGAGGCCAACGCACGGGACGGGTTCTTTGAATGCCTTTTCACTCTACGCACTGGAAGCTTATACGGCCAGAAAATTTCTTGCAAGGGCGGCCAGATGAGGAAAGTACTGCAAAAAAATTTTATTGAAGAATTATGGATACACAGTTTTGAGAAGAAAATTACCTTAATCGATTCACCGTTGCTGCTCGAAAACCATAATCCTTGTAGCTAAATGGTATTATTGCGAAAAATATGTCTTTCTTTCTCAAATATGTTACAGTCGACTCTCGATAAGCCGCCACCCCCCTCAAGTTCGTTCCCGCCTCGGGTCCGACACTTTTTTTACCTCAATTTTTGAAAATTTTTGCCGAATATGATTCGTCGATGTAGTGCAAAATATTGCAAGGATTTTGGTTTTGCCGATCATTTTTAAATTTCATGCCCTTTGTAATAGAAATTTCATACCCTTCGAAATAAAAATTTCATGCCCTTCGAAATAAAAATTTCATACCCTTTGAAATGAAAATTTCATACTTTTTGAATTTTTGTGCAACAAAATTTTATCACAATTAAGAATTTTTGTGCAACAAAATTTCATACCCCTTGAAAGAAAAATTTTTTTACCCTTTGAATTTCTATGCAACAAAATTTTGCTACTAAGTATTTTGCAACAAAGCGAGAACTTTTTCATTTGAATTTACATCAGGTAAATTTATATTTTATGAATTCTCAATAAATATTGGTGAATCCTGTTTCATAATTTCTTGTATCAAGAGCAATACAATAGTTTGAGAATAGTTGTCATTCAACACTCAAGCATCACCGTCATGAAACATTAAAGTGCACTTATTAAGTGCTTTCTGCTTTACATAATCCTTAAACTCAAGCAAAAAAAAATAAATCTTCGATTTTCTGATATGAAAAACAATATTAACAAATTTGACATTAAACGGAACAATTAGAGTAGTACTGGGGCCAAGTTTTTGTCATCAAAGGATGCCGCCTTTTGCCCCATACCTATTGGGCACTTTCAAAGATAAGCCCATAGGTATAGGGCGGTGTTAAGGTTCGCGAGGGGCTGTGTGGGACCCTGTATATTCATGGTTCACGGACAATACAAAAGAATGTATTACTGGCAAAGAATGCTGCTCTCTAAGGCTGCTTCTCGTTTCCTGTCGGCGCCGTGTACTTCCCAGCCGAGCGAGCAACTCTTCAGCTACGCAAGGGACGTCTTCCACTACAAGCGCAGTCAGTTGGATCGGATGAATGCTGAGCAGCTTATCTTTTTGAATCGTGGTCTACCTAGTGTTAACTTCTCGTATTGAATTATTTTGTTGTTTGAATTATCTGATCGGTGCAAATAAAGAACATCTGGAGTGTTTTTCGCTGTATGTATTTTGATGTGCCGCACTTTTCGTCTATAAAAAATTTAAAAACAAAAAACCGCAAAACCGCGGTTTAACCGCAATTCTTTTTTGCGGTTAACCGCAAAACCGCAATTTTTGAGAAAACCGCACCGCAAAACCGCCCGCACACCTCCTCTCCAACACTACCTAGTAAGGAGGATGATCTATTATAGGAAATACGGTGAAGGAAAAACACTGGTATACAGGGTGAGCCATTACAATCTCATGATTTTATTTCTTTCCCTATCGCGAGAAGTGTTATATAACGCGCTTTCAAATTTTTTTTTATTTCTGACTTTTGGAGGGTTAGGCATGTTTTGTCCCGTTGACTATATTTGGTCGTTCTGACTCAGAATCCTATTCTTCTTTGTTCTCATTTTCAGTCTTCGATCAAAACAAATCTGATCTGAACAAATCTGACGGGACAAAAACGTGCCCAACACCCCAAAATTTTGAAATACAAAAAATTTTGAGGCGCTTTATAACACATTTTTATAACACATTCTGTATGTTAATTTTTTCAACTCTTCAAGCAGTGTGATTTTTATCAGGTTGTTCAGAGGTTTGCGACCACCCCTGAATGGCTTTGTTTTTTTTCCAATCTGTTCTAAGTTTTTCTAACTACATGATCACTGTGAGATAAATAATCAATTATACGGTGGATACTCTTCTTCTTGTTTCTTAACTGCCTAACATTGAGGAGTAAAATTACAAAGAAACCACATGCCTTTGAATTAGACATTTCTCAACGTATAACTGAATTTTGCGCTCATTTTAACACTCTGAGAAGTGCTGCGTTACCTGCCATTCTCATCGTATCTTGCTTCTAGTAATTTTTTTAAATCATTTCGTTCACTGCAGTAAGCGATGCGGAATAGAATTTGCGAACGAGCGAGAAATTCGGTTTTGCGTTGCAAATTTTTCAACTCAAAAATTTCTCTGTTTGAGGTTTTTCGGATATTATCCGACGATGAAAGGCAATAACAGAACACAAAAGGGAGTATTCAACTAATCATTGATTTGTTATAGCATAGTCATCATTTACCATGACAGAATCCCTACGTGAATAATCGAAATCGCCCGAAATCATCTTTTTCGACGTTTTAGCACCTGATTCATGCTTAAAACATGTTTTAGGTAGCGCTCGATACTTTTTGATATAAAAAAGATTTTGACCGAAATTTGACTTTTTACATTGGTCCCCCAAGGTACACCAACCTGAAAGGGTGTCCAGATACCCTAAAATTATTACACCGCCGTATATAATGGTATTCTACTCCGTTTTTGTCACTGGAGCTGGGCAAAAAGAGCTTTTATATGCATTTTTTATCAAAATTCTTTCTGGGAATTATGTCTGAGGTAAGTGAGTGCGCGCACCAAGTCGCTTGCGCCCCCTTCGGGGGCGCAGGCGGCTTGGTGGATTGTGGTTGAAATGCGCACGCACACATACCTGAGACCATAGTTGCACCAAGCGCCAGCTTTTTTTTTAGCTTTTTTTTTTTTTAAACGGCGCCAGCGCCGTTTTTGAAGAAGTCCGGCGGCGATAATTTTGGAGCGCCGGCGTTGGCAACGGCGCCGGCGGCGTTTTCGGCGGAGGTGCAACTATGCCTGAGACACAAATCACTCGAAAGTGACTCTGGATGCATGAAAAAAGCATGTATACCAGAATTTCGCCCTAGTCAACAAAACTATGTTCAAATTCCATCTTTTTCAGGTATTCACGTACTCTTTTCTGGTGGTTTGCCTTGGGGAACCAAGGCGAAAAGTCAAATTTTGGTCAAAAATTTTTTTTATCAAAAAGTGTTCACCGCCACCTAAAAACATGTTTTAAGCATGAATCAGGTGCTAAAACGTTGAAAAAAGAAGATTTTGTGCAATTTCGGGTCACGTAGGGATTCTGTGCTTTAACCCATTTTCTTATGTGCTTTACTTGTATGCCCTTGCTCTTTGCCTCAAATCATTTCCTTTGACATGCTTCACATTTTTAGTTAGCGCCCAACAACCAAAAAAACTTAACTTTTTTATTTATCCCCTGCTTAATCGAAATAAAGGAAGGAAACAAGCAAGTAAGCAAGCCAAGCAGCCATCTATGCAATGACGTAATTCTAAAAGCCGCAGCAGTCAGTAGTTACTGGAATGAAAGCAATGAAAAAGAAAAGAACGCCAGCTAGACTCCAAACAAGGCAAAGGAGATGGGACCAGGTCTTGAAAAAGCCAGCCAACTAAAAGACAAAAAAGAATAGAGAACCAGAAAAAAACTGTTTCATGCGACGGAAACAAGACACTCTCGTCTAACTGCATTATCTGTATTGGGGTGTTTTTTCCTCCTTATCAGCGGTCTCCCTGCTTGAATGGCTCTTTTACACAACCCTCTAGCCAGCTATCTAGCTGAGTACTAGCCAGCAAACTCAACACAAACAAGGCGCACGCCTTAGCCAGCAGCCTTGTAGCCTGAGGCAGCTAGTGTGGGCGTATTTCTCTTGCCATCCAACCATTTGGTTTGCCTATCTCATTCAAAGAAAACCGAGGTGCGGCTTTGCTGTCAATAAAGAGAATTAGTTTATTATGTTGATGTTATCGGCATCACTATTGATTATTGGCTTGGGAGTTGCGCAAGCCGGTCTGTTTGGAGGATGGTCAAGCGCTCCAAAACAAGCTTCACAGAATGATATCCACTGGTCCCACTACCACAATCAAAAAGAGCTAGAGCAAGTGCTGTTCGAAGTGCACCAGAAATGCCCGAATTTGACCAGAGTCTACTCCATTGGACAGTCGGTGGAAGGAAGAGAGCTGGCGGTCATCGAGTTTTCCACCACTCCTGGACGTCATGAGGCTTGTATGTGGTTTTGAAATTATTCAGATGAGATCACACATGGCATAAATCATATATTATGGGGGCAAAAACAACAGAAAAATGTACCTTTGGAAGCTGTTTTTACCAAATATTTGTTCTTTGGTACTACAATCATAATTGATTGTTTTTAAAACTCGTCTGTCATTTCTTGATTACAGTATTTTTCCTAATAAAAACCTCGGTGCTTATATACTTCATCCCTAAAAAATCATTCACTTGACAATTAAAAATAGACTTAACTCTAAAATCTTAGACAAAATATAGGGGCTTGTATTAGAGCAAAGTCGGTATTTTAGACATTTTGCAAGTTTATATTGACTTTTTTCAAACTCGTGACAAAAATACCGTATAACTTCTATTTATTAGGTACTTTTGAAAGAGACTAGTGAAAATATTACCATTTTTTAGTTGGGTAATATTAGTGTTGAGAGATAGGGGGTCGAGCGAGAATCGAGAACGAGAAAAGCAAAATTTTCGAGAATGGAGAATCTCGATGAAAATTTTTCGAGAATCTTGTCGAGAAACGAGAAAATCGGCATTCCTAGCACACTTAATAACGCTTTTTATTGACATACTCACCAAACACTCAACGAAGATCAACAAAACGATTTAGTAATATCAACAAAAAAGTTAGTAATAGATATTAACATCACTCAATGCACGATTCAAAAAAATTAGTTGCTCCTCGTTGAATGGATCAAGCTGGCTTCTCTTGTAATGGAACACATCCCTCGCCTGGCTGAAGAGCTGAAGGCTTCCTGGCAGCTCCCGGATTGCTAGCACAAACTTGACCCGTTTCCATTCATGTTCCGCTGTAAGGCTAAAACACTTTTGCAAAAACAGCATGTGTAAAGAAATAAAAGTGGTTGCCTGATGAATGAGTGTCCCGCGTGCGAAGACCAGATATCGGTGGTAAAAGAAAGCCACTCAAACTTTTGCAGCTTTGACTTGATCACATTGACAACTGCTTTGTAGGCGCGAGGAAGGACGATTCTGGAGTATTGGTGACGTCTCTTAAACTTCTCAGTCGAATTGGTACTGCTGAACAGAGAGACAAACGACCGGCTCTAAATAGATTTGAATGATACGCAATTTTCCGCCACATAGTTTATGACCTTCTTGTCGAGGAAGCTAAGACCTCCTGGATGGGAGATCGAAAAATATATTTTAACAAAAGTACACAAAAAGACAAACCAGATGGACGCATGAAACGATCCATAGCTACGGCTTCTCCCGATCTGTCCTCTCGGCTGTCGAACTTCTTCTTGTAGACATTATGTTTCTTGAGATGGCGGATAAGACCTGTGACACTGGCAACTTTCATCTTGAATTCTGACTTGTTTGATTTGGCATCTCGACAAACTTTGCAAATCGCTGTTTCCGAGTCATTCTTCTTTTCGAACAGATCAATCTTCCAGATGCTATGACCCATGATTGCCGAAAGTAAAAATAAGGGTTAACGAGTACATCGATGAGATAAGTGCAGAATCTCGACTGCAGATACAACAAAAACAGAAATTGTCGGAATGTACATTTGTTCCAAGAAAACAATTACATATAAAGGCAGATTTTTCAACTAAGTTGAAAAATGTTAAAAAATTTTCGAAAATGTCGAATTCTTGACGAGAAAAAAATTGGTCGAGCGAGAAACGAGAACGAGAAAAGCCAAATTTTCGACAAAAATTTCGAGAATTCTCACAATTTTCTCGTGTCGAGCTCAACACTAGGTAACATTCTAATCCAGCAACGAAATACTTATTTTTGGAACCAAAGTTGAAACTATTGAAAAATAGTATTTTCTAGTACAACTGCATCCCCCCGGGCGCAATCCACCCTGCCTCCCCCGCATGATTTTCGGACAATACCACCCCAAAATTGTGAAAAAAGTACATGTCATTTTTCGTCAAAAATTCCATTTTATGCAGTGCTTATTGATTTTTGAGCACCAAAAAAAATTTTGACGCAAAACCTTAAAAATAAAAAAAATTTGGAGTCCCAAATAAAATATGAATCTTTTTAAAAAGTACATTTACGTACTCTGTTTTAGAGCCATATTTTGTCGGACAAGATTATGCAGAATTGGAAACTTGATTAGGAGCATCAATATCAAAACTACAAAACTTATTTGAAGACTGCCTTGAAAATTAAGGCGCTATGGAAAATTTTGTCCGACAAAACATGCCTATGAAATTAAATTTGAAAACTACATATTGGGTACATTTTGTCAGTTTTAGGATGGCCGTCTCTTAGAAAATGTACTGTAACTTATAAATGAAAAATACAAACAGCAGCTCTTTAGTAAAACCAAGTTAAATTTTTTGTTTTAGTGAAACCGGAGATGAAGTACGTGGGCAACATGCACGGCAATGAACCTATTGGACGAGAACTGCTCCTCCGATTAGCTGACTACTTGTGTGAGTCCTGGAAGGCTGGAGACAAAGAGATTGTGGACCTGCTTAACCGAACCAACATTCACCTGTTGCCTAGCATGAACCCTGATGGTTTTGAGTTGGCTTTGAATACAGTGGGCAATTTAAAAAAAATGGCCAAAAATTGGGCAAATTAACGTATTGTAGGAGCCGGAAAACAGAGGTTGGCTGATTGGGCGTAGCAATGCTCACGGAAAAGACTTGAACCGCAACTTCCCTGACTTGGACAGCCTTTTTTACTTCTTGGAAACCCAGAAGGTTGGATTTTTTAAGGTCAATTAATCTGTCAATAAATACCCTAAACGTTATAATAGAGGCCCCCCCCCTCTCTCTAATAGCCCCGCTTTCTATAAGAGTTTTCCTCTTGAGGGTGAATGAAAAATAAATTTGTCAGAAAACTGAAAAAAAAAAATTAGTATTAACCCGCCGAATTCAGATGCCGTTGTACGACCACTTGCTGGAACTGTTCCAAGACAGCCACAAATACGAGCCTGAAGTGCGAGCCATTGGAGAATGGATCTTGTCCCTGCCATTCGTGCTCTCAGCCAACATCCATGAAGGTGATCTGGTGGCCAACTACCCCTTCGATGCCAGTAAGTATTCATCCATGCAGGCCTACTCCAAGAGTCCTGATGACACCACCTTCAAGTAAAAACTCTTTAGTCCGTAATTTTTTTTAACAATCTTAAATTTGCAGATACTTGGCAGAGACCTACGCCAAAAACCACGCCCACATGGCCAAGAATGACCACGCACCCTGCGATGGAACTGCTGTAGACAACTTTGCTCGTCAAGGTAAATAAAAGTTTGATGGAGAGTATTTAAGCGTCAAACTCCAAAGAAACAATCAATTGTGACTTTTCAATTAGTTCTAATAAAAATATATAAGTTTAAAAACAAAGCCAAGTATCAACCTTTTTAGTTCAGGGGTCGCCCGGACCCAATTTTCCCCAAGGCAATGCCTGCTGGAAATTTCAAAATCAAGTCCTGAAAGCCCGTAAGAATTGTGCACAAGAATATTCAAACAAAATATTAAGAAAATGCTTTATCCCACAACTTTAAATCGGAACGCAGCGTTCTGAAATTGACCCGACCCACGGAAATTTTAAACATCAAAGCCTGGCTCGGCCTGCCAAAAATTTTGCTAAAACAGGGATCTCAACTCGAAATTCAAAAATAAAGTCACTTTTATAAAATAAAAGACATTTGGTCATTTTAAGCTGCCGTTTTGTCCAGTGCTATTGAAGTATAAGCAACGAAAATAAAGATTTTGACGTAAGATCTCAAAAATTCTAAGAATTTAGGTCCTAAATAAAAGACAAATTTCTAAATAAAGAGTTTGAGTTCCCTGCATCAAAATCAAATTTACTGAATCTAATTTTTATTCTGTTCAATTTTTTTCTTTCATACTGTCTAAACTAATTTTTCAGGTGGAATCACCAACGGAGCCAAATGGTATTCAGTGAGCGGTGGCATGCAGGATTTCAACTATCTGGCCAGTAACTCCTTCGAGATTACTCTTGAGTTATCCTGTCAGAAGTTCCCAGCTGGAAACACTTTGCCCGCCCTCTGGAAGGACAACAAGAAGTCATTGCTTGAGTTCATCTGGAAGGTTGGCTATATTTCGACCGCTGCATTGATAGCAACAAATTTCTATTTCAGACTCACATGGGCATCAAGGGTATCGTCAAGGATGCTGACACTGGCAAGCCAATCCCCAACGCTATTGTCTGGGTGCGCAATGCCACTAGTGGAAACCTGGATGCTGCTATCAAGCACCCAGTCACTACTTGTAAGTGGATTTCTAGTTGGAAAGGACATACACTATTTTTTTTCTGATCTAAGCCCCCCTTAATTTGAAATCGTGTTCTTGGCATTGTGTTTTTGACCCATTTTTTAAGACTTCTTTTAGGTGACTTGCTACTCATTTTATAGCAAATTATTATTTAGCGAATTATCATTTTATAGCATTTTATAGTGAAATAAGCTACAAAATGAATATTTACTTGCCTGAGAAAAGTCTTCAAAAAAGTCAGAAACACAATGCCGAAAACACAATTTTAAATTAGTAAGGGAAGTGCTTAAATTATAGAAAATACGGCATATGGTTTATCACTTGTGGTTTTTTTACTGGAGTCCCAGAGAAGTCCGACAGCATATTAATTTCTTTTTTTGTGCAGGGGTCACCGGCGACTTCTTCCGACCCCTAGTTGCCGGTCAATACCAAGTAGCCGTGGAAGCGGATGGCTACATCGTCGAGGTCAAGTCAGTCAATGTCACCCAGAAGTCTGTGGAAGAGCATCGTCCAGTTGTACTTAACTTCCAGTTGAAGGCACAGGCTCAGCAGCCAGTAGAAATGGACAGCCCAGAAGTCAGCTTCAACCAGCAAGTAATGGAGGAGCCAATCCAAGAACAAGAACAAGCCGAATACTCTCCTTATGAAGGCGCTTTGAATGCTCAGGAGGTGATTAAATAATAACTGAAAAACCTGGAAATACTCTGCATCCAACAGAGATGTTGCGAAAACTGCAAATTTTTTTCGAAAATTACAAAATTTTCTTCCAAAAACGCTGCGGTCTACAGTGTCAAAAAGTTTGATGGAAAGTGACAGGTATAGGGTGAAATAATTGACCACGTAAAATAAATTAAGCTAGTCCCTTTCCGAAACTCAATTTTAAATAGTCAAAATTCAACTTCCTTGCCGGGTCTATTACCGAATTCTTTGTGTGTTATCATCTGGAATTATCCAGTTTCGTTTAAAATTCTATACAACAGTCGTACAAAATTGTAAAGACTCTTAATTGGTTGCAACAATGATGACGATGCCATTTACAAACCATAAAACATAAAAGTGGTCAATTTTTTTCGACACGTTCTGTACATTGCCTAATGTGTTACCAAAAAAGTAAGAGCTCACAAAAATGGTCACTGATAACATTTCAGGCATACTGATTATAATGCTCATAGTCAAACCTGGATAGAGTCGAAGCTCTTCAAACCGACACCCTCTTAAAACCGACACTTTGAGCCTGATTTGGTTGGCTTTGACTAAATTTAAAGGAAACGACGGCTAAAGTAAACTCTAAGGGGGTTTTCTCAAAAACACATTTTAACCACTTCTAAGGGTGTTTTAGAGCGTAAGAACGATAGAAAACATGTTTTTAGGGCGTGGTAGAGCGTTTTTAGGAAAAAAAATTGACTAAAAATTGACTTTTTGCCTTGGGGGACCAAGGTAGACTACCCAAAAAGGGTATGTGGAAGCCTTCAAAACTTCTAAAAAATGGAATTTGAACATAGTTTTTTGAACTTTCGAGTGATTCATGTCTCAGGTATGTGGGTGTGCGCATTTCAACCCCGAGCCATCATGCCGCCTGCGCCACCGAAGGGGGCTCAGGCGGCATGATGGCGCGTTTTTTTTGGTTTTCCCCTTGGCCCCAAACTCTAAAATTTTGTTTCTGTCTGGAAAAATGCTCGCGGCTAGCATAACTAAATCGACTATGCTGAACATTTTGGCACAAACAGAATTTCCGAATTCGATTTTACAGTTCGAACGGTTTCCTGGTCAGTGTAAAATTGTAAACTGTCAGTAAACTGTAAAATTTTGAATTTCTCTCGAGACAAAAATTATTTAAATGTTTATTTTTTAGAAGTTTAAATAAGTTTTATCTCAAGAGGAAATCAAAATTTCACACTGAGCTATTTGTTGTTAGAGCAGCTTTTCAGCAAATTGACCATGCTGAACACGAATCGGTGTTAAATTTGCAAAATTGTCAGTTCGCATTGCAGTGAAGGCAAATTGTAGTGACTGAACTTACAGAAGCCATAACTCTGCAAGAAAAAAGTTTTGATGATTTTCTTTGCAGATTAAGAATCTCCATGGAATTCTCCACAAAATAGTACACTGTCCACACTCAGTTGGTCTAGTGTGAAAAAAGTTGTAGCCCTTTGAAGATGAGTCCTTATCAAATGGCTGACTCTATAATCTTTGGGATTTTGCAGCAGTGAATTTTCACGACACACAGACAAATAACTAATGAAAATATAGCCCTGATTCTCTTCTACAAGATGCAATTCACAGCTTGAAAAAATCTTTAGTATATAAAAAGTTATAACTATTTTTGGTATTTTCGTGCCAAGACAAAAAATTTAAAAACTTAAAATTTTCAAAAGGCTCTAGCAAAACTTTGTTGACAAAAATTTCAAAAACCAAAAACACCATCGTGTTCAGCGTGAAATTCTGAGTCCAACTAGCAAAAGTGCCGCTCGGGTTTGGGAGGGTGCATGTTGCGTGGGATTTTTGACGATTGTTGTTTACTTTTCTTAGCCGCATTTTTTTTTGATAATGGCTCATCTGTTAATACATTCCGCGGTCAACTTTTCACGCAAAATCCGAAAATGTTATTAGAATCAAAATATCTGTTGAAAAGTCTCATGCAAAACATAAAAATTGACCAAAACATTCCTACCGTATATCCCTCACATCCCTTTTTCCATTCGGAATCGTGTTCTTGTCATTGTTTTTTGGCTACTTTTTCCGGACAGCTAGTGGGCAACTTAATGCTGAGACGGTAGCTAAGACAGTAAGCTACATTTCAAGTGGTATCTTGCCCAATAACTATTTAAAAACGAAAGCAATAACACAAGAATCTAAAAGAGGTATGTGAGGGGCATTCAGTATGAATGTTTTGGTAAATTTTTATGTTTTTTATGAAATTTTTCAAAAGTTATTTTAATTTTGATAATATTATTGAATTCTGCGTAAAAAGTTGGCCGAGGGATGTATTAACAGATGAGCCAATATCAATAAAAATTCGGTGAAGAAAATAAAACAACAATCGTCAAAAATTCCACGCAACATGCACGCTCTCTTTAACAAAATATAATTTCAAATGTCAAAAATTTCACTTTCACATGGGTTTTAAATAAAACGGTTTTTTCAGGCAGAAGAATTCCTGAAACTGGTCAAGGCCCAAAACCGACTGATGGCTGCTCCTCAGCGACACCCCCAGTTTGTCAACTAAACGACAGCTATTTAACAGACTGATGCTAATATAAAAGACTTAATTTTGTATTCTTTTCCTTGATTGTGTTTAATCACCTAAACTAGCTTTATATCATCATCTTTACCTAGTCTATTAATTATTGTTTTTGTACAGAAGATTTGCGGGCAGAAAAGACTCATCAACCAGTATCACCAACAACCGATCAATTGGAGCAGAAGGCGGGCATTTTGTGTGTGTGTGTATTGTAACCAACTTTTGGCATTTACATAGACCATCAATAAATAATTGTTGACTGAAAACTGGGAAAACACACACTTTTATTCGCGCCCAAGCATTAGGTGTCAACGAGTTTGTGAATAAATAAATTCAGATTTTAGTTTTCAGACTCAAAAAGTCGAAACTCAAATTTCCTGTTGGCTTTATTCAATCGGAGCGAGAACCAAAGTGCCATCATAATCACCAGCCGGCAAAGACTTCTTGTCGAGATCGTTGAAGTATGGATGTTTGAGCATAGCTTTGGCGGAGATGCGGTTGCACGGGTCGTAGACAAACATTTTCTAGAAAAAAAACTTTTCATGTCCTATCAGAAATTAAGTTTAATTTAATAATCACATTTAAAAGATCCATTCCATCCTGTCCAATAAACTTCTCCATTTTGTCTGCAAGGCTATTGCCATTCCACCTGAAACCAACAAGATTTTAGAGTGCCCGCAAGCTTTAAACAGACAAAATAATTGCCAGAATGACGGCATAAATGGGGCGTTAAATCTAGAGACGACTGTAAAGGGGTTTTCTAAGTTTCTTGCACTTAAAAATCACCACAAATTTTAAAGGAGTCAATTTTATCAAAATTGTTTTTGCAAATTCACTGAGTTTTTAAAAAGATCTTTAGTATATAATGTCAGATTTTTGTTTTGTCATAGAAGAACAAGGCAAAAAAATTTTTGATTTTCGACATTATATACCAAAAATTTCATTAACACTAGATTTCCCGAGCGTAGTAAATGGTGGTTTGGATGCAGAATTTCATAATTTAATGTAAAAAAAGACGGATTTGGACGCGTAAAACAGCACTTGAAATTAGCTGATTTCAACTATTCCGATCACCTGGAATTTGAGCAAAATATGAGTGGTGCTTGTTTAAATTTATGTACCACATGAGCATATAATATCTCAAAATGCAGGGCGTGATCCCTCTTTCAAAGGAGCTATCTATTGCGCACAAACTTGTATCAGAGTGATTACAATTCCACAGAGAATTTTTGATCTTCTCCCTCAAAGGTAGTTTTCGGAAATTCTCAATTTCAAAACTAAAATGACCATAAATTTGTGTAGAGATCATAGATGTCAAAAGGGACAAAATGACAATTTTGTGACAATTTGTTTGGCATTTTGAACGTATAAAATTTACTTGTAAATTTTATACGTTTTCTATACGCTTTTTATACGTTTTTATACGTTTTCTTAATTCCTTGTAACTTCTATGTTTTGCATGTAATCTATATCTAAACTTACAAGATTAGTGGTTGTATTTGATCTTTTTAGCTATATATCCACTCAAGATGACTGATATTGGCGAGGAGGATGAATTTGGCAGGATAAACAGCGATGATGAAAACACTGCACAGGATAGACGTTCTAACGTAACTTTCTTTGCATTTCTTTATGTATTTTTATCTTCTTTGTAGGTTAAATTTGATCCTACCAAACACACCATAAAACCCAGGACTAAAAGCAAGAAATATGGATTTATGTTTGATTTACTCTTGGAAGGTGACGAAGAAACAGGTTGGGTGGTTTGCAAAGAGTGTCAAAAAGACTCTTACGCAAGGCGGTAGAACTTCTTTACAGTAAGTTTATACCTTTAGCTTACACTGTAGTTTCACGTCTATGTTTGGGTATCACGTAGACAGTCATAGTGATGGAGGGCCCGTGTCAGATGCTAGCCTTGCACAAGCAATGGAAAAGTTTGCCGTATGTTCCTGTCAACCGTTCAGCATAATTTCAGACAAATCTTTTTTGTCCTTCCTTTACGTGCTTCAGAAGATAACGTAAGTCTTAGTAGCAGTAATCACTCTTATACAGAAATTTAGAATTCGAAACCATATCCTTGGTCGCACACCTAAGCCTAAGCATTTCTTTCCTACTTTAGTTTATCAAAAAAATCAGGGATTCGTCGCCTGCCGGGAAATTCCAAAAGAGATTGCAAGGAGGTGGTCGCCCGCTAACGTACAAGGTTTTATGATGCGCGAGCTCAGTTCGATAGGCGAGGAATGAATCTCTTCACTTCGACTAATCTCTGGAAGCTGATTGGAACGATGAACTGAATGCGCTAAACCCTGAGTTTCATGCTTCTCGATTGTAAAAAGCATCTTTTGTTTGCCCGTAAATCCAGTATGTTATGTTACCTTCTGTAATAAATCCCGCATTTCGAATTTGAGTATTTAAAAAAAATTAGTGCACATCTACCCATTTAGGGCTACAGAATTGCTATAAGATTTCACAAAAAATATTTATGTAAAATTTTCTCAGCGCCTTCGGCGTCGAATAATTGAAGTATAAGCCCACATGCTCCATTAACTACACATGCTCTAATAACTCCACACCCTAGAGCAAGATTGAAAAATAACTGCACACAGCTATTAGAGGAAATATGGTAAGTAATTTGTCGCTATTTCTCAGTCATTAGTCGTTAGTCGCTACATTTCAATATGATCCATACTTTATTATAAAAACTTGATTTTTAATTTTTTCAAATTTGAAATTCAAATGTTTATTGTCTTGAGCGGAATTTGAAATTTGACAGTGACTTTTAAGTTTTTAAAGCAGTTTTATATGCAAATCGACCACGCTGAGCAAGAATCTGGTGATAAAATCAAGAGTTTTCTTAGCCAGCACAAAGTTATGGAAAATTGGTGTTACAACTTATTTATTGATTTTGCATATTTTGTCAAGTTTTTATAATAAAGTATTGTTGTATTTACAGTCAAAAACCGCTATTATTTTTTCCTATTTTTATTTTGAAAATAAAGCTAGATATAATTTCTACACAAATTATGGTCATTTAGTGTCGAAATTGAGGATTTCCAAAAACTGCCTTCGAAAGGGAAAATCTAAAGTTCTCTGTGAAATTGTAATAACTCTGGTACAAGTTTGCTTGCATTAGAGAGCCCTGATCACGCTCTCTAAAGCACCATTTACTACGCTCGGGAACTCTAGTGTTAAAAATAAGTTAATGTGTAAAAAGGGATTTTCAACACTGACCCAACATAGCGGTTTTCAATTGTTTAACAATGCTGAATCACTCTGTGTTTGCAAGCATTGCGGATGAAAAAATTACTTTGGGAACGTCTGCTTGTAGTCCGGCAATTGAGTCACACCACCCCAAGTATCTTCTGATGGAGTGGACAATACTCTTAAAAATGCAAATGTTGCAACGAATTTTAATAAATCAAAAAGCATACCTGAAAATCCGGAATAACTGGTCGATTTCAGAGTCTCCTTGAAATAGCGGTTTCTTTCGAGCCATTTCAGCAAATATGCATCCAATGCTCCAGATATCCACGCCAGTCGAGTAACGATGTGCACCTAGCAACACTTCTGGCGCTCTGTACCACAAAGTTACTACCTCAAGCAAATTTATAAGATATTTTCTTTTCAAAAATACAAAAAATACTTCGTGAGTGTATGCCCTAATGGGGATTCCAACAGCTCTAGCCAAACCAAAATCAGCAAGCTTAATCGTGTTAGTTGCTAAAATAGACAAATAGAACCTAAAAAATGTAAAATGACTGACCAGCATCCACTAATAGATTCTGAGGCTTTAAATCTCGATGAAGAACACGTCGCTGATGGCAAAAGCACATTCCTTGGATTATCTAAAAAAATATTTTTGTATTTTTATAAACTTTTTCAAGTTGCTGGTATACCTGGTAGGTAAAACTTTTCAAAATCTTAGTATCCAAATAGCCATTCTGATCCAAATTGTCTAAGTAGCGCTTCAAATCCATGGAAAGAAACTCAAAAATGAGGTAGAGTCGATTTTCTTGCATGATTACATCCTCAAGATTAACAATGTTGGGGTGACGAAGTTCGCGAAGCATTGAAATCTCGCGAATGGCTGTAGATGGAACACCTTCATCCTCACTCTCAAGTCGGATCTTCTTCATGGCGACGAATTTACCAGTTCGCTTGTCTT